>WNWU01000016.1:31194622-31361366 GCA_012654045.1 Ptyas mucosa | reverse complement strand
CAAAAGAACGAAAGAAGAACGAAAGAAATCTTTCTTTCTTCTTTCCTTCCTTCTTTCTTTCTTCCTTCTTGCCTTCTTGCCTTCCTTCTTTTCTTCTTTCCTTCTTCTTTCCTTCTTTCCTTCTTTCTTTCTTGCCTTCCTTCCTTTCTTCCTTCTTTTCTTTCCTTCCTTCTTTTCTTTCCTTCTTCCTTCTTTCCTTCATTTTTTCCTTCCTTCTTTTCTTTCCTTCATCCCAGCAGGGACTTCCCCACCCTCCAAGTTTTAGTTATAGAAAGTGACAGCAGCAACCCGAGGGGATCCCAAAGCAGATCCCCTTGCAGATCTACTCAGCTCCAGAGAACATCTGACTCTGCTTAGTGCTGGCTAGCCCAGCCGTCTGTGTGCAGGTGTGTGGCTGCGTGTGTCGGTGAGTGTGTATGTGTGCATGAACGTGTGGGGGGGGAAGGCTGAGTGTGGGGGGGAAAGCCAGAGGGCCAGAGGGCGGGGGGCGAGAGGGGAAACGTTCGCTGAAAAAGAAACTTTGGGAAACTTTTATCTCGCCCCGTTCTTTTTCAGCGAACGCTTCCCCTCTCGCTGTCCCCGCCCGCTGCCTTCTCTTGTTTCAGTCAGGGGACCGGGCAAGAAAGAACGGGGCGAGAAAAAAGGGTGACTTTGGATGTTGCTGGGAGTTGTTGGGAGTTGCTCTGAGTGTGGAGTTAGCATTTTCCTTGCTCTTCCAGCGGAGGCTCTCACCCTTTCTCAGCTTTCTCGCCTGTTAAAACTTTGGGAAACTTTTTTCTCACCCCATTCTTTTTCAGCGAATGCTTCCCCTCCGCGCTCGGAGCAACTCCCAGCAACATCCAAAGTCACCCTTTTTTCTAGCCCCGTTCTTTCTCGCCCGGTCCCCTGACCAAAACAAGAGAAGGCAGCGGGCGGGGTTAGGGTTAGGGGAAGCATTCTCTGAAAAAGAAACTTTGGGAAACTTTTTTCTCGCCCCTTTTTTTTCTCCTCCCTTTCCTCGCCCCGAACGGCCGGCGGGCGAGGCTGCTCCGGTCGCCCTGAGGTTGCCTGAAGCGTTCCTTTCCGAGGGGCTTCTCGGAAGCGGGGAGCTGAAGCGGAAAGTTCCTTTCTGATGTGGGAGAGGGAGACGGGCGCAGGTCCCCCACCCCGCCTCATCTCCCCGCTTCCCTCCCCCGGCTGAACTGAATTTGTGGCGCGGGTGCTGAGAAGCCCCTCAGAAAGGAATGCTTCAGGCAGCCTCAGGGCGACCGGAGCAGCCTCGCCCGCCAGCCGTTCAGGGCGAGGAAAGGGAGGAGGTGCCTGCGGGGGAAAGGAAAGAGCGGGGAGCTGAGGCGGGCGAGGGACGGCGCTGGTGTTCGGGGCCAGTACCAGGCAGCCGCGGGCACTTGCCATGGGCCATGCATGACCATGGGGTCGCTCAGCTGCCGCTTGCCTGGCAGCAGCTGCTTCTGCTCTTCTTCGTCGCCCGGCACCGACCCCTCTTCAGCACTGGAGCCGGAGCCGCGGCTGCGACTGAGGCCAAATTCGGTGAGTGGCGAGCTCCAGCCGTGGCGGGCAGGCCTGGCGGCCAAAGCGCCCCCAGAATGGCTGGCTGCTCGCTCACTCACCGGCAGCGCCTTCTGCTCCTCTTTTGCCCCTCAGCGGCTCCCAGCAACTCCCAGCAACATGCCGCAGCGGTGCTTTGGCTTCCGCTCATTAGGCATCGGCTGCCTCTCTGCTCAGTTGCTGGGAGCCGCTGAGGGGCAAAAGAGGGGCAGAAGGTGCTGCTGGCTCAAGCCTCCCTGACCCCTACAGCCAAAAAGGGGTGTGGGGGAGGGGCACGCACCCCCCCACACCCCATTTTGGCTTTAGCAAGCCTCCCTGCAACCCTGGGAGCCAAAACCGTTGCAGGGAAAAAGGCATTTTTTTCGTGACCCGAATATAAGCCGAAGGGGGCGTTTTTCAGCCTGAAAAACGGGCTGAAAAACTCGGCTTATATTCGAGTATATACGGTATTTGTTTAGCAGAGTGATGGCGTTCGGGGAAAAACTGTCCTTGTGTCTAGTTGTTCTGGTGTGCAGTGCACTATAGCGTCGTTTTGAGAGTAGGAGTTGAAACAGTTTATGTCCAGGATGAGAGGGGTCTGTAAATATTTTCACAGTCCTCTTTTTGACTCATGCAGTATACAGGTCCTCAATGGAAGGCAGGTTGGTAGTAATTGTTTTTTATGCAGTTCTAATTATCCTCTGAAGTCTGTGTCTGTCTTGTTGGGTTGCAGAACCAAACCAGTACCAATAAACAATATTCTTTGGCGACTCAGATAGTATTTTGTTATTTTACATAAATGCCTGATTGATTAAGCTCCATTTGTTTTATCACCCACTAGAGAAATTTCTTTTGTTTAGTAGGGTAAGTGAAGAAAAATGCAATTTCCTTCCCTTTCCCTTTTGTATGTTCACACTCTTCATCTGTACCAGTCTCATAAAATCTAGTGCAAACAAAGAACTGGGACTTTTTGCTGAAAACTGCAATACCTCTCTGCAAGAAGAAAACATGGATAGTTTGAAGTAGGTGGAGTGGCTTCCCATCCCATCTGTTCCTAAAACAGCTCAGATCCTCAGTATTTTTATCAGTAGGGGGAGCTCTGGGATTGAAAAACATCCCCAGCCATTTTAAATGCTGCAAAATCCAATGTATGCACAGACCTTAAGTTCCCAGTGGAAGTAAGGCTTAAAGCAACTGAGTTTAAAAACCATGAACAAGATCCAGAGAATTGAATAGCCATGGCTATAACACAAGAAGACTATACAGTAAGATCTTCCTTTACACACATGGACACAAATAATCACCTTTAAAAGTTAATTTTTGACACAAACGTATGTGCATTACAAATCTGAACTGATTGTATAGTTTTGCTAGTAAAAAAAAACCCTCTACACAGGTTTATGAAAGTTTACACAACCCAGACTTATAAGAATATTTCTCAAGTAAACAGTAATAGAATCAATCAATATGACACTATCAGAAATTTATGCAAATTTTACACCGTTAGCATATGTCTGAAAGAGAACAGGTAAGAAAAAGCTGCTCTTAGCACACACAGACATCTGTGAAAATGCAAAGATTTCATTTCAAAACTGCATGCTTGTTTTCTTAGAAATGTCCTCTTATTTCCAAGGCAAAATCTAACAGCATGAAGCACCCAACCAGGAATGCAAAAAGGGTTAATAAACCAGGTATGTGATTTATTTAATTATTAATGAAGGCTTCCAGCGTTGGTCCTGGTTGTCATGGCAACTAGGGCTGCCGCTCGCTTCCAGAAAACATAAAAGAACAGCAAGTGCAAGGCCGCACATTCCATTTAGTCTTGCTGATTAGCCAGGCTGTCAAAAGAAAGGAAGGGAAATCAACAGTTAGAAGACAAGATCTACAAAGAGAAGAAACACAGAGTGAAACTGCTCACAAGCTGCAAATGTAAGTACTCTTTATATTCCAAAAAAAGTATACATTGGCTATTTCAGATAGAGAGAAGAGAACTATCTTGTGCTAAGAAATAAGCAGCTCCACCTCAGCAGCATTGCATCACAGTCAACCAGAAACGTCTGTTGTCAGGGAAATGTAATTCTAAATCTTGAGCTTTGTGCTGTTTCACTATGAAAAGATTTATAAGGTCTTCTGAATGAGAAGAGGCTTCTTTCACATCTATATGTAGAGCCTTGTAAAATAAGTGGCAATCCAGAATTATTGCTGTAAGATGTATATATGGTTGCTTAAGACAATTTATAGGAACAAAAACCAATATCCCATCACCTTTCTCCTACAGTCAACTGCCACCCCAAAGAAACTTTTTGAAATGCTGTAGGATATGAAGAAAGGCTGCTGGAAGAAGAGTAAATGGGAAACATTTTTCCATTAACTTCCTTAGCAATTTTCTACAGATTTAGCCAGAGAACTTTCCTCCGTTCAGCTGAGATCAGTCACAAGCTGCTAGGTACCAAACTACAATTATCTGAGGCTCTAAGCCTGATTTGATGGGTCTCATTTTATCCTCGAGGAACCTGCTGTATCTTATCTCACCTTGTTTAGAAAATCCCATCCCAGTTTGTAGAAGCACAGGTGTAAAAGAGGATGCCGTAACAAAATAGTAGGATTGTGGTTTGTTGCACTTACACAGCTTCCAACTCTATGTAATATAGTCAAAGATGCTATTCTATGCAATTATTTGGCTCTGAAATTAATTAAAATGAATATTTTATAAAAAATTTGAAAAATTACTGAATTGATTGTAAAGACTAGAGTTTTTAAAGTATTTATCTGGAAGAAAGAGCCTTTGAACTCAGTAAGACCTATCATGGACTAATTTGGACTGCTTTCAACAACATAAGGGTTGTGCTATTATTTTTTCTATTTAATGGATTAAGATAAGAATATGACCAAAATAAAATTGGTACCCTGTTAATTGTGTCCTGAGTACATGATAAAAAGCAGATTTATTATGCAATACATAGATTGTTTTCTGTGGTATGATTAAATCAGCACAAGTATCACAATGAAACAAAATAAATTCTGTAAGAATTATTGATATTCCAGTTTTAAAACATTTTTAATGTTGCTTCTCTTGAATTACTTGCAAACTGCATAAATAAATCCTTCAAACAACATGAAAGAAAAAGCAAAGTAAAACTGAAATATATTCCAACTGATTGCAGAATAGAAGGAATTCCCAATCAGATTCAGAGTGTCGATTTTGACCTTTCAAAACTTTTTCCTACATGCTGCAGTGAAGGTATATTGATGAAAATTGGTAATGCCCATTTAAGCCACAATTACAAATACTTATAGTTGCCAGATTTGGGGGTGGAGGAGGGGATGGGAGAACAGGGGGGGAGGTTTTCTTTGTCTGCAGATAAATGTCTTGACAAATTACTAAGGAGGCTCTGTTTCTTGCCCAGATTAATTTGGCCTATATTACAAATATACAAAGAACTCAAATGTAGGATTTCAAACTTTGATAAAGTTCCTATGAGAATAGCTGCTATGCTAGCCAGAGTTCAATTCATGGAATATGCCAAAATTTAGGATTAAATTTGAATACAGTTGCTGCTAATTAGTGTATTAGATCAGTGGTGGATTGCTACCGGTTTGCCCCGGATTGGGCGAACCGGCGTTGGCGGGAAGCTCTGCCCACCCACCCGGACATCTCTGCGCATGTGCAGAAGTATTGCACGTGTGCGCAACCCACGAGTAAACCAGTAGTGATGGGATTTGAATCCCACTACTGGTATTAGATGAATGTATAAAACTATTGGGGATAAAAGATGATGATGCATTTGGATAAATAGTATTTAATATAACTAAATTGTGAAAAGGGCAGTCCAGTTGCGTTTTTTTTCAACACCCAGAAACTCTGTCCCTTCTAATTTAAAATTTTATTTCACTAATCTTCTGAAATGAATATTTAAGATTTATATTTGTTGGCATCAGCAATCAACCCTACACCAAGACATTTTTAAAACCTGTGCTATAAAAATATATTTTAAGGCCTATTGAAAGTTATCTTGTTATGTATTGCATGTCAATATACAATACTTTAGTTGCCACTTTTGCAATATGCCTTTCAGAAATTATAGTTTCCTGACATTTTATATTAAATCTTTTAATTTTGAATACCTAACTTGCTCAATCTCAGCTTAAAAGTCTTCCAGTATCAGTACAAATATTTCGTGGGAGTGACAGGCTGCTATGATACCAAATGCTTGGATAAAACAAACATTGGCAATGTGATCACTCATTGGCATTTGCAAGTTTATTTAAAAGAAAACTAATTCCAGGAACTGAATATGAGGCCTGTTTTTTTTCTATGTATCTTATCTAACTTTAAAAAGAATGTTATTTTAAAATGTTTTTAAGCATAGTAACTCTACTGTGAGATTAAGCTATGACTTAATCATATATATTGAAAAACATAGCTATGATTGCATAATGTTAAAAAAAACATCATTAGTATGATGTAGAGATGGGCAATAGTGTACAGAAAATGAAACGTATACTTTTAAATGAATCAAAACCACATTTTACTCTTCCCCTACGGGTCAGGAAGGAGGGCTAGGGGTCAGTGTAATTAAGAAGGGTGCATGGGGAGGGTTGCAGGAGTGTGTGAGAGGTGCTGACTGGCTTGGGGACAGCACGTACGGAATGCAAGTTGGGGAAGGTGCTATGTAGATCATGAAACGTGCGCAGGAAGGAAGGTATGGATTGAGGAGGTGCGCAAGAGGTGCTACACAGGCTGGAGAAAAGACAAGAGGCAGTGCAAGGAGGGGAGGCTGAATGGGGTGCACATGATGTTCTGTACATATTGGACAAGGCAGATGGGAGATAGCATAGACCAGGAAGAGTGCAAGGGAATTCCTTCCTCCCTGTTCCTCTGTTCCTTCTTCCTATTACATCCTTTCCTTTCCTTTCCTTTCCTTTCCTTTCCTTTCCTTTCCTTTCCTTTCCTTTCCTTTCCTTTCCTTTCCTTTCCTTTCCTTTCCTTTCCTTTCCGTTCCATTCTGTTCCTCCCTTCTCATTGCCAGAGTGGCTGCTGCTGGCTGGGGGAGGCAGTGAAGGATTGCATGAGTAGCTGGGAAATTGTCACAGAATGTTGAAAACCTTCTGGCTACAGCAGCAGCCTGACAGCATTGAAGGAGCAGCAACCAAGCGGTAGTGAAATTGCCACAACTTCCCCAAATTTCATTCTCTCAGGAGTAATGAGTCGCAGTATTCTGTAACTTCGGCCATGTCAGGTGAAGCAGAGAGCATGCAGGGCATCAGTAAAGATTCCTGAGGACACTTTGGGGGATATAGTCACCAAGTTGTCTTCCTCAATTTAGAATATTTGCTGTGTGAACAGAAAATGTAATTTTTTTGGACACTACAATTGTAAACAGACAATTTGAATACTTGCAGATTTAGAATATAAGTCACAGAAGCCGGCTTGTAAATGGGCATTGTTTCCTCTAAGTATGATACTTTGATCAGGATGAAGAGCATTCTTTCTTCAGTATAAAATTGGAAATATATGGAATGCTGCTTGTTTGTAATGAGACTGAAGTTGGTGGCCTTCAATCTCAACTTCCTTTTAAATTCTCGATTCAAAGTGTACAAAAGAGCTGCAAAATCTGCCTGCAGAAACAATGAAAGTCTATCTCATGAAAGCTTTTGGACCAGCTGTCATCCATAAGTGGAAGACTACCCTCTTTGAAAAATCATTGTAATGGGAATAAGTTCTGATTACTAGAAATTTGCCTGCAAAGGAAAAACACAATTCCAAATATTTCAATCAAAAACTATAGATCAGGGATGATACTGCTGTCTTAATTCAGTCACATATTTTTCAGTCACATAACTTTTCCAAGAATAGATGAAAAATAAGGTAACAGAATGTTGCGACTGTTTTCCTTTAGAAAATGATTGGATGGGTTACTACTTTATTAAAAAAAACACCTGCTGTGTAGATAACTGGCCTTTTTTTTTCCTGAAAGGCTTTCTGTATTTTCTAATGCAACTGAAATGGGCTGGAGAATTTTTCAAGTCACTAGCTTGTGAGAAAATCAGTGTAACTACCATACTATTGATGCAAAACTGATGCCTACAGTAGTGTTCACTGTCCCTTGCTCTGGGTCTGAAGTTATATTACGCAAACCCCCTTGTAGATTATATCTTTATTACTGTATTTTTTCTTCTACTGTTTTTAATGCATTATTTTTTCTTACATCCTGCCAGTCTGGAATGGAGTAGCATAGAAATCTTTGTAATAATAAATAAATAAAGCTTATTTGTTTTTCAGATCTGCTGAAATGGCCGTATATGGCCCTGATGCTTATGTAAGACACGTTTCACTATAAAATAAAGTCTCTGAACATCTCTGAACATTACCAGGCAAACAGATATGCATCAAGCTGAACCTCAAGGAAAGGTCTGAAAAATTGGTTCCAGGCACATCTTTCATCTGATTATTATATTTAAGCCTGCAAGAGAGTTATACTGAAGCCTATGAGGAAGGAATACAGTGCTGCATTTATACTTGGACATATCCAGCCTTTTTTATTCTTCCAATGATCTTATGAATTAGATCACTCTTTCCCTCAAATTTATAAAAGAAGAAACAAAACTAGAAGACAATCCCAATGGAAGCAAAAACCAAAAAATGGGAAAATTCCAATAAAGAAATAAGAATTTCAGCCTGGGCTTAATCCACTTCTGTGCTGTAAAGAGGGTAGAATATTTTCCAAGAACTACTGATCCCAACCTCTCAATCATTTTATTGTGCCCCCCACATATAAATGGAAGTTGTAGAAATCTTTGGGGCAAAACCTGTTTTCTGAATGAAATGTCCCCTTCAGTGATTTAAGTAAGTGAGGGTCCTAGAGCTATCACCTCCACAAGAATTATGGCTTTTTCAGCCCACGGGATTAATTTCTTTTTGATTGGTCTGTTAAGCTTCTGTATAGATAGTTCTGTGTGCAGTGAAAAAAACAACACACTTATTTTTATCAAAGAAAATACAGTTCGTAAGTGCATGTGTCCTGATAGTATTAATGACTGTGATTATAGCTTGGCAAATCTAATTTGTAACTGTAGGACTGTTTTGCCCTATACAGTAGACAAAATCTACTATAATAATTTGGTAATTTGGTTCACTGAAATTGATACGTTGAGAATCCTGTTAAATGTTACGTCTGTGCACAATCTAAAACTCTCACTCTGTGGCACTATTCCTTTGACAACAAAATATTTGACTATTTGGGGATTACAAAAATTACAGATAAGAAGCGAGAGTAATGACCAATTAAAACAGCAAAGTTTAACAATCTCTACTAGCTGTGACAATGGAACCCAAGGCAAGTTGATGTCATACAAAGACAAAAACATAATTACTCATGTTGCTGTTTTAGACACATCTCTTTTCAATGGCAGTGGCCCATTGAAAGCATACAGTGTAGAAAATATTTCTAACATTTCAGACCAATTTCCACATTTGGACAATTTTTTTACTCCAAGTAACAAAAGTTGTATCATAACATTCATTTATTAACACACAAATCTTGGCCATTTCTATAATATAAACATTATAAATTGGGTCATCCTGAGATATTGTAGAAGCTAAACTTCTGTTGCTCTTTATATTATAAAAATAATAATAATAACAACAGGGAGATGAATAAACTTTAGTCCTAATAGCTCCTATTTCAGTATTATTTACAGAATGCTAGAGAATATTTTAGCTTAATTCAACCCCAGAATAGCAATAGCAATAGCAGCTTCATAGCTTCATAGTGCTTTACAGCCCTCTCTAAGCAGTTTACAGTGTCAGCATATTGCCCCCAACAATCTGGGTCCTCATTTTACTGACCTTGGAAGGATGGAAGGCTGAGTCAACCTTGAACTGCCCAACTGCTGGCAGTCGGCAGTCAGCAGAAGTAGCCTGCAGTGCTGCATTCTAACAACTACACCACCATGGTTCTTATCAAGACTTTAACGCTGATAAACAATAATTGTTCAAGTTGTGTTATATTAATAATGTAGGCTAATTTATTCTATATAGGCATATGGAGGGTAATATTTAAATTCTAAGAAATGTAGCTTTTGAGTTACATATAGCCTTTCTGATACTTTGTATGCAGGGGGGAAATCTACTTACCTTCCTTACCAGTTTGGAAGTGCACGTGCCACGCAGACCCTCTGCACATGCGCAGAGGGTAAAAACACATTACTTCCTGGTTAAAACCAGGAAATAACGACACCCGGGCGGGTGGGCGGAGCCTCATGCCGCCATCGCTACTGGTTCTCCAAGCCACCTGCCACAATCGCTACCAGATCGCCCAATCCGGTCCGAACTGGGAGCGTTTCACCCATTTGTATGTGTATCTTTGAGTTGATGTTGACTTCTGGCAATTACTCTGGGCAACTCCCTGTAGTTTTCTAGGCAAAAGTTTGGAAGTGGTTTGCCATTGCCTTCTTCCTAGGACTGAAAGAGAGTGAATGACCCAAAGTCACCCAGCCTTGGTGACTTTTGTGATCCTTTGTGTCTAAAGTCAGATTAGAACTCATAATATTCCAGTTTCTAGCCTGGTGCCTTTAATCATGAAATTGGCACTCTATTTTTATACCAGCCAGAAAATAAATTCTTCTGTTAAGCAGTTTCCTTATTGAGTCTGAATTGTTATACAGTACAATTAGAGTAAGCCAGGCCACATTATTCCATGATTTGAAACTGACTTTATATTGTACTTGTTCCAAAACTATTAATATTTGTAAGTACGAGCAAAATAAGAGAATAGTTAATGAAAGATATTCATGTTTGTTTGCCAGCTCATAAAGGCATGATTGGTGTGTAGCAGGGGTGGGTTCTACTTACCTTTACTATCAGTTTGCATCACGCACACACACACACTCTTCTGCCCATGCGAAAGAGCTTCTGCACATGTTCAGATCACCTATGATGACATCCGGGTCAGTGGGTGAGCCTCCCATTGGTTTTACTACCAGTTCTTGCGAACCGGTCCGAAACTGGGGCAACCCACCATTGGTGTGTAGCCAAAAGCTTCTTTATGTGAACCTAGTTTTCCCATTGCCAGCTTTACCCCAATTTCATTTACTGTATGTTTACAAAATCAATATATGTGATAGTAATTCCTAGCAAGTATCCTAGTCCTGGAAAAAATATTCTAGTCCTGGAAAACACCTTTGATATACCAGGCAAGACTTAAAGGAAACCCTCTAAAGATAAGTACACTGATCTAATACATCCTTTGAATTAGAGAATAATATCCCTAAAAATGATTTAGGGAAGTCTAGATTTCAAAATTTCAGCTTTCATTGTATACTTTATAATGTAGATATTAAAATGTTGCTGTTTTACAGTACAGAAAAATACTCCAGAATCTTTTTATTCCCATCACACATACGGCCATAGATGTTTATTAAAATTTCATTCTAAATCACATAATTCTGAATTTATAAACATTCTTGAGAACATATCTGAAAAAAATGCATAAATCTGCTTTTGCATAATGAATTGCATTGGCATATAATTAAAATGTTTGCATTGAAGATTAGTATTATTTAAACTGGAATTAACTAATAGCTTCTAAAATAATCTGGTTAAAAGCTAGTATTGCCTGAGTGGGCATATAAGTATATAATGAACCCTCTTACTTTTACTACAATCGCACCCTATCTTCTAAAAAACGTC
The DNA here is from genome assembly GCA_012654045.1 of Ptyas mucosa. Lineage (NCBI taxonomy): Eukaryota > Metazoa > Chordata > Lepidosauria > Squamata > Colubridae > Ptyas > Ptyas mucosa. The sequence goes on along the minus strand of WNWU01000016.1, from coordinate 31,350,151 downwards.
AATTTTCCTAATGAAATCCACTGTCAGAAAAGACACTGTTAATTGCAATACAATTCACTAGAAATCACCAAGTGTTAAGTACCATATTTAATCCCACATAAAATATTCAGATATGTTACAGATACAATGTTTGCAAAGAATCCATAATGATATGTTCCTTATTCCTGTATCAATATATCAAGCCCACTTTTCAGTCAATCATATTAAAAATCTTTCTAATCAACATGTAGGCTGAGAGTGTTACATGTGGCCAGCAGCCCCTCTTAGATCAAAAAATTATACATATTTAATGCCAGGAAATACATTGGAGTAATAACTAGAATAATTAAGGTAATGCTGAAGTTTGCTTAACTAATTCATATTAATGGGGAAAAAACTAGTAAAAACCCAGAAGGCAGGAGACATCCTAATAGTTAGAATTATTGCAGGCAGTTGTGTGATAATTATTACTGAAAGGCACTGAAATTTTAGAAAGGCATAATTAAATCCCATAATAAGGGGGGGAAATGACCCAGATATTTTGTACCTATGTGCATAATTTATATTTCCCAGAAAAATGTCAAGAACTACTAGTATAGGAGCAATGTTGTTGGCACAACAGCAGTAATTATGAGAGGGATCTTGAAATCCTAATGGATAAACACTTAAATATGAGCCAGCAGTGTGCTGCAGCCACTGAAAAAGCCAGTGCAATCCTAGATTATATTAACACAGGGGTAGAATCAAGATCATGTGACGTGTTAGTACTGCTTTATAAGGTTTTGGTAAGACCACCCTTGGAATACTGCAACTAATTTTGGTCACCACAATATAAAAAAGATGTTAAAAGAGTGCAGAGAAGAACAACAAAGATGATTAGGGGGCTGGAGGCTAAAACATATAAAGAACAATTGCAGGAATTGAGTATGTCTAGTGACATGATACCAGCATTCCAATATTTGAGAGGCTGCCAGAATTAAGAGAGGGTCAACCAATTCTCCAAAGCATTAGAAGGCAAGCCAAAAAGCAATGGATGGAAAGTAATCAAGGAGAAAAGCAACTTAGAACTAAGGAGGAATTTTCTGATAGTGAGAACAATAAACCAGTGGAACGGCTTGCCTTCAGAAGTTGTGGGTGCTCTGTCAACTTTTAAAGAGACTGGACAGTCATTTGTCTGAAATTGTATAGGGTCTCCTTCTTAAGCAGGGGGTTGAATTAGAAGACCTCCAAGGTCCCTTCCAACCCTGTTATTCTGTCTTAATGCATTACATTCAGGTATTATTGTACTGATTACAGATAGCACAGATAAAACAATCTTATTTTAAAATTAAGAATAAATTTTGAATTATGATTTAGATACGTAACGATCTGACAATCAGAAATTAGATTTTATACCACCAATTCTTCAAAAATAATGTAAATAAAAATGAGCAATGTTATTAGAAAAAGTTTTAATGTTTTTAATCATCATCATCATTTGTGAATGATTGTTTTTTTAACTTTGTTGTATCTTGACCAGTCACTTCTTTTGTAAGATGGACACCTACATAAATTTGAAAAATAAATAAACACCAAAGAAGTATTCCATACCTTGCCAAACTTTTAAAGAAGGGATGCCTTAAACTCACTTTATGTAATATAGTATACTTACTTTAGTTATATGCATAGGTAAAAATGCAATGTTTGTGTATAACACGAATACATGAATTGTATTTCCATGATTAAGGTAAGTATATATGTGTGCCATATTTGACAGATTTATTAACACTATGCACAGGGGTTTGTTAATATGTTACATGAGTGTTTAAATATATTAGAAAAATGATCTTATTGATCTGTTTTTAATATGCTCAATAAACAATCTATCAGAATGTATCTAAGAAAATATTTTAAAAACAACAAAACTAAACATCAAGGTTCCTTCCAACTGCATGATTTAAGAGTTTTCTTTTAATTCCAGTAACCAAGTAATATTCATTGAGATATTTTTTACAATCCTAAACAAAGTAAAAAGTGAATGATCAAATTTCCAATTATTCCCATGAATTATTTTATTTTATTTTATTTTAAATTATTTTATCCATGCATGGTTTTCTTCCCCCCATAAAATATCCTGATATTTTAATGTTTTGATACAATATTTGTACAGTATTAATAAAATTATTGATATGTTGTTTAGATTAAGAATTGGAAATAAAAAATCAATATTATAAGCATATTTTTGTCTTCACAAAAAATTGAGGCTATTAGAAAAAAGAAATCGCTGCAGATTACATCAAAGTATTTATTGTACAATGAAGATTTCAGTTTTGAGCTGATTACTTACTATTAAAACTTCCATTGTATGATTGCTACATACTGTATGTATAGATGTCAGTGTACATCTGTTTATGTGTGTATAGAAAAAAGTAAAGAAAAAATACTGTAGATGCGCAATACAAATTTAACAGGAATTTAAAAACTCAAAAATGATTTTAAAAGGAACTATTCAGCAATTTGATTCCCACCATCTCAAGGTTGACTCAGCCTTCTATTCTTCTGAGGTTGGTAAAATGAGGACCCAGATTGTTGGGGGCAATATGTTAACTCTGTAAACTGCTTAAAGAGGGCTGTAAAAAACTGTGAAGCGGTATATAAGTTTAAGTGCTATTGCTATTCACTTTTTGTAGATATGCGAATTTATAATATTGAAGATATTAGAAGCCATACTATGTTTCTATTTGACATTCTGTGTGCTGTATTGTATATATGGGAACCATTCTTGCTTAAATTTGATTAAACCTCTATTGTGTATATATACTAGTTTTGCAGCATATTCTCAAAGTTTAAGCTCCAAATCAGATAAAAATATTCCCAATCAGATATTATCATTACTATATTTTTCTTCCAATGTTACACAAAATTTATTTTTTGCTGCTGTAACCATATATCTCATTAAATTATCTTTGTTGATTTTTTTTCTGAGATTATATCTAGTAAAAAAAGGTGTGGTTTCATTACAAATTTAAATTCCAAAATGCTCTGCATTGTCCTCTGTATATCTTTCTAGTTGTTTGGGATTATTTTATATGTCCACCGCATGTAATAAAGAGTTTCTATTTCACGGCATTTCAAGCATTTGTTGTAGTATGATTTGTATATCTCAGATATTATTGACAGAGTCGTATATTATCTGAAAACATTTTTTACCAATTTTCCTTTAAATTATAATTCGGTGTACATTTTATAGATTAAGCCAATAATTCTTCCCATTCTTGGGTTGTAACTATTCTTTAAAAATTGAATTCATTTTATCATATAATTTCATTATGTTTTCAACTGCATTCTAAATGTTTTTAATAATATCCTTTATTTACTGATTTATCTTGGGTTGCTTGTGGGATTTAACAACATTGTATGAAATTGTTTCTCAGACAAAGATTTTATTTATGCTGTATAAAATGCAAATAGTTATATCTATTTCTAGATATATGGTCTTGGAGTTAGGCACTTTTCAAAAATCTTATCTGATTGCTAAATCCCTTACATTATGCTACTCTGTTAAGAAGTAGCAGAATAATCAGCAACTAAGATTCTGCTGCCCCCTAGTAATACAAAAGAGGGTTCCAAATATTATTAAAGAAGTGAAAAAGTTATAATATGAATGAGAAACAGCGATTTATTCATTTTAAAAAAGAACTGAAACAACAAGCTGTATTCCCCACTGCATTTAATATTGGGTAACATGGTACAATAAACAATAATGAAAGTGTTTTTCATAGAAAAGCACCAGAGCATACTGTAATGCATCTGTAAATTATTCTCTTGAGAGTTTTATCTTTAATCAGATAGGACTGTGACTATTTTTTATCTTCTTTTTTTCTGTTTTCTTTTGCTAGCATGCCAGGTGTAAGTTAAAACAATGATTCATGCCTTACCAGCATGCAATTAGAAATAGCAATGCACTTGATGTTGTTTCTCCTTATTGTCTCATCATATATATTCTTCTTTAATATTCATTAGTTTGCCATGATGTATGCATACGCCATGAATTAGAAACAAGTAGATGTTTTTCTTAGGGATTCAGCAAATAATTACCATTCTCATTCATTTTGGGGTATCAAAACAACACAATAATTTTTCCTGTACTCTTTCATCTTCTCAATTCTTAGTCTCTATAGGGCTGAGACGACTGATTGGGATGTCTGGTTGGGACAACTGATTCAAAGGTAAGTCTCCACCAAAAGCCCTGAAACACAAAAAACGTATAATAAAATTTTAATATAACATTGTTGCAGAGATGTCATTAAACCTGTCATTACACCATCTGTATTGCAAAATTGATACAACTGTTGCAGCAAAAACTTGATATACCAGATATGTCTGTGATTTAATGGACATTACACAGTAAATGAGAATGAAGTCAAAACCAAATTTTATCCGTTCTAACTGAAGTCCATTAAGCCAAGATTTTAGTGTTGTATACACTTCAATAAGGAGTGATTGATTTGTAGCTTACTATATTGTTCCCAGCTATTTGTAAAATCCCTTGCTGCTTGTCCGGAAATGTATGTTATTTAGCATATTAAACCAAAGAATATTTTGAAAATCTGTTGAGTTTTGTTTTTTTCACCTTTCCTATTACCTATTCCTATTAGTATCTTTTGACTATCACTTGTTGGTTGTATCTTACGACTTGTGATTGTATCTTATGATTTATGAGTTACCACTTTGTTGCTTGTATGTATACTGAGAGCTTATGCACCGGAGACAAATTTATTGTGTGTCCAATCACATTTAGCCAATAAAGAATATTCTATTTTTCATTTCGTTTAGTATAAGACGATCGATCGATCGATCACAACGGCATCTTCTCTATCCTTCGGGCATTTCTATACACTGGTCACTTTCCCGCCCTTCCACATCCGTTGCCAAGGGACCACTTACGTCACAGGCCTTCCTCCCCTTTCCCACCTACGTTTTTTTCCCCCCTCAATCCCAAAATGGCCGACTTCTTCAATTACCTTCCCGGCAGTGACTCTTGCCTCAATCTATGGTCTAATGAGGCGCTCTAGCCAACAGGGCAAACTCGACGGTAGCTCTACCTCTTTGATATTTCTTCCTCTGCCCATGGCAGCAAAGAGAAAAATAGTCAAAAGCGGCGGCGTACGGTAGAGGGCGCTATGATGACTTCTAGGCTGTGACGCTGCTCTTGCTGCAGCAACGGGGAGGGAGCGAGGAGTGGACTCGCGGCGTGCGCGCTCTCGGCGACGTTGCGGTAGTTGGTTTTTTCGCGCTAGTCTTTCCCCCCCACCCGATTCTTCTTCAAACCTCCTCGCAGCGGCGGCGGTTTGGTTGAAGAAGAATGTTCCGCAAGGCACGGCGCGTGAATGTGCGGAAGCGGAACGAGTCCGAGGACGACGACGAAGAGCGAGATGAAGCGTTGCCGTCTCAGCCGCCGCCGCCGCCGCCAGGAGGTGATGGGCCTGCGGCAGAGCCTGAGCTGCCAGCCCCTAAGCCACCGCTGCTGCCTCTTCCGACCGGCTGCGTCCCTCTGGTCTCCCCTTCCTCCTCCTCTGCCCCGTCCTCCGGCGGAGGCTTCGCGTTTAGCAGCCCTGAGGTGGTGGGCCGGGGAGGCCCCAATTTGCCAGCCCCGGAATTGCAGCCGCCGCAACCCCCGATGGCGCTGATCCCGCCGCCGCCGCCGCCTTCGCAGCAGCTGCCATTGGGAAACAACGGGCTGTCTGCTGTTTCTAAGGCGAAGGAGCGGAAAAAGGGCAAAGAATGGGGACCCGCGCCTGGGGTGCCCCGCGGAAGCCGCAACCTGCTCAGCTTCCAGGACGAGGAAGAGGGTAAGCAGCACGCGTCGACCCGGCTCCTTTTCTTTTTTCCTCCGGGGCCTAGCGCTTCATTTCTTTTTCTCCCTCGCCCTCCACCCCGCATACGAGCGCTTTTGCCCGTCACATTAAAACTCGACGAACTCGTTATTCAGAGGTACAGGTAGTCCCCGACTTACAACATTTCATTTAGTGACTGTTCGAAGTTACAACGCCACTAAAAAAAGTGACTTATGACCGCTTCCACACTTAACGACCATTGGCAGTGTCCTCATGGGCACGTGGTCAAAATTCAGACACTTGCCAGTTGACTCATATTTGTGATGGTCTTGGCATCCCAGGGCCATGTGATCACCTTTTGTGACCTTCTGACCAGCAACCAAATTCACTTAACCATGTTACTAAATTAACGACTGCAGTGATTCACTTAACAACTGTGGCAAGAAATGTCGTAAAATGGGGCAAAACTCACTTAAATGTCTCACTGAACAACAAAAATGTTGATCCCAATTGTAGTCAAGGACTACCGGTATTAGATTCTCCAATCACGCTACATCAACTCCTGACTTTTTCCGTATACTTATTTGAAACTAGGTGTTTTTCCAAGCTTAAGTTTCCTCTACTTAGAAGCATTCCCATTCAGAAAACAGCACAATTTATATCAAACTTGGAAATGTTTAAGTTTTGCAGACTTTCTCCCAGGCTAGGAATTAATTAAGCAGCCTGTTAGCAGGAAATTCTGGAAGTTGATTCACACATCTTAATTGCCAAATCTATAGTATATGGACCTTCCTTCTTCAGGCCAGTGCCTTCTAAAACATATTCAGCTGTAGTTCATATAGCTCCCAATAATATGTCCGCTACAGGGAGACACAATTCAAAGTGTTTAGAATTGTAAGGTGTGGAGAAAAACTCTGTCATCATGTATGTGTTTAGCAATATTTGGGATTTATTATGCCTCAAATGTATGAGAATTGTTTTAAAGAGGTGGTAAATTCTGTTAGGTGTATTCAAATAAAGGATTGAACTTGATTGGATTTTGCTGTATTATCTCAGGCCTGATAAATACAGAATGAAGCAAAATATTTTAACATTGGACATATTGAAGGATATTTTTGAACAGCGGATCCAGAAGTTACTTTAAGAATGCCTACCTTTATAAACAGAAAGATGTAATGGAAGAGGAACAAGTTGTAACTGACAAGATTGAGACTTGTCTGAAAGTGGATTTAAAAATAACAGGCTGCAAGAATTCAATTGAAAAAGATGTTACATTGGACATACAAAAGAAACCACCTTATGTCTTAATAATTAAAAGAAATAAACAAAAATAAACCAAGAAAGTGACCTGGGTAATTTTTCTGTATTGCATTCACAAAAGAGGCTTATTAAGCTTCAAAGAATTTTGTGAGAAGGGATAAAGAAAAAAAGGAAAATAAATCAAGTTCTAAGCCATTATTTGAAGGGAGTAAGGATCAAGATTGTTAAAAGGAATATAAAGTTGGCTTATTTGATCAGCTTAAAATAGATATGTTGTTATTTCTGGTAATCCTCAGTGGATTTATTGTCCTGGCTTATGTTTCTAGGCTTTGCTCAATAAAGTTCTGTTAGATCTGATGTTTCCGTATTAACTGTCAGTAACCTGATATATCCTGAAAAGTGTGTTCTCTACATTCCTTAATCTCTTTAGCTTAGGCAAGTAAAGAACTGAAGAACTAACCTTTTTTGTTGTGGGATCCATTTTAAGAATCTTGCTTCTCTACTGTAAATAACGTCCAAAATAATCATTTAAGTACTATATTTTTTTAAACTATATAACTTTTGGTGGGTTGTACTAAACAACGAGAGTCAAAGCAATTGTTAGTAAATTTTTCAGTTTCAAAAGTTCCTCGTGAAGAGCCATGAAGATGATTTTCCAGATATTTTATAGCAGTGTTGGCAAACCTTTTCGGCACCAGGTGCCAAAACGGGAGCGCCTGCCCACCTGCCAAAAACCAGAAGAGCAGCTGCCTGGTGTACATGTGCGCACTGGGAAGATAATCTTCCAGTTTCATGCGTGCTTAAAGATCAGCTGGCCGGCGCGCACGCGCATGCTGGAAACCGGAAGAGTGTCACTGAAGAACCACTGCAGCCCCCCTCCCGCTACTTCTACCAAGGGAGCGTGACCGCTTCCTGGCTGGCACAGCTGTTACCCTGGTGCCGGACAGATGTTCCTCCTGCGCAGACTCAGCTCCTGCATAGCCCCACCGCCCCAGAAGAGCAGCAGTGGCAGTCACAGGGTGAGGGGCAGGAGCGACCGGCACAAGAATGCCGCTGTCCCCTCGCTCCCGGCGGCGGCAGGAGCAGTGGGTGGGGCGGGCAGCCACCTAGCCAGCAAATGCTGCCCTGTGCACACTGGCCAAGTGCTCTGGACCGCAGACGTGCATCGGTGTTGTGGGCTGGAGGGCTAGGGCCGCACAAGAAGCCCGCTTGGGGGAGGAGAGAGGGAAGCCCTGGCCCGCCTGTCCTGGCTGACAGCTCTGCTCCCCTAGGAAGTGACTGCCTGTCTTTGAACACGCGAGCCATTGCCCATTGCTCTTCCGGGTTCCGGCTCGTTAGCCAGCTGATCTTCACATGCGCGGAAGTGCCAGGAACCGGAAGAAAGTCACACATGCGCGCGCGGGGAAGATGATATTCTAGTTTCAGGTGCGCACATGCGCACCAGAAGATTAGGTGGCCGGTGCACACTGGGAACCGGAAGATTATCATCTTCGCATATGCATATGCACTGGGTGGCTGCTTTTCTGAGTTCCGCGCTCCTGCACGCATGAATACCAGCTGGCCCATGCGCCAGAACCTGCAAGAGCAACGGATGACGGCTCACATGCCCAGAGAGATGGCTCTGTGTGCCACTTCCGGCACGCGTGACATAGGTTCACCATCATGGTTTTATAGCTTTATAAGTACTGTCTAATTTTATTATTCATCTATTGACTAGCAATCTCGGGAGAATTAATTCTTTTTCCTCAACACCTTCTCTCCTTACCTCTACCTCTTATGCTTTCCCATATTTATGTCTCATCTCAGTATCTATACTGGGAGAGAGACTACCAAGAGTACCTTACAGTCTCTAGTAATTTACAACCTAAAGCAGTTTAAGAAAAACTGATTTAATGCAAGGAAGTGTCTTTCTTGAGTTTAGCAAATGAGAGTAGCTAATGAATCCATGTTTTACGAATTACACAAATATAAGCAAGTTTATTCTTCCCATAAAATGGATTAATTAGTCTAGAAATTTCTTTGGCTTCACACATCTCTGAATTTGTTAAAGGAAGAAAAGGAGCCTTTCTTCCAGTGTTTCATATGATGGCTAGAAGTGCTCCTTGTGTTCAAAGTAAAATAGGAGCTTGCCTTTTCTAGGCTGAAGGAATAAAAATGTGATTTCTCCTAATATCTTTCTATATTAGAATAAAGGCACTGCCTTTTTGCTGCACATGAGATGGATAGGGGAAAATTGCATTCTGCATTCAGCTGAGTGAGAAGTAAAGAGTGCATATATGTGATATTCGTTCTTCTGGAAATGGAACAGCTTGGAAAAGCATTGAGAGTTTCGTTTCCCACTTAATCATGCCCAATCTCTAACCCCGTGATGGCAAATTTATGGCATGTGTGCCAGACGTGGCACGCAGCACCCCCTCTGATGGCATGTGAGCCATCGCCCCAGTTCAGCTCCATTGTGCATGCGCGTGTGCCTCCTGCCAGCCAGCTGGTTTTCAGGTCTCTGCCGCACATGTGCAGGGGGCAGGGCGCTTGTGGGGGACTGCGCATGCATGCACAGGGGTGGGGCGCATGCAGGGGGCTCATCCGCATGCACGGGGGCGGAGCGCATGCAGGGGGCCATGCGCACATTGCGTTTTGGAGGTTCGGGCACACATGCACTTTGGGCACTTGGTCCGGAAAAGGTTAGCCATCACTGCTCTAACCAGACCATGTTTTGGGATAATTTGATGTATTGAAATAAAGCTTTCAAATTGAAAGTGGTCTATTGTGTCCTAAGGATACTGAAACAGGCTGTTTTGCATAGAATATATCTGAAACATCTCAGTGGTTCAGCATGTTTCTTCTGAAAAATGCTAGTCTGTGCTAGAACTCTCTTGAATGTTCTGTACCTAAATCAGTGAATTTTCCACATCCCTAGTGGAAGGTTTGGCAATTCATTTGAAACATCACAGTTTGCCCGGAGAAATCTGGCAGTCTGCATTCAGTCTGAGTCAGGACTTCTTCATCCTTGCATTAGTAGTTCTGGCTTCAAAATTTCTGTTATGTTAAAATTATTAGTAGTTATTCTGCTTCAAACTTCAGAATTCAATTTTAACCATTTTAAATTATTACTTTTTTGTTTTCTCAAAGAAATCGAAGTTTTTAAAGTGAAGAAATCAAGTTACAGCAAAAAGATAGTAAAGTTGCTTAAGAAAGAATACAAAGAAGATCTTGAAAAATCAAAGACAAAACCAGAAACAAATTCTTCAGCAGATGGTAATCTTAGTTATATATTTTAAAAATAGTTATATTTCTCCATTAAAGAATATATCTATTTCAATCTACTGGATTTAAGAGGCTAATATGAACACTTTCAATGCACATTTAATGATACTTAATAAATGTAACATTTGGACTGTTTTGAATAGGAAATAAGCATTTTAGAAATGTTTGGGGTGCATAACAGTTGCTTTTCATTTGATTTATACCTGTCTCACCTTGTCAAGCAGGGTGAGACGGGTCAATATAAATCAAACCTTGGTTTTGTAAATTTTAGAAATGAAAAGTAGCAATTGGGAGAACTGCTTTGTCTCTTCATATTATTGTTTTGATTTTCCTCACCCTGAGTGTGTTCTCTTGCGCTGTTTCTCTATTCATCTTAGGATGCCATATAGGTATTTGTTGTTTCAAGGGACTTTGAACTTTACAAGACAGGAAAGACAGGAATATGTTCATGATGTACTGGCAGTATTTTTAAAGAATATTACTGCTTAAAAAAGACAACCAATAAAATTTAGAATACCAAAATACAGGGGGAAAAAAACATTTTAAACATTTAAAATAAAGTTTTATACATTTTAAAACTATTACAGTTGAATGGTTTTTTTTTAATTGAAAAAGTTTTTCAAATACAGATTTTTCCCCCTTCCCCCCCCCCTTCCCCCCACAGTTGAATGTTTAAATTGTTTAACAAAGTAGGTATTGACCAAATGGCATCATAGTGCCTGGGGTTTTTCCATTGCATCAGTAAAGAGCCAATTCAAGCGTTAAGTGCGCACATTTCTTTAAACCAATCTTTGAAATTTGGTACCTTTCCGAGAACATGTCTTTTTGTTATAATCCAATCACAATAGAGCCATTGTTCATCAGTTGATACATTTCAAATTTTAGTATTATTCAATTCAATGACATCTTGAAATATTAGTTCCTTTGATGAACCCTTAGTAAGAATACTAAGGAAGTATCATCCAAGGAAATATGCCTAATTTATATGTGGTAACATGCTTTCAAATATCTGTATAAACAGCAACTATACCAGTGGTTCTCAACCTTCCTAACGCCGCGACCCTTTAATACAGTTCCTCATGTTGTGGTGACCCCCAACCATAAAATTATTCCTAAGACCATTGAAAATATATGTTTTCCGATGGTCTTAGGTGATCCCTGTGAAAGGGTCGTTTGACCCCCAAAGGGGTCGCGACCCACAGGTTGAGAACCATTGAATTATACAGTTTTTTTCACCATTGGAATCGATTTGAGGCTAAATACGATAAACAGAATCTTTTTTTTTTGTAATCCTTATAATATAGCATTTGTTAAATAAGGTAAAGGTAAACAATATCATACCATCAGCTGCAGTATCATTATTTGCAGTGATTCTAGGATTTCCCCTATTTTTAATGTATATAATTTGAAAATACCATGCACACCCATTCACAAAATAAAATTGCTTATGGGTTGGATCCATGTTCTGTTGTGCATTGGAAATCTCCTATTTGCTGTCCTCAATTTGGAGGGTTGGGAAATAAATAAATTATAAAAGAGAGAACACTTTGAATAAATTATAAAGCAGACTGTATTGCCTCATAATTGGGGCATAATTCCCCCAGTCATAGATATTTCTACTAATTAATTCCTGTTGCATCACATTCTGTCCAAATCAACTGGATCTCTTGCCCAAACTTTTCTGTAACAGACAATAGGGCAGAGGTCCTGATTCTGCAATGGGGAGTAGGTGAAATCTTTTGTTACCTTGGTGCATGCAGACCCAAACAAATTTTCAGGAGAATTGAAATATCTCATGTTTGACAATTATTTCACTTCTGTGAAAACATATTCTAGAGGAACACATATATGCAGTATATGATATTTTAATGAATTGAATTTAATGTTTCACGGTAATGAAATGAAATGTGTAAATGTATGTGTAAATAACTTTTCCATAAAGAGATTTGAAGTACTGAATAGATTCGTTTCACAGATGAACAAACTGCAGACAAACTAGGACTGTTTAAAGATATAATTCAGGAAGATGTGACTACAAATAGTGAACAAGGAGAAGAAGAAATGGAAGTTGAAAGTGAAAAGGAAGAAGAAAAAAACAAAGCTGCAGGAGCATTTTCCAGTGCTTTGTCATCTCTAAATGTTCTTCGTCCAGGTTAGCACATTTTCCTACATATTCTTCCTTGCTTGATAGGTAAAAATTATGTAAATCAATACAGACTACAGTAATAGGGTACTTTTAGAAGAGATACTTGTTTCCAGAAAAGAAGTGTTTCTAGTTCTGTTGGTATGTTTTTCTGTGGTTTTGTCCATTTTTTAATAATTTAAAAAGCTATTTTTTATTTTGGATATATTGATTTAGTTGTAATTCTGTATACAGTGGTACCTTGGTATTCATCATTAGTTGGCTCTGGGAGGCACATTGAGTACCAGAAACGCTGAGTACCAAACAAATTATTCCCATAAGGAACAATGTGGTGAGTCACAAGGCAGCCGACATTGACAAGTTCTAGTTTGTGTGTTGAGTAGCAGGAAAAATTTTCATGTCAAAATCTTAAATACCAAATTCAATCAGTTTCAAAGCTGAGTACCAAGGTACCATTGTACATTTATTTGGCTGCTAGTCTCTTATTTCTTCTTTCATATCCTATTAAAGGTTACCTTTTCTGGACGAATTTATTTTTTTTGTTGTATAACATAAAAATTTTGTAAATTTTTGTTTCTATTCAGTGTGTTCAAAATTATTTTCTTAAATATTTTGTTTGATACTAAATTTTCTATTTTCTGATCTGATAATATGTTATCTTTTTATGACATTCTTCAATATTCAAATAATTTTAGATCTTTATATATCCACAGAGTTGCAAGTAGTGTATTAGTTCTCTATTGAAAGAGAATGAGGGAATGGCTTCTAAGGCAGAAAGCAATGAGAGAGGACAAGCTGACTGGCATTTGATGCCAGTCATGTTGATAGAAAAGTTATAGGGTCTTGCCTATTTTTCTGATGCAGATTTTCAGTTAGAGTTGCAGTGTAACAAGTAGATCCCCCGATCAGATGTAACTGCTAATTTTTAAAACATAACACTTTTCCCCCTCAGGAGAAATTCCAGATGCTGCTTTTATTCATGCTGCTAGGAAAAAGCGCCAAATGGCTCGTGAACATGGTGACTTTCTTCCCCTTGACAATGATCCTGGTAAAGGGCGTCTTGTGAGAGAAGATGAAAATGATGCCAGTGATGATGAGGATGATGATGAGAAGCGAAGAATCGTTTTTTCAGTGAAAGAGAAGTCCCAGAGGCAAAAGATTGCAGAGGAAATAGGTAAACTTTTAAGAAGAGAAAAACAGATAAATGAAATTACATTTCAAATATTTGCTATGACTATGTAAAACATTTGACATAAAAATCAAATATGTTAACTCATGCAGGTAGACAGAGGAACTATTCTTACCCTTCTCAGCTACTTTTCAAAAGCCTTAATCTATTTCTGAATGGGTTATTTCATACCAGGCGTTTTGATCAGGCTGGGTCACCAAAAATTGATTGAAATTTCCAGCCTTAACAGCAGATCATATTTGACAATACAACTGAATCAAACAATTCAAGGAGATCTAGATTTTGGTCTTCTGTTTTCTAATCATGGTTTGTTATATGGCTTCCTCCTGCACTGTTCACCTGTCAGCCTGAGTTATATCCAGATATAAAAATATTTTTTCCCAGTAACTAGGATGGAATTGTAGACCGCTCTCAAAGAACCGGCCAATTAGGGAAGTATTATATTTTTTCTTTGCACAATTACTCCTCCATGAATTTGTATGGTAGATCTTAGAAGACATTAATGGTGATGGTATGGAATGCCAGGTGTTCAGTAGACTAAAAGACAAGCATCATATCAATTTGCAGAATTATCTTAATGATTCTACACACACATATACACACTTCTCTTTGGATTCTGTTATCAATGAATTTATGTCAGGACACTACAATTAATAACCCAATTTCAATAACTTGCTGTACTGGTTGTAAAATATGACTCTATATAACCTACAGTGACTACGGTGTAGAATATGAGTAGAAATTCTAGAACAGGAAATCCTTAAGGTTTTGATAAGTATCTTTGGACTTTTTAGAGTGTGGCTACTTGTGGGGACTTGTTTACATAACAATTGCTATGTGAGAGAGATCTAGTAATAAAGGACAGATTTACCAAAATGCAACCTATCACTTTCCCTGATGTTCTCTTCCATCCCTGTTTACCATTCCCCTTCTTAGATAGTTATGCATACTTTGAAACAAAAGAACTGCATCTGCCTACCATTTTTATTTCAAAGAAATATTTAAAACAATAATTCAGATGAAGCAGGAAGCCAGAGATGCCCTGAGTAAATGTCTAGAAGCATCTCTAGACACCAGGCCATTCTTGATATTTCTCCTTGAAAAAAGAATCACAGAGACAATAAAGCTTTCAATGTTTAATTCTGATAGTTGTACAAGTCTATATTATTATATTTACCTTTGTGTTTAGGTATTGAGGGAAGTGATGATGAAGCTCTGATTGCTGGAGAACAGGATGAAGAATTAAGCCGGTGGGAGCAAGAACAGATACGGAAAGGCATTAATATACCTCAGGCACGTATTCAAATATTTTAGGATTTGGGGCAACAGATGGTAGTTTTAGCAATAGTTGATCCAAGCTATTTGCTAAAGCAAAAGAGAAAATTGTGAAAGGGATTTTGCCCATGAAAACTTAGGATAGACCATTTCACCCTGTCTCCTCTGTTAGGCTTACCTGAACATAGATGTTGTTGAAATCAAAAAGTTCAGTGATGTGTAATTCACTAAATAAAATTAACTCAGATTTTGTTAAATTGTACCATGTCAGATTTCCATACAGTACAATTAATAATGCTATAGGCCTGTGATGGTGAACCTATGGCATGCGTGCCACAGGTGGTACGCGGAGCCCTCTCTGCGGGCATGCAAGCCTTTGCCCAGCTCAGCTCCACTGCGCATGTGCACGCGCTTCCTGCCAGCCAGCTGATTTTCAGGTCTGCCCTGCAAGTGGGAGACGCGATCGCATGCATGGGGGGGGGGGGGATCTAGCTTTCTCCTCACTTTCTGTTGCCTGTGCCTTCCCAGATCTCTCGAGATTCCCCTCCTAGCGCTGTTTTGGGAGGCAAAGGCTTTTTTCCCCCCCTCCCAGCCATTTTGGAGGCTTTTCCTTCCCCTCCCAGCTGTTTTGAGAGGCATAGGCTTTTTTCCTCCTCCCAGCCATTTTGGAGGCTTCCCCCCCCCGCCCCCAAGCCGTTTTGGGAGCCAAAGGCTTTTTTCCTTTGGGATGTGAGGCCAAAAAAGGGGGGTCACGTGCGCATGCGGCAGTGTCGTGTGTGCATGCGGGGGAGGGTTGCGCGCATGTGCAGGGGGGCAGGGCATGTGGAAAGGACATTGCATTATGGGTGTGGGCACATGTACGCATCCGAGGAAAAAGAGGTTGGCCATCAATGCTATAGGCTTAACCAGTTGCAATATATTAAGATCACATAAAGCAATAAATGTAGATGGTACAGTACAATGTATTGTAACTTATCATTCTAGTTCAAATGCTATCTGTCCATTCATCCACCCATCCACTCAATATTGTGTGGATATGTGTATTCAATATTATATATGCTGAAATAATGGCGTTGCTTGATGATGCAAAAAATCACTATATGAAGTTGTTCCTGCTAATCTTGTTAGAATGGAATTTTGAAATAGAAAAATTCATTTTTTTCATAACAAGCCAATAAAATGAGCTAAATGCCATGCTAATAAGTTGCTTTATTGTCTTCAAATTAATTAATTATTAGATTTAATGGGTTTTTACTCTAATATTTTGTGCTAATTGTTTACTGTCCAGTACTAATTCTTTAGCATAAGAATCAGCAATTGGTGATCCCTAGACTAGTCTACTGGTGAATGCCATCTGCTGCTCATGTACCAGTACACCAGTAAAGAAGCATAAATGGTGCATGTGATAGCAGTTCACTTCAGGAAACTTAGACAGGTAGTAAGTACATCATTCTTTACCCCCATCAAAGTGATACCCCTATAAACTAATCGTTCACAAAGAGTACACATACAACTGGAATTTTGAAGCTTGTTGTTGCTGCTATTTTTATGTTTTATGCTTCCTAGCGATTGTTTTCAGGTGTTGCTTTCTTTGATATGTACTGCTTTGCCCAAGGAACATAATTAGATTGATAATTTCTCACAGTAACTACTAGTTGTTTTTTGACAAATAATCTTGGTTTGTAATAGAGTTTATAGAATCCCAGTTTTTATGTCTGTACATATCATATGTTTCGTTCCTGTAGGTTCAAGCAAGTCAGCCTGCTGAAATGAATAACCTCTACTACCAGAATGCTTACCAGACAATGCCTTACGGTTCATCTTATGGCATGCCTTACACATATGCTGCATATGGATCAGAGACAAAGTCTCAAAAAACAGATAACATAATACCTTTCAAAACCCCCAGTAATGAGATGGCTCCTGTTACTATTGATTTGGTAAAGAAACAGCTTAAAGACAGGTAGGGCAGATCAACTTATTAAAATGTAAGACCTGTCCTCTAGGTTTCAGTCTGGGGGGCAGATCAGAATTTCATCAACGGAAGCCCACAGACTGGATCCTGCATTGTAAAACGTAAGGAAAACTGTTCAATAGGCTATTTGCATTACTTTTCTGGAAATGAAGCTTGAACCATTTTGAAGACTGGTACATCTTCTGTTCTTGGAAAAATAATTTTGTAACTAAGAAAAATGAAAAAAAAAGTGATGTTTTCAACTTGCTATATAATGATTGTATAAGAATTTAAGCAATTCAAACTAAGGTAAAAGTTTTAAATTCTATATTATTTGAATTGGAAATTCAAAATACTGTATAGTATACTAAATATTTGCTCATGCTGATGAATATATAACAAGTCCCTTGTTATTGTTTGAAAATGAACAAAATTAGTAAAAAAAAAATTGATAAATGAAAGGTTAGCTATTTGCAAACTTGATGTTAACCTCCAAGAAATTGCCTTTCATGATTTTTGTGTGCTTCTCTGATTTCTACTGAGACCATCAGGAATTAAGGGTCCTGAGTACTATGCCAAAGTGATACTTCTGTAGGTAAGAAACCATATGAGAAAGTAATAGCAGAAGTAGCCAAAACTATTTCTGTCTTTATTTAAATCATGTAGTTTATCTAAGCGGTTAAACCATAATTCACTATGTTAAAAATCACTGGATTGTATCCATCATAACTGAGAATAGGTGACAGCAAAGTAGTAAATATGAAGGATATTTGCTGAATGGAGATAGAAATAACAGAATCATGTATTGAGTATATAGCTTTTAGGTTAGTTGCCGTTTTAAAGGAACACAAATGTCTTGAATGTCTATGGAGATTCTCAGTTATCCAGGTCATGGTTGTCCCAAAGGTGCTTTTTCAAAAGGTAGCTGGACTTTTTTTTTCTTGAAGACATTTTGTTTCTCATCCAAGAAACTTGCCTTTTGAAAAAGCACCTTTGGACAATAGCCTTAAAATAGCAGATATGAGGTATTCTACTATGAAACTATAGTTTTCCTGTTTCAGAAAGCTCTTCCCACAATTAATCTTTTGTGGGGTCTTGTTTTATTTATTTAATAAAGCAGAATAAATCATAAAAGTTAATTAAAAAGAAAAATGCAATTACAGCAGGATAAATTATTAAAAAATTAATCTTGGAAGATCCTGCAAGATTCTTCATATAAAAAGTTGTGATTCTAGCAACTTACATGACAAGTAAAAAACAAATTTGTCATAGAAATAAGGAATGTGCTTTGTCTCCTGAAAGCAACCTTGTCATTGTTAGGATTGTTTCTTGCTGTACAACACCCCCACCCCCACCCCCCATGTGTATATACTGTAACTTATACTTTGGATATAAACGTGTGTGTTCTTGACCTTTAGGTTGGAGTCACTGAAAGAATTTCACAAAGCGAATCAACAACAACACGAGAGGCATCAGCAAAACCGTGATGATTCTACCAAGACAATTGAAAGATTAGAAGGGTCTTCTGGGGGTATTGGTGAACGGTATAAATTTCTGCAAGAAATGCGAGGGTATGTCCAAGACTTGCTTGAGTGTTTCAGTGAAAAGGTAAGAATGCAAAATATATCCCATCTTTTTCAGTAACGAAGTTTACTCTGTGCTCAAACATGTCTTATACATGCCAGTGAAAGCACATGTTTGAAGATTTGGCTTTAAAGGTGGTAAAAAAGCATAGTAAGTTAACTTTTGGAATAGTTGTTGAAACAGAAGATAAGCTTTTGATACCAGCTTTATAATTCTTAGAAGATACCTTCTTCCAGAAAACCATTCTAATTCACAATTATGCTCTAATACTTTTTTAATTACATTTTGTAGTTTTTGAGGCATTACAAGGTAATTATAGGAAAACATTGGATACAAATAAATGGTGTATGCACCAATTATTTACAATTAGAATTAGTAACTTCAGTTTCACGCCGATTTCACATGTTGGTTTTCCAAGGAGAGTTATAGATTGTAAAATATACAATTATTCTGTGCCTCTTGTTCTGAAGTCTGACACTTTGTGTCAAATACCATTTGACACTTCCAAAACTTTATTTCACCCAGTTTAGTATATATCTATACTGTTTTAATTAGTATTGTGGTTGTTGAAGGATGCCTATTTGTCAAAGTTCACAACTGTTTGTGCACTGTGTAAGTCCTATTACATATCATTTACTTCTGCATAAATAGGCATAGGTTTGCACTGTAAGCTTAAAGCTTTAAGAAACCCAAAAACTAAAGTTATTTTTAAAGAAGTCTTGCTCTGAAGATAATTGGAGCCTGATTAAAACTTTAAGCTGTCTATGCAGAGCCCTACCTAATATCATGTGCACACACACACACATTCATGTGATGTAATAAGTATATAGGTAGTCCTTGCTTAGAAATGGTCAAAGTTATGGGGGACACCTCCCCCCCAAAGCTAGTTATGACTCAGTCCCAAAGTTATAGCCACTGAAGTATCTCCACAGTTGTTTGCCTTTATAACCGATCGCAGGGATGCTGTAGTGTTCCCCTGTCTTATCTCCCCTCCATCTCCCACACTGGGTGCCACAAACCTTGGACCTGCTTCCCACCCATCGGGGGCTCACACTCTCTTACTCATCTTTCAAAGGATTCCAGAGCCTGTTTTAGGGAAGGAGGATAGGCTGCTCCTTTGCTGGAACACTGCAGAGCTCCTGTTAGGAAAGCATAGTAAGCGGCTCTGTTGCTAGGCCGTGCAGTGCAATCCTGGAAGCAGACTTCATTTCCTGAGTAGCTGCATTGAATTGTGGCTGCTCAGGAAATGGCTGCTTCTGGGATTGCGTTTTAAGGACTAGCGATGGAATGGCCTGCCCTTCTTCCCCAAACCGGTGTGGAAGGTGTGAGGCCCAGTGGGGTGGGAAGCAAGTCCAAGGCCTAAGTGCACCCCAAGGGAGAGGAAGCAGAACACTGGTTGCCTCGGGATGGGGGAAGCCTTAGAGGCCCGAGACAGGGCTTGTACTAGGTGTCCAAAGGCCTCCTTGGGGCCTCTGAGGCACCCCATGGTCTGCTTAACGACCCACGCATTTGTTTTAACAATTGCATTAGGGAGAGAAGGGATGGGGTTGTAAATGAGACAATCACATTCATTTAACAGCTGTCATGACATCAGTTTGTAATGGGCAGGTTCCATTACAGTCATGAATCAAGGTCTAGTTACTAATAATTTCATATTTTTTATTATACAAAAAGTATAATATATATTATACTTTAGTATATATCGTTTCAGTTCTTTTCTGTTAGTACAAAATGGAAAACCGTTTTCATCTTTGTGTGTCAAATCTAATACTTTGATTTTCTTTGTGTAAATTACTTCAGAGATATTTTCACAATTCCCTACTGGGAATGCTTGCACTACTAAATACTTCTGCAATTGCTAACTGAACCTGTAACTGCTACTGGAAGATTTCTTTATACTTAGTTTTAAATTGAGTACTATTTACTGTAATTTGATTATGTGTTACTGCAGCATACTGTTTATACTGCTAAATATAAACATTTCTTATTTCAATAATACACAATCAAAATGAATAAGAATTTTTAATTTTTATCTCTGTATATGAAATCTATTTTTTCCTGTTGAAATTTAATATCTTGGTTATGTGCAAGGACAATTCAGTCTAACGTTTGTACTGAGGGGGGATATATATCAATGAAATACTTAAATCACAACAGGCTTAACAATAACATTAGAGTGTAAAATCCACTATAACAAAATAAAAACATTTCTTAGATTCCATAACCTTGACATAAGCAGTCCTTATTAAGCATACAACTTGCAAATCATTTCTCTTTAGTCCAAAAATGGGAGGTCCTCCCACGCACCCCAAATTTCCATGATTTCTCTTTTCTTACTTCCATTCCGAACCTCACATGTCTTGCTGTTAGAAATCATCTTGAAAACCTTTGGAGAAGACTTTTGGGAGATAGAAAAAGAAAGAAAGGAGACAAATACTCTGTTAATGAAAAATAGATACATCTGTAATGTAATTTATAAGATTGGTTTAGAAAATAAAACAATTCATACAGCAGGAGCCAAAATAAAAACAAAGCAAAGAAAATTTGAACAGGCAGATCTGATTTTTTTTTTTCCTTACCAGATACTCAGTATACATCGATGTTTCTCTTTGAATGTGTATATGATTATGGTATATTATAAACACTTATTTTTCCCCCAAGGGGAGAATCAGCAGGATTATCTAATTTTGCCATCATTCATCCAGATTTTTATATTATATTAATTTTACAATTATTAGTCTATAGATTATGGATTTTCAAAGAATTCTTTTTCTATAATTTAACTTTCAAATCTTTCCAGAAAATCAGAAAGACGACCATGTGCATAGTTAAACTATCTTCTATAGAAGCATCTGCTAAATAAACTTATTGTAGTTATCAGTAGAATTTACACTGATCCTGAAAAATATGTATGATTTAGACTGTTTCAGTGATACCATTCTTAGATAATAAGTTCTTTATACATCACAACATTGTTATGTATTATGGATTGTGAGGTGCCTGTGGGACAGAGTTTTCTCACAA
The DNA here is from genome assembly GCA_012654045.1 of Ptyas mucosa. Taxonomy (NCBI): domain Eukaryota; kingdom Metazoa; phylum Chordata; class Lepidosauria; order Squamata; family Colubridae; genus Ptyas; species Ptyas mucosa. Next base: position 31,328,663 of record WNWU01000016.1, on the reverse strand, counting down.
AAAGAATTTCTGTAGGTGGAACAATAGTGGGTTATGCATCAGTTGTGCTGCTCTCTTCCCATATTTCTTTCATTTTCTTCTTCCTTGGATTGGCAAAATTCAAATTGAGAGGCAAGGGGAAAAAATCTAAATTATTTTTGAATTTTAAGTCTTATTCAAATCAGCAAGGGTAACATTTGTGAAAATATAAAGTATGTCCATGTGATTTGGATTATTTGATAACCTGTTTTAGCAGATCATATTTCAGTTCCTAGTGGCAACATAGGTAAGAATAGACTACTAATTCTAAAATAGTATTTCAGCAACAGTGAAATCCTGGGATATAGTGTGAACACTAAATTTGGTAGATACTTGTTGATTGATTGTAATTGTAAGTGCTCTTCGGTGTTTTGCACTTACTCAGGTTTCTGGTTACTTAAAAATATTTTCACTGGTTCACAACATATATTTCCTTTTTTTTAAAAAAAAAAGTTCACTAATGAAAAAAAGTTCCTTGTCAGAGTAAGAAATTTTCTGTTTTCAAATTCATATTTTACCCATTTTCTTTGGGTAAAAAGTTAACTTTGCTACTTCCTTTTATAACAAAATCCTTGCGTGTTAATAGCTTAACTAGCTTTCTGAATCCTGGTATCAAACTCCATATTATAATATAAACAGTGTTATTAATGTATCAGTTAACATTGTTGTAACCATTTGAAAATATTGGTTGGGTTAAATTGGTAGAAGAGAAGAAACGGAGACAGATTCAAGTAACAACAAATGGGCTTATAAAAATTTAAATGTAGCTGTCTGAAAATTGAAGAGAGTATTGTTTCCCTATAAAAGCTTACAGAAATAAATTCTAATTTTCTCAGCATCATTGTCAATTTTCAGAAAACTAAAAATCTCACATTTTCCCCACCTCTCCTTTTATTTTTAGGTTCTATTATTGAAACTTCATTTCAATATTAGAAACTTTTTTTCATACCAGTAGTTTATTTTTAGGTTCTATTATTGAAACTTCATTTCAATATTAGAAACTTTTTTTCATACCAGTAGTTTATTTTTAGGTTCTATTATTGAAACTTCATTTCAATATTAGAAACTTTTTTTCATACCAGTAGTAACGTACATAGGAATATCTGTTTCTAAATAAATTCCATTAAAAGAAATAACCTTCAAATAAGTATGTTCAAATCCAGGTATTAGATTATAGACATGTCAACTTTAAGTAAACTTCCTTCAGTAGTGCCTGAAAACTGCTGATAAACATCCATGCACTTTTTGGAACACTAGAGATGTGATTTGCCTTTTCTTTCTCCTGGGAATTTTTTTTTTCATTTCCCAGTGTCGACTACAATCTTTAAGATATCATGTTGGTCTTCCACTCAAGTACTAACTAAACCCATCCCTGCTTAGCCTTTTGAAGATCAGCTATGAGCAGATATGTTTCCAGATATGTTTTGTGAGAGAAGACCAGGGAAGTGACAGAATTGACAGAACGCATTGCTCAATTTGAGGTAGTGAAACCTGATAGGAGACATTTCAGAGTATTTGGAAATCCCAAGAGGCTTCTATAATGGTTTTTTGTTTTAAAATCATGAAAAAGCTTCTAAGAGACTTATATTTTATTGTGGTTTGCAATCTACTTAGTCATCTAAAAATAATCTGTCCATTTTTATATAAAGAAGCTTTGGAAACAGTGTTTTTTTTTCTTTCAGACTATTCCAAATTAATCATTGTTCCAATGTGGCAGATATTGAGGGCAAGCTAATGAAAATGTGTGGTAGCTTTATAACTTCTCTGTATTTTTTTTGTACAGGCTTGATAGTTTGCTTCTAGTTAGGGAGCTTTAGTTTTGTTCTTTACTATTAAATATTCAGTAATTAAACGTTAATAGTAAACTGAAAGTGCAGCAGTACACTTTGGAATAGTGTGGCATCCCATACAATTAAACACATGAAAATATTTTTATTACGAAGTATTATATTTTTACAGGTGCTCCTGATTAACGAACTTGAAACAGCAATGCACCAGCTGTACAAACAGCGCGCCTCCCGCCTTGTCCAAAGACGACAAGATGATATTAAAGATGAATCTTCGGAGTTTTCAAGCCATTCAAGTCAGTCCATCTTGAAGGTTTTTATTATTCATTAAACAACCTTGTTTACATAGTTCAGTTATAATATAAAGTGAAATTTCAAAATATATCTTGGTTTAAATCTGATGAGAGAATCAGATTAAAGAAATCTGGCTCATACTTTTAAAGTACTCTTCCCAGACTTTTTTGCCATGGCTAAAAATAGGAAAAATATTTACAAGTTAGTAACTTATATGACAATATACCATCTTACTCACTCCCCAAAAGTATTTCACAGAAAGTTATCTGAACCTGAAAATGATTAAGGCTATTCTGCTAGCAATTTTCGTTTCAGTAATACTGGTTTCTGATGCTTTAAAACAAACACAAAAGGTACAGTTTGTCATATCTTCCTATTTTTAAACATTAGTGCTAACCTCTTTTGTTTTAAATAAATTCATATTACACAATTTTGCTTGGACTAATTTATAAAATAAATGCTGCAAAATTTCCATTAAAAATGAATGTAACCTCTCCTATGAAATCTCCTGCTTTCATTGGTAGAAGACTATGTTTGCTGGGTAAACTACATTCATCCAAGAACCCTCCCATATTTCAGACATTTTATTGCTTTCACATGTGGCAAACATCAGATATCAAGTTGCATTCTGTTTCAATATTAATTGTCTTAACTTCAGCTGAAAATGTATTAATTCCTGTTGCTCATTAAATTTTATTCAGCAGGATATGGAAAAATTATTCTTTATGAAAACGCATATGAAAAAATACAAACACAGACTTAAAAAGTATTGTTAAATATTCTGTTTACCATTTAGAAGTTCTAAATGGTGTGATAAAACATTTAAAACTTTGCTGATAATATTGAAGAAAGTCCAATATTTTTAGTATCCATCCAAAAATGAAATTCACTCGACACCATTTTTTCTATATAAGAATGGGTAAGAAGTAGTATAATCAAACTTAATAGATGTATGCATGTATGTTGACATTTGTTAAACATCTATGAAACTGCAACACATGCACACACACACACAATATTACTTTACCTTACAAAAGATGCAGTCCTAATTTCAGTGTTTGTACACTTACAGATAAAGCACTGATGGCACCAAACCTTGATTCTTTCGGGCGAGATAGAACCCTCTACCAAGAACATGTAAAAAGACGGACTGCAGAAAGGGAAGCTAGAAGGTAGTAAACCATTACAAGGGTTTTAAAGGGTGATTCTTACAGTCTATGATACATTGTCCTTGATCATTGACCAACTCCCATCAGGTCCAGACAGCATAGAAGTTTTAAAAGATAGGAAGGGCTGCAGATTCTTCTCCATTATAGTATACAATACATTTTTGTGTGCAACTATTCCAAATGGTAACTTTCTTTAAAAAGAGTATTTTTTTTTCTTTTGAATTTGCAAAATGGGAGATAAATGCACAATCAGAAGTATATGTCAGTAGCCTTTTAGTTGTACTGTTTGGATCATGCACAGAATAGTAGTGAAGCAGTTGCTAGGGCTGGAAAATTACAGGTTAGTATATGAACAGACTTAGACTAAAAGAAAAGGGGGAAATAATAAAATATTCAAGGTTTATAATTGCATAATATATTTTTGTGATACATAATATTTTTGTGAGCCTTTGATTGATATCTGAGAGCCACACTTCAGAATACTAGAATAAAGAATTAGACAGAATCATGTTAAATTTATTTTTAATTAAATTTCCCTTGGGAATATCTTTAAAAAACTGATGTGGTGGCTACAAAGGCTTTGGCTAAAGGTTGTATATTCCATTTCACTTTATGGTGGATGGGTTAAATATATTTCTGCTTCAAATGAAAAGGGCAAGGCATATTTGCCCATACATTGCCATGTACATATATTACACCTCCTTTGTTACTAGGAAGTTACTTCAATTCAGCAACCACTCATTTATTCTTTGTAACAGAGCTCGTCGTAGACTTGCCAGAGAGCAGTCTGGGAAAATGGCTGATCACCTTGAGGGTCTTTCTAGTGATGATGAAGAAACCTCAACAGACACAACGAACTTCAACATGGAGCGAGGTTAGACGGTTCATCTTAATGATAGAAATAGTAATTTTTGAAACACAGTGTTTTGTAGAAAACTTTTGAGCAGATTAATGGCATGGTTTTATATAAGGTCTGAAGGGAAAAAATTAAATTCTAGTTTATTATTATTATTTTAGCTTTGAGGTAATAGTGTCCTTGACTTGCTGAAATATAGGATAGTGTAGGATTTGCTTTTATTCTCTTTCATAAGTGACCATTGTAGGGAGCTAAAAGTACTAATTCCTCTTGGCAGTAGCAAAAACCAGATTTACTGAAAAGTACATTTTTTCTCTTCATGTTCTTAGTTAAACTCAAATTTTTCTGAATGACTAAGTAAAGTAATGACAGGATACCCTTAGGTCTTCTTTGGAATTTGTTACATATTAAAAATAGGATATGTAGTTTGTTAAAAATATATTTGCTTAGAGAAGGAACTTAGTTAGAACCTTGCTTCCATGAGATAATCTTTCAGATCATTATCATATCATAATTGTTTGACAAGTAATCATCCATACAAAATAAATCACAAGATCTGTTCGCAAATTTAAGCCAGCAGGTTAAATATTTGTTTAAAACCAGCTGGAAAAAAAATCCCAAAAATATTATTAAATATATAGAGAAGCTAGAATAAAGCATTCAAATTGTTAAGAATCTTTTGTTACATTTTCCTTACTTGTTTGATTGGTAATGAGGATTAGTTCAATTTATAGAGCTGACTGTGTGGGTAACTTCCAATTAAAACATAGATAATGTCAAAACAAAAGCAACCATGCAAAAATGCAAAACAAAAATATGGAATGCTTCATGAATTTAATATAGTTAATATATTAGATTACAGAAACATATCCTACAATAAACCAGAAAAACAGAAGATGAACTCTTTTTAAAATAATTTTTTAAAAATTCTATCCTAGATCGCATTTTGAAGGAGTCCAGCAAAGTTTTTGAGGATGTATTAGAAAACTTTTCCTCCATTGACTATATTAAGTCACAATTTGAAGCCTGGCGTTCTAAGTATTTGTCTTCATATAAGGATGCTTATATTGGCCTTTGCTTACCCAAGCTGTTAAATCCTTTAATAAGACTTCAGTTACTTACCTGGAATCCTTTGGAGGTAAGAGCAAGTTAAAAGTGTTTTTAGTCTGTTTAACAAGGTAGAAAGTTAAGTATAAATTAATACTATAAACATATGACATTATTCTTAATTGACAAGTTGTTTCTCATGAGCATTAGGTTGGGCCTATAGTGTGCATTTCTGCTTTAATGCTGATGTGCCATTTTTAAAGTATTTTAATAGTTTAATTACTTGATAAATGTCAAAATGGTATGAGGTGTAACATCTTTTTTTTTTTAATTTGATTTATATGCCGCCCTTCTCCGGAGACTCAGGGCGGCTTACAATGCGCTAAGCAATAGCCTTCATACTTTTTGTATGTTTATACAAAGTCAGCTTAACAGCTTAAGATACAAACATCTTAACAGCTTCATCAGTGTACTTTGAAAATATTTATGATATCGCAGTGAGGGAAATGTATATCAGGATAAGATTGGTAGCTTCTTCTGTTTCTGATTTAGATATATTAACAAAATAGTTCAGGAAAGGGGTGTGCATGGAAGACTTCTGGCCTTACAGATAGTACTAAATTACAACATCAGTAGCTCAGACAGGAAGGGCAGTGATGAGGAATGTAAGATTGTGGTGTCATACACACAGATGTCTTATTTCTATGAACAAGTAATAGAGTCTACCAATAGAATTTGTTGTGCTGACATTCAAGACATCCTGAGAGTGAAGCCCACAGCCAAAAGATGTATATTGGTGATTGTATGGGGTTGTTTATACATCTCAAGCTTAAACACGCTTGACACATACAGCATTTATTTTTTAATAGGACAAATGTCAAGATTTTGAAAGTATGCTGTGGTTTGAATCCCTGCTATTTTATGGATGTGAAGAATATGATCAGGAGAAAGATGATGCTGATGTTTTACTGTTGCCTACTATTGTTGAAAGAGTGGTTTTACCAAAATTAACAGGTACTTTGTATAGTATTTAATTAAATATTTCTCCCCCCAAAGTACAATTTAATTGTATTTTGAGAAGTACTATTTTTTCTTCTTTGTTAGTGCTGGCTGAAAATGTATGGGACCCCTTTTCTACAACCCAAACATCCAGGATGATTGCTATTACTCAGAAACTAATTAATGGATATCCTACAGTAGTACATGCAGAAAACAAAAATACACAGGTGACAAAAAAAATTACTTTTTTGGATTCATGACTTATGATATATTGCTTCACTTACTAGTATTGAATTATAATTTTCATGATGCTTCTGTGTCTTCAAAGACCTAAATTCAGATAGGATATGTTCTTGCTTAACATGTGAGTAGAACAGAGTAACTTAGTGTTTTAAATCTAACATCCATGAAAAGAAAATAGATTGTGATTTCTCCATATGCTGTCTTGAAATCCAGAACAAAAAACTGGGATATGTGTGATGTGACACTTAAGATTCTGAGTGGGAAAACTCAGGTTCAGTTGCATACCCCACACATGAAAACTCACTGGGTGATTTGGGCCAGTCCCTCTTAATAAAACCTGCACAGGGTTTTTTGTTGGGAAATTAGAAAGAGGAAGTGCTATGAAAAGTGGGATATAATTTTCCCCCCCCAGATTTGAATGAATTGCATCCAAATGTACAACCTTTTTACTGTAGTTATTAATGGACTCACATGGTTATTAAGTGAATCTGACTTCCCTCATTGACTTTGCTTCTTGGAAGCCTCCTGGCAAGGTCCCAAATGGTGATCGCATGACCCTGGAACACTGTTATAAATATGTGCCAGTTGCCAAGCAACCAAATTTAATAATGACTGTGAGAATGATGAGACAGTTGTATATGTGAGGACTTATTATAAGTCACTTTTCAGCACTGTTGTAATTTTGAAGAATTATTAAAGAAATGGTCATATGTTGAGGATTACTTGTAGTGAGAACTAGTGCCAGTCTTAGATGAGATCTTTATTAATTACTTCTAGTAACTTGTTGCTGAAAGAATTTCCATGAACAATCTTAATGGAAGATACTGTTAAAACAAAGTAGGTTCTTAATTAAAGTAACGTACAGCTAATGTAGAGAAGAATACTTGGTCAAGTTTGGACTAAAATGCATTATAAAAATATTGTTTTAACATAATCTATATTAACTTTCAGACATTACTCAAAGCCCTCTTACTTAGAATGAGGCGAACTCTAGATGATGATGTGTTCATGCCACTTTATCCCAAAAGGTAAACTTTCTAGTCTAGTCTGTTTATTTTATTTCAGAATCATTTACCTTTGTAATAATGTAACATGTTGACAATTCTTCTATGCTTATTGAAACATCTTTTGTATTTCAGTGTTTTAGAGAACAAGAACTCTGGTCCTTACTTGTTTTTCCAACGCCAGTTTTGGTCTTCAGTTAAGGTAAACTAACAAAGAAATAAAATTAATCCAACTGATTTTTCCCCAAATGGATGAGTTGATTTGCTTGGTTTTGGATTGAAGTGAATTGGAACCCTTTGGAATTGGAATACCTTTGAGATCTTGTATCGCTATGAAATTTAGCTAATCTTTACTGTGAATTGTACCAAAAGGCTGTGATTCTGTAAAGCTATGCATGTGACCAAAGCTTTTCGAATTGCATTTTCCAATCACAAGATGAAAAGAGCAATGAATCAATGTTACATAGAGTTTGAGAATATTGTATAGGCAAAGAAGAATGGATTTGGAAACTACATTCTATATACCTGAAACATGAAAAACTAAATATAAAAGTATTCAAAATATACCAAATATAATCAAAAAGTAACAGTGAGTCACTTTTACAAAATATAAGATATTTGTAACTACTAGTACATAATGAATTTCCTATTTATCAATTGTGGAACTTTATACAATTTTTTAACCTTTTAATTCTGGAAACCAGTTAGCACTTAGGCTGGTATTTCCTAATAGAAATAAATTACTGATTTAAGCATTTACGTAACTTTATGGTTGACCAAAGTTACTATTTGATTTATTACCAATTATTGATAATTATTACCGATTATTACTATGTTTTGCTAGCAGATACTGATAAAATTTCATGTTTTATAGCAGACCATTTCACACAAATGGATTGTTGTTGGAAGAATTTTTATTAAAATGGGACATAGTCAATTGAATTGTAGCATATTGCTCTCCTTTTAGACAGTAAGCAGCTCTGAGAACATTCTGATTTTGGCTGTTTGCTTTCATATATTCTACAAGTAATATTTCATTTAAAATGTTTGTGTTAACTACAAATAGTAGCAGCAAATATTGATACAGCTCTATGGCTTTGCTATTTATGTTACATTTTTCTATTTCTATAGCTATTGGGAAACTTTCTGCAGTGGTATGGAATATTCTCCAACAAAACATTACAAGAATTATCAATAGATAGTTTGCTAAATAGATACATTCTTATGGCTTTCCAGAATTCTGAATATGGAGATGATAGCATTAAGAAAGCTCAAAGTGTAAGTAAATGTGTTTTAAATTTCACTTCATTTTTTAAAAGTTGCTTTTTTAGTCTGTTGCCCATATATTCAGAGCAGGGGTGAAATCTGCTTACCTTCCTTACCGGTTTGGAAGTGCATGTGCTGCGTGTAGACCTTCTGCACACGTGCAAAACCTTCTGCACATGCGGAGAAGGTAAAAAACATTACTTCCTGGTTAAAACCAGGAAGTAATGACACCTGAGCGGGTGGGCAGAACTTTTCTCCGCCATTGTTACCGGATTGCTGAACCATTGGCTAAGATTGCTACCAGACTGGGCGATCCGGTCCAATCCGGGAGCATTTCACCCCTGATTCAGAGGTATTGTGTTACAATAGTTATAGTAGCAGGGATCTGAATATGTTCAAATATACATGTAACCATGAAGTTCATCTTCATCAATTAGATCTTGATGTTCAGATTAAAATACAGCAGTGAGCCCAGTACATCCTATTTTCTATCACTGGAAGAGGAGCAAAACCAAACCAAAAAAGGAGTAAACTTCTATTTTACAACAACATTGCTTGAATTTCCATTTCTATTCTAGCACTATTCTTAATGGGGCGATGTGATGGCTCAGCGGTTAAGATGCTGGCCTTGGTGGAAAGCCGGCAGCCAAGGTTTGAGATCCGAGTGCCATGTGACGGGGTGAGCTCCCGTTACTTTCCTCAGCTCCTGCCAACAGGAAGTGGTATTATTTATCTACTGGCATTTGCATGCTTTTGAATTGCTAAAAAGTTCGAAAGCATGCAAATGCCAGTAGATAAATAGGTACCATTTCTGTGGGAAAGTAACAGCACTCTGTGATATCAAGCTAGTCACATGACTGCAGAAACATTTTTGGACAGGGCAGACTCAAAGGCCTTGAAAAGGAGATGAGCACCGCTCTCTATAATCGGCAATGAGAAACAAGTAAAATCCGCAGGGACTCCTTTTCCCATTTTTTACTAGTGTTAATAGTACAAAAACTAAAATTAACATATTATGGCTTCACATCCATACTCCACTGTTTATCCAGGTTTAGTTCCCAAATGGCTTACAATAAGGTCCAAAGTACACTAGCAATAAATAGAAATATCCGTGGCAGATGTCTGATCTCTGGCAGTTGATAATCTAGTTCGTATTTCCCTAATAAAACAATTAATGAATTGTTAACACATGCATATAACAGGGACCAGCTTTTGCTAAATTCTGGACCATGGATGAATAACCTTCTGAGCAGTAGTTTGTTCTCTAAAGCAATTAGAAGATCACATGTGATACCAGAGGGGGAAAAATAGACTCCCTGCTCTTCCTCTCCCCCCCAAATTATTTTTTGCATGGCTTGGAGGGAAATAGAAGAAAAAAGCATATAGGAGGCCCCCCAAAAAAGCATTGTGTTATTTGAAAAACCTCCTCAAATGGCTCAAGATTATATTGACAAAATTCAGTATCAAAATAGTCAATTTTCAGCTCCATGATTTTAGAAATGCTGAATGGGAAGCTAGGAGTATTTAAGAGTCGAAATATTTTCCTTCAGTTTCTACTTTTATTTGGAGAAAGAATAAAAAATTTTGTAGCTGAAAATGGCACTTTGCTGTAAAATTTCGGAGGTGCAATTTTGCAGTGCTGAAGTAGGGTGTTACACATACTGCCTGCAGTTAAATGGTCAGTTTTTCTTCTCCAGTCCTCTAATGTAATGCTTTATTATACTGCTAATTACATAGAAATAAGCATACAATTAGTGTTTTTCTCCCTGTTCCCATATATCTCCCTGTTCCCATATATGACAGATTTAATTAAATAATGTAAGGTTTAAACAATGTAAGAATACTGAAGTTGACGAACAATCTCAGTTTAAAATAAAATGGCAGATACTGCTACAGACAAATATCAAACATTGTAGTTGGTCATATTTTAAACAACTAGATATTATTTTGAGTTTATAATACTATTTTCTGTTCAGGATTGTTCTGTATTTTTAATTTTATTTTTTAAATAATCTTTTTCTAGGTAATTAACTGCTTCCCTAAACAATGGTTCATTAATCTTAAAGGAAATAAGACAGTATCTCATCTAGAAAATCTCTGTAGATATCTTGTTCACCTTGCTGATACAATATACAGAAATAGCATTGGAAGCTCTGATGTAGAGAAAAGAAATTCAAGGTACTCTACTTTAAATAATGTTTTGTTGATTGGAGCAATTCTATATAAACAACAATAATATTTAAAATGTTTATTTGTGTCAGAAGCATCTCAGCTAAAATAAGGTACACTATATGACATAGAATATAAAATACAAGATTAAAAAATATATATATTAAACAGAATTTACCTAGAAACTAACAACATTGTGTTCTGTAGCGCTACCATGCGCTACAAGTGTACCTGAAAAGCTACTGATAATCAATATAGAGCCTTGCAAGATGGGTAAAATGTGATCATAGTGCCATGCGGCAGTCATCAAGCTGAATGCTTATTTTCGACCAAGTATGTTTTCTGGGTCGTCTTCAAACCAATTTCATGCAAAGCATGAAAAATACAGTGTCAAACATATTATCTGTTCGATTGACATTTGTTTGATGGGCTGTGGTACTGCTGATGCTCTGTTAGCAGAGCTGTGTCCTTTTTCTAGAGCAAACTATTAAGCATATTTAACATTCTAAACCTTTTGGAAGAAATTGTTGTTGGAGGGATAATGCTGAATCTATTCTGAACTGTGCACTCCATGGTCGTTGTTGGGATGAGGCTTTGTGAGCATCTTAAGTACTGTTACATGATTTATTTGGTATACTTCTATTGCATATTTGCCAAATACTGTAGATATATCTGTACTTTGCATGTTTTTTTAAACAATCTGACTTTTTTGTCCTTTCTCTTTGTAGGGAACATATAAAACAGATAATAAAACTTCTATCAAGTATTCGAGCACTGGACCATGCTTTTACAGTAGCAAATGATCATAATGTGAAAGAGTTAAAGAATTTAAGTGATGGGAAATAAAATTGTGTCAATTAATTCTATAATATAAAATCATTCCTGAATTGTAATTTTGTACATATGTAAAGTTTTCTTAAATTGTAAAAGATTGTTTTTAAGACAAAGTGCATTCTTAAATACATCATATGTAATAGTGTTGATGAAAAGTGAAAGCCAAGATTTTTCACATGCATTTTGTTTACAAAAACTTTTATATCCCATGATGGCCATCTATTCAATTAATTTCGGAGTAGGAAAGAAATTCTGTATGATAAAATGAATAGATTATTTCAGATATTTATACCTCCATAGTTATGTGTTTGAAATGATACCTTTTGAAGTAACTTTTTGTTGGCTGAAATTGGTCATACATAATGTGTATGGCCTTGTGAGAGTAAACAAGCTTCCCAAATAATATTTTGTTGTTAAAAATACACATATTGATCATAAAGTAATATTCTTAAAGTTTAGAAAAAAAACAACCTTACAGTCAGTTTCAGTTACCCAATAAATTCTATTTCAGGTGAAATTATTTGTGCCATCTAAGTTAGATTCTTATTTTAGGAGCAACACTTTTAAATTGCATTTTTTTTCTAATTCTTTGGAATGCATTTTCTCATAACATACGGTAATTTAAAATCCAACAATGTCCATAGGATTTTATATCCTGTGATCATTCACTGAATTTTCCAAAGTTACTTGGATTGTTTAAGATTAACCTTTCGGTTGTTATGGCTTGCTCATAAATTTAGTTTGAATTGAAAAGAATGTTGTCAGTGTAGATATCCTTCTTGATCTTACCTTGATATGTAGTCCTTTGTACCTGAAAAAAGAAATGGACTACCAAACCATCGTACTTTATCATGGTCTTCTTGTGTGATGGAAAGAAAATATTAAATGTACAGTTTGCCTTTTGGACACTAAATAATTTCTGAATTCCTTGCCATGATTATTTTCAATTGTATCCCCAAATTGTTAAGCCTTTACTTACATAGTAACACCAAGAAATTGCAGTTAATATCACCGTATTGGCAGCAGACATCAGTAGAATGTGGGCAATTTGCAATTATTTTCTTCTCTTTTTCAGAGAGGAAAGGTAAGGAAGTCTGTTTCCATATTTTTATGTGACTAAATAGAATTAATATTCCTGGAAGTATGAAAATACAATCTATATCGATAAATTATTGGCATTATTTATGTTGGGTTATCGTACATATTAGCAATATCTCTTTACTAAGCGTAGAACATTGAATGGGAAGGACAACTTTTAGCAATTAATTTTCTTTGCCCACAATGTCTCCAACGTTATTCAGCAGCAGAGTTTTGCCACTGGCAGGAAAACATAAGGGCTGATATACGATATTTCTGTCCCATTTCCATTGTACAGTGCTATCAGAAGTCATATGAATACAAGTCTCTTATTATGCAGTTATATAACCAAATTCTGTTATGATTAAAAAAAAGGAAGAAATAGGATATATTCTTATATAAAACTGATTATAGTAAGATATTTTTACTAAAATTTCTTTTAACAGTTCATAAACTAAGACTAACATTGAAATTTTGGAGGTAAATGATACAAAGAGCTTATTAAGCTAGATCTGAAAAGATGTAATCCAATCGAAGGTTAGCCATCTATGAAGCTTCAAAGAGATTTTGTCACAAGGGAAACAGCAATTAAGAATAATGCTGATTCATTTTGTGCCTGCTTGCAGACAATGTTAAATTTTTTTATCATTCATTCAAATAATATCCCATATTTTACACACATATCCAAAGTCAGAGGAAGGCATATTCCCCAGACCAGATTTGTGGAAATCGTATATAAGGAAACCTCCTCTAAAATTTATTTTAGAGATGTTAGGGTTCTTTGGGATAAATCACAAAATCAAATTATTCTACCGTGTTTCCCCGAAAAGAAGACCCTGTCTTATATTTTTTTGAACCCTGAAATAAAGCGCTGAGGCTTATTGCCATGCGCTCAAAAGTCCGATTGGGCTTATTATCAGGGGATGTCTTATTTTTGGGGGGAACAGTATGTATTCCTTTTATCTTAAGGATTACATTTGGCCATCCTTTTTTAGAGCTTGCTCTACGATAAATTTTCATGCCATTTTATATAAAAAAATCATTTTTTCACATTTTTTGAGTAATATGTATTGCTTTTTCTGAAAAATAATATATTAGCATTATCTAGGGCCTTTATAAATTTCAAAATACTTTCATTTTGAAATAGTTTGAGAGTAATGGTGCTAAAAGTTTGTCTAATACGTAATGAAATTCTTCAGCTGGAAGATTAACAAAACTAATTCTTTAAAACAAGTTATTAACCTAAAATTCCAACAATTTATTTGCTCAAATGTGCATATATGGGAATGTTCATCTGATCCTAGCTGGAATAAGTATATGTACAAATAATTCAAAAGTCACTAAAACAAAGAATTGAAACTTTAAATGTTTGTAACTCCTTTCTCAATGCAGTATGTGCATTTTTGAATTCTTTAAAATGTAGCAACACATATAATTGAGTCTCTTTACTAATATGAGATTAGCATAATTTCTAATTCATGTAGCTTCTACTTTAATTCTGTAAAAAGCAGTAGTTTATCAGGTTATCAATTAACTTTCTTAAAGATTTGACAATAATAGCAATATAATTATAATACACAGTTAAAAACTACCAAAGTAAGTAAATGCTCTAGTCTCACCCTGATAAAAATATTTTAAGAGAGAAAGTAACTTTGCAGCAGTCAATGTTTTTAAGAATGTTTTAATAGCTTATGAAAAATATTCCACATATCCAAATTACATGCAGTACTAAATTTCTTAAGGCACATAACTTTGTGAATACATAGTGCAGGATGCTAGGAAAAACAAGTTTATAAAACAAAGTCTGCTTTTAAAGGTTGTTACTTGGCTTTTTACATCAAAAAATTATTCTTAGTTCTAATTAATGTAGTTGGACAAAAATTGTGGGACAGATAATTCAGTGATAGCATGTGGATAAATCAATCCCGCTATATACTCTCCAAAGTCTGCCTACTTCTTGCCATCATTTTGCTCATATTTCAGTTCTTTAAAAATGATACAGCTCATGATCACAAGGAAAATAGCCTAAGAAAGTGGGTAAAAAATGATACAGCTCATGATCACAGATGCACACCTCAGATTGAAAAAATATCTGCACACCAACCTCAAAGAACAGTTGGAACAGTCCTACTGCATCAGAGGACATGGAGAGACTGACCACAACCATAATGAACACGGTACATCTGGGAGACATGTTGGGAAAAAAGCCCCAAATGCAAAGCAAACTCCTTTAACTCAATAGATAAGCACTAATTACGTTACCTATTTTGGGTAATGAAACGCCTGCAAGAAAACAAGCTCGGAGAGGACCAAGGACCCCTCATGTCAACCCTAAGCTACAAATATTCTCCTTTATTGGTATTAACCGATCAGCTTTTTTTAAAAAATGGTTTTGGTTGCCAGAGCAAAGAGACCGGTCATTTCTCATATAAGACGGGCTGTGAGCAATATGCGTGAACCTCCACTCAGAAATGGGGCGGGGGAGGGGATGAAGAGGCTGATTTGACAAATGAAATGGCCACTTTAGTTATTTCCATGGTTTGTTAAGTTTATCGCTTATGAGTCGGAAAAAAAACCCTCACAGACTTAAGGGGGACTTACGGTCCTCTATTGGCGTCTATTGCCGCATTCTGAAGTACTAAGAGCCAAAAAAAAAAGGGGGGGGGGGAGAAGACGCCTCTGAATCGCAGGCAAGACAGAACGAGACACAGAAAGGCCCCTCCCCCTGCCCGGCCGCCCGCGGAAGCGAGCGTTTTGCTGCCCCTCTCTCCCCAGACTCCCCACCACCACTTCCGGCGAGAGGCGGTATAACGCGGAAGTGATGGGTCAGTCACAGAGGAAGTGAGGCAGGTGCCTCAGACAGCGGCACCGAGAAGGTCCGTCGGAGGCGGTAAGGAACATTGAACGAAGAGGTTGGTTTGACCTGTTTGGGGTCCTCGGTCTCGTCCTTTGGCGAGCCTTAACTGTCCTAAAGAACCGGCTCCATCTTTTCCGGAGTGGCGGATTTGTAGAGGTGTGAAGGGAAGTGGTGTCCTCGCACAAGATGGAGGCTTTATGAACCGCGGTGACACCCCCCCATTTCTCTGTGTCAGCCTGTCAAGGGGGGCTTTGACTCGGCGGCTTCTTTGTTTTTATTATTATTTTCTTTTGTCTGGGTCTTTGAATTGGTATTGCTTTGGTCAGGCTGGTACCTCCTTGCAGCCTCTCTCACAACCACCAACCTAATAGTCCAACGAGGGAAGTCTGGTGGTCTCGGTATGATAGCCTGTTCTAATATGGACTCCGGAGACCTCTTGCAGTTTGCTTTGCTTTAACCCAACTGACCAAATAGCTTTTCCGCTGCTTTCCTAAGTCTTTGATGCGGAAATGCAAAGATAGCGGTGCCGGGGGCTGATATTTACTGAGCTAAGTCATCTTCAGCGCGGTTACCCAACATAGAGAACCTGGAAGGGGTGGGTAGTAGAGACTGAAAGAGAACTTGTCATTGCATGTTGCTTGAGAAAACCATTTCTATGTTGCCTCTATTAATTTTATAAGGTGCAGTTTTTGTTCCTGGAACTATTGCGTTTTTTAAAAAAATCTTGTACATCCTTTACCCCTACCATTAGTAGTCAGTTTTCTCTTGTTCATGCTTTCCTAAGAAATCAATTTTCTTTTGGAAAAATACTGCACCTTCCAATAAGAGGGGATAAATGGGATACTGAAATGCTACTTCATAACAACCATTGCTTTATATTCTGCTATATCTTTTCCTAAAGAGAATGTTTTTGTGTATTTAAAAGCACAATATGCATTTTTGAATATATAAGCAGGAAGAGGAATATACATAAACCAGAGAATTCTTTCAGTCTCTTTTATATAAGACGTACGATATTCAATTTATTTCTAGTTGTCTGTAACAGTGATTTATCACTCCGTGCAAATTAAATATTACGTTGCTGCTACTGATATGATTTATATTCTAGTCTACATATTTGCTTCTTGGAATTTGATTACTCTCCTTTAGCAGATGACATTAAAAGCAAATTAATTTCTGTGTTGTGAAGCTGAGTCAGATTATCCCAGCTCAAGCTAAGTCCTAAATGAATGTGGAATGCTCAGTGGTAATTAGAATGATTATTTGTAAATGCATCACCTTTAAAAATAGCCAACTCTCATCTTTACTTTTGGATATGATAGGGTGCAAGTTAAATTAAATGTCACTTTTTAAATTTTTAGTTACTAGGCCACAAATGATAATTACTGTTCTATTTCTAATTGTAATGGCTGTGGAAATGTTTCCAACACATTTGCAGTTATATGTTGTTGCTTGCAAACTGCTTAGAGTCAGGAAACTGAAGTGATATAGAGGGATCTATTATAGATTTAAAATACAAATAAAAGAATAGAGAAGCTTACTAATGTGCTTTCTCTGGCTTCTCTGTTTGGGATATTATGGAAGTAAAACATATAAAGAAGTTAGCCAACTTGCTAACTGCATTTACAGGTTCTAGCATTTGTAATAATATGCCAGTGAGAATTGGAATGTCTATCATTAGTAGGCCAAACTATAAACAGCTTTTCATTTATTTAGCTTGTCTATTACAATGTTTTTCTGTATATATACAGATATTTTAATTTTGTACAAAAAGGAATGTTTCTTTTGCATCTTGTGATCTTTCCGTTCTCTACAAATTTGGATGTGAGCCTTAACCTGGAATAAATGCATTCCTTAACCTGGAATGCATTTATTCTCTCCCTGTTTTGTTTAGATGCATCAGGATGTATTTTATATAAAATGTGCTTTGACAGATATGCATTTTTACCCATGCTGAAACAGTTCGCTTTAAAATGTTTTGGTATTTTAATGTGCATATATTAAAATGTGATTCTTCTTATGAAACAATATTATGAAAAATATCACATTTTTATCAAGTGCCGATAGCTTTTAAAATTCTAACTATAAAAATATATAAGATTAATAATATGAAAACACTCTTTTCATATGTTTAAAAAGCAATATCTGAAGGAGCTTATTAAAAGTATGTTTTGGATCTTAAATGAAGAGTAGCAGTGGAAGCCGATCTTCAGAAAAATTTCCATGGTGTTGGAACAGTGTTCAGAGTTCCTGTGTGGTTTTTAAAGAAGACATAAAAACATGTAATAGTAATCTGAGCTCAAAGTAATAATTAGGGTAGATAAATGCTTGATTAACTTAATATTAAATAACAATGGTTATATGTATTAATTACTTTAGATCATCAATTTTTGAATTGAATCTTCTTGTGATGTGATATCTTGCATTAATCAGGTGAGTATAATGATGACAATTAAGTGCATATAAAATCAATATCTTATATCAGTTGAAATGATATTAATTTAATTATAGTTGTTTATAATAGATAGCTTGATTATGGATATCTCTAAATATTTAGAAAAATCTTGTGTTTTCTTTTTTTCTTTTGCTTTACAGTTCTGTTTTTCATAAAGGAAAAATGGCATTCAGTAAAGGCTATCGCATCTATCATAAATTGGACCCACCACCGTTCAGTGTAATTGTGGAAGCCAGAAACAAGGAAGAATGTCTCATGTTTGAATCTGGAGCTGTGGCTGTTCTCTGTAAGTTGACGATCATTGCAGTTATAAGCAGACTGCTGATAATATGTGCAAAAATGAAAGATTGAAACAGAACAAATGGTGTTGAGTCACCATTTGTGTTTGGCTAGTAACTTCATCTGTCCAATGATTTCTAATCTTTTTCTTTTTAGTCTTTTACATTGCAGTTTTCAGATTAGCATATTTTATTAGGATGGATGGATGGATGGATGGATGGATGGATAGATAGATAGATAGATAGATAGAATTAATGATTGATTAATTTTTGAACATTGTGCTAAATGTAGTCTACCAGATATGACTGCAATATAATTCTTGGTAGACCAGCCAGTATGGCTAATAATGATGCTATGGATTTTTTTTTTGACAGAATAGTTAATAGCTTGTGCGTTCAAGTGGCTTGCAGTTAGGGATCAAACATGAGCACACATACACCATACTCCATCTATGATGACTTCTCCTCATAACAAACAAAATTAATGCTGTTGAGAATGCTAGATGGGTAAACTTCAAACCATTCTCTCCACTGGTCTACCTCATCCTGTCTTACCAGTTGTGCTAATGATTTTCTGAAAGGCCTGAATCTCTAAACAAATACAAATATTGCTTGGATTCTAATTTCCATACTTGGCGGTTATACTGGCCCAATTCAAATTCGGAAACATGAGATAAATTACTTTCTCGGATTTTTATAAATAAGCTGCATTAATGAATCTCCCTTTAATAAAAACCATTCTTTTTGAGAAGAAAGATAAAATCTTTGCTCCTATCTATTTGATGTGATATAAAACTGTTTTAACTTGTCTGAGTTACAATGTTGATGCATTGTTAGATGTTGCAACATCAACTTTTGCTTCTGCAATAACTGCTATAAAGTGGTTAGCAACTTTAAATTGGAATGTTTGTTTTAAACTTACTAGATAAACTTACCTAATATTTGCATTCCAGTCTCAACCCTGGATAAATGGGGATGGTTGAGATAAAACCTGGTAACCTACCTCATAAAAACCTTGCAAAAAAAAAGTTTATGGAAAGGCTTTCAAATTAATTAGAAATGGTGCCGAATGGAAGGATCCCAAGACCAGATGGTACGCAACAAGCTAAGAGGGAAGAACAAGGATCTGCAGTGAGTAGTCAAAGCATTAATAATGTGCCTGGGGTAAATCCAGCAGGAATCCCAGCTATTGATGCAGGCATTGATAAAAGCAAGGATATGTGCTATACAATGGCACATCTGATAGCAACTTGGAATATCTGAGGAATGAGTCAGGATAAATCATCAAACAGGAGATGGCCTTGACTTCCTAAGTATCAGCAAGCTACAGTGGATAGACAATGGCTATTTGAAGTCTGGGAAATTCACTACAAAATATATTACTGGGATATAACACCCGAAAAATGAATGAAGTGGCATTATCACAAGGAACAAATTTACCCAAGCAATTTCCAACAGTTAATCATCATATTTTGATCATCCGAATTTGTGCAAAGCCCCTCAATATCATAGTTGTCCAGTCTGTGCCCCAACGATTGATGCAATGAAACTTGAAATAGGTTTTTGCGCCAGCATTGAAAAATTATGGTGGAATTCATTAGTTCAATTTTTCCATGGAAATTGATTTTGAATTATGAATACCTGGTTCAAACAGAACAAGTATGCTTATACATTTTGACCTCATGAAATAAATTGCACTGTGATCAGATCAACTGTGTCTTCTGCAGCCATCACTGGTCCACTTCTGTCCTCCCTGTCAAAATGTACCCAGGTACTGATTGCGGTTCAGATCATGAATTGTTGGTGGCTAAGATCAGAGTCATATTATGTGACATCAAAAATACAACATCAGTGAAGAAGTTTAATATCACCAAAATCTCTTCTATGTGTGCAATTGAGGCAAAAAACCAAAAAAATAGGTTTGAGCTGCTGGATGTTGCTGAGATGATGTCAAACAAACTGTAGCAAAAAATTAACAATTGCCCCCATTAAAACAGCCGCTAAACATATACTATACAAGAAGCCAGAGAAAAAGTGTAGTGTAGGTGCCTCTCAGATAAAATCAGAATGGCCAAGTGAAGAAAAGCAACCAAAGCAGCGGACAAACAAGAAGAAGCAAGGAGATTGAATGCGTATTTCTAAGGAGCAGCAAGGAAAGACAATGTACTGGGACTAGTATTACAAGCAGCTAGAAGAGGAAAGCATGAAGGTTCACATCAGGAAAGCGGTTGTGCAAGTCAAAAGGATTTGGGCATTATTAGCTGCTCATAAAAACATCATCAAAAACAACCAAAGAAAAGAACTGTCTTAACTAATAGAGAGACAGATGATTAGTTAATACAGAAGAGCTATATGGCAGCAACAAAATGGCCCAGGCTCCTCAAGTTGAGAAGGAAAAGGAAGCAGAAATAGAACTAACCATCCTTCAGGGATAAGTGTGGGCAGTGAGCCAACTGTCAAAACAACAAAGACCCCATGTGTTGATACCATCCGCACCAAATTGCTGAAGCCTATATCATCCACCACCATCAGCCTTGTGCCAGAAACAAACACATGGCCACAGTATTGGAAACAATTGGTATTCATTCCATTGCCAGAAAAGGTTAATTCCTAGGATTGCTCAATTAGCAGAAAATTGCCCCTATCCCTCATGCTAGCAAGATTCTCCTTAAGTTCATACAACAAAGTCTAGTGTTAACTGTTGAAAGTGAATTATCAGATGTTTAAACTGGTTTCAGTAAGTATTATGGCACTCATGACATATTGCAAATCCATGCTGAATCATGGAAAAATCTCAAAAAGTGCATCTACATAAATATTATTGATTACAAGAAAGCTTTTGTTTGTATTAATCATAAGCTGTGCATAAACCTAGAAGATCGGAGTGCCAATCCATTTAATCATATTGGTGCAGTCATTATACACAAATCAGGAGGTCAGTGTGCAAACACAACACAGAGACACTGATTAGTTCAAAATTTTATTTATTGGTAAAAGTTATTAGCTGCCCATCTCACCACAAGGTAACTCTTCAAAATAGAAAAAGGAGTGTGACAAGGTTGCATTTTTTCACCTTTCTTGTTCTACCTATGTGCCGAAGTGATCATGAGGAAGTTGGAACTTGAAGAATCAAAAATCAGTGCCAAGTTTGAAGGCAGGTTCATCAACAATATTCAATATGCTGATGACACAACTGTCAAACTAAAGAGGCCTGAAACGTCTGGTGAAAAAGACTAAAGAAGAAGACAAGAAATTTGGCCTTTTCCAAAATGTCAAAAAGACCAAACTCATGACCTGTGATGGAATGTGCATTAGCAGCAGCAGAAGGGGAAGATTTTGCCAAATCAGAACTTCCTCGGAAAGAAACCTGTATCAAGAGATAGTGTAGTCCCAAGCTGGGAGAGTGGAAGAGGTTCGGATAACCACACCCTAGAATCTTCTCAGGATATAGCTAATAGCTTAGAAAGTCACAGTTTCAGAACTGTATAATTTGGCAAAAGTCTGTCTATTGGTTATAAGCAAATAAAGAATCAGACTTGATTGGCTCTCACCATCTTGTCTCTGGATTTAAGTCTGACATGACCACTGCAAAGAATGGAAATGTCAAAATAACAAATGACAGTGAAGAGATCAAATTCATGCATTAATTCCCTTTCCTTTGATCACAGATTGATCAAAGCAATGAATACAGTCCAGAAACAAAGCAGCAAATCCCCCAGGATCACACAGCAAGGATGAGCATGAATCAAATATAGAAAAGGTAGAGGATACCAGCCTAGCAACTAAATGCATACTAGTCCACACTCTTATGTTTCCCATAGCTATCTGCAGTTGTGAAAATTGAATAATGAAAAAAGTAGACATCTAGGAGGAATATTGAGTAATTCAGGCTGTGGTGTTGGAAATGGCTCTTGCCTTGAATGCAAAAATGACAAGCAATTACTGGCCGTATAAAACCAGACATATCGCTGAAAGATAAAAATCTCAGAATTGCACCTTATTATGACCATATCAAACAATCATCTCACTAAAAAAAGTAATTATGCTCGGAATGGTCAACAGTAAAATTAAATGTGCCTCCTCTCCCCCAAAAAACCCATGGGGCTAAACACCATCAAACTGACATCAATAAGAGCATAAAACAACTGAAGCCATACAAGACTGCAAAGTGTGGAAAAAACTAGTCCAGAATTGCTGAGAGTTGGACACAATTGAACAGCTAAGATCATTATGTTTAAATTAAAGGATGTAGTTGAGTGAAAAAGAAAGCTTCTAAGGATTATACTATACTTGAACCTGTTCAAAAATGAATACTAGAGTTTATAAATCAATGCAAGATCAAGCAATGTCGTGTCATACATGAATGCCATGATGTCTACTGATTTATTACATGAGATCTCATGAGATTTCAGCCATTTAAAATGAGAGAAAATACATTAAATTGTGTAATAGTATCATTACTATGTAAAAAGTTGCTGAATCCTCATGCAGTATGAAAGAACTGTTTTCCTTTTTTTTACATTCAGCAATTAGAATGTGCTTCAATATGTACTGTCTTTTGTATTAATAAATATGTTTTATTGTTGTCATGAAATAAAACCTATTTGGTCTTGATGAAATAAATGGTTATCAGAGTTGGTAGCAAACATTATTATTGCAGTACAGGCCTCTGCCTCCAAACTCTTGGGTTTAGTATGCAAAACATACTAAACCCAAGATTGGCACGTTAAAAGTGATTTGAATTGCTTAAAACTATAGTATTGTTTTAAAAAAGTAACTTTGGAATACAGCATATAACAGTCAAAATCCTCCTGGCTCAATCCAAGCTTTTATCCTTGTTTATCCCCTCCCATCCACCCACCCCCCAAAAAAACCGGTTTGGATCCCAACTGTGATACACGCTGTAGTCAAAGTATTAAAATTTGCTTAGAGGAGTTATAATGAAAAATTGTTACATATCAGAAGTTGGTGTATTCTAATGGAGGATTTTAAAAAAAGTTCCCACAACTCTTGTCAAGAGGCTTAGTAAGAGGCCCCTGAGCTGCAACACAGCTGCAACTACTCCAGTCTGGCCCAGCAGTATGACACCAAACCACAGCCTCTCTGGAAGCTCCAACAGCCTGGGGTGAAACGGCAACATCCCGGGAAACCTCAACTGCCCCAGGAAGCTCCAGTAACATAGCACAAAGTTGAAGTCCAGCAACGTAGTCTCCTTTGCCACCCTGAATTTTGCCATCCCAGCTGACCTTCTCTGTCTTCTTACTCCCGCTGCTGATAAGATGTGCCTGCCCTGGCCCTTTGCAAGGCATCTGCTGACCACGTGAGGCCATCTTCTCCAGATGGTACAAGAAAACTAATGTGCATGATCCTGGGAAGAAAATTGTGCAGCCCACAGTAGCCTCTCAAAGGACCAGACCAGCCATGCCTGGTCATAGCAGGAAGCAGGAAGAAGACAATGAAGGTCAGCTAGAACTGCAGGGGCCAAAAGAACATAGATGGGGGAGATGGGTGAGGAAAGTTGAAATGTTTTTGCAGTCATAAATTGCCAAGTGCAATTTTGAACTTGTGACAGCAGGGATGCTGCAATGGCTGTAGCTTTTAGGACTGGCTCAGTACCATCATAACAGTTATTGAGCTAATGATCGTAAATTGAAGGCTACCTGTAGTTTCTCATGGAACCTGTCAGGTTCTTGCAAAATCTTGAGAGTTCTGCAAAACAGTTTGATAGCTCTGTTCTAAAGCATATATATTCATTTATTTTCTTAAGTATTCAATCATATGTCAAGTATACAAATCTAGTTGCTTATTTGGAATTGCAAATACTTTGAAGTAAAATGAAGAACTTTAGAATTAATTTGTAAACAAAAATTATAGCAGACCTGTAAATTTTGAACATTTATTTAAACAGCTTGTGCCGAGAAAGAGGCAATCAAGAACATGTACTCCAAGGTAATGGACGCATATGGACTCCTAGGTGTATTAAGGTTAAATCTTGGTAAGAACCTTCTATTTTTTATTTAGGAAATTGTCTGCTTATGTTTTCACTTCAGAAAGATAATAGTTGTTGGAATTTCTTTCAGATTGTTCATGATATTTTTCTATAGGTTAGTATGTTCACTTTTCAAAGAAGTTAGCTTTGTTTATACACCAAGATGTTATTGAATGAGTTGAAAATCAATTATTGATAATTTTATGTACTGAGTAATGATTTCAAAATGATTTAAGAGCCTTGGATAGTACAGTGGTCTAAAGCACCCTGTTATTAACATCAGCTGCCTGCAATTATTGCAGGTTCGAATCTCACCAAGGCTCAAGGTTGACTCAGCCTTCCATCCTTTCTAAGGTAGGTAAATTGAGGACCCAGTTTGTGGGGGCAATAAGCTGACTTTGTATAAATATGCAAAAGTATGAAGGCTATTGCTTAGCGCATTGTAAGCCGCCCTGAGTCTCTGGAGAAGGGCGGCATATAAATCAAATTTTAAAAAAAATTAAAAAAATAATTCAGTTAATTCTGTGTTGAAACAGTAAAACAATTGAAAATTATTTTTTCTTGAAGAATAGTAATCAGTTACTACATTTATTACAGGAGATACGTTACTGCATTATTTAGTACTTGTCACAGGATGTATGTCTGTTGGAAAAATTCAAGACTCTGAAGTTTTTCGTGTTACTTCCACTGATTTGATATCACTAAGAATTGATCCTTCAGATGAGGAACGTGTCTCTGAAGTGCGCAAAGTCTTGAATTCAGGAAACTTTTATTTTGCTTGGTCTTCTACTGGAGTCAGTTTAGATCTTAGTCTAAATGCTCATCGTAACATGCAAGAAGAAAGCACTGATAATAGGTTTTTCTGGTGAGTTTTGTTCTATCCATTACGTTAGTTTATGTAACTGTGTTATGAAATGTCCCATGACTTTTACATATCTACTTTTTAAAAATTGTCATTTTTCTTAAAGCAATACGTTATTTTTTTAAAAATCGGTTCTTGCAGTGATAGTTGAAGAAATTTTCTTGAATATTTAGTTTCCATGTAGGGAAAAAACACAAATCTGAGTTTAGAAATGGGTTATAAACATTTTGTCCCAAAATTACAGAAACAGTTTAAAGCACTCTACAGAAGTCTTTAAAACGTCTCTGTTTTAAATGTGTAGTGTTTTGTTATCACTTTATTGTTTAAACATTCTCCAATTTTTTGTCTATTCACATGAAAATAAACATTCAATATAGTCAGTGTTAATCTGGATACAGTAGTAGGCTGTAAATGGTTGGAAAAAGTATTCTCAAATAATAAGTGTTAAGTGAGAAATTCCATCTGCTATTTTCATTTAGGCTTTCTCTGTAAGTTGTCATTTGAAATTCCCAATTAAAGTAAACTCAAAATTTATTAAGTCTAATTTATAAAATATTGTTTGATGTAGAAATATTTGAAATGTTTTGAATTTCATTCAAATGTACATTTTAAAGCCTGAATAATTTTTATACTTTCCTCCTATTTTCCTAAATTCACATGTTAGAATTATTTTTTATATATAATGCATATTGGTTTAAATTTAATTTTGGAATTAAATTATTATCCTTACTTTTCTGATAGGAATCAATCATTGCATTTGCATCTGAAACATTATGGAGTAAAGTGTGATGACTGGTTATTACGACTCATGTGTGGAGGAGTGGAGATTAGAACTATTTATGCAGCTCACAAACAAGCAAAGGCTTGCATTATTTCTCGACTAAGCTGTGAGCGAGCTGGGACCAGATTTAATGTTCGAGGAACAAATGATGATGGCCATGTAGCCAATTTTGTTGAAACAGAGCAGGTATGATAAGGATTTAACTGTTCATTCATCTAATTATAGTATGTAAATTGGGAGTTATTCTGTAGGTGACAGCAGCCACTACATCTGCAAGAGACACATTACATGGATTTTGTCATAATAATATGGATTTAAAATTATAAGGCATAGAAACAAAATCAGTTTTATTTTTACATTTCTGTATAAATTTGCCCTTTAAAGCAAAAATTCTCAATGCATATATTAGGAAGTAAGGTTTATTGAACATGTTGCACAGAATTTGGCACTATAGCAATTTTTCTAATAAGTAAAAAAGCAAAGAAGCTCAGGATTGAATTGTGGTACTTGGTACTCTCTGGGCTTGGTTGGTTTTTTGCAGACATTTTATTATCCAACTAGGTAACGTCTTTAGTGTTAGAAGGGAGTGGAATTTGCTCTTTGTTTAATACACAGCAGCTTGCCCTGTCACTATTGGTGGGGATGTTGTTTTCTCCTTGGTAGTTCTTGTTAGTAATTACTTTATTAGGTTACTGTTTATTGTTTATTTGTCTAGTGTTAATCTTGGTGTTAATCCCTGTTTATCTGGGTGTTGGATAGTGGCAAGGTGGTGTTCTGGTATTTTTGTTTCTTTTTAGCTTTGGGTAATGAAACCTTGAAAACAACCAAACCCATAGAGCACCAAGGACTGCACATGGGAGAAATTGTCATAACCCAGCAGAGAAGCCTGAAGGATAATGATTATCTGCATTTTAAGTAACAGTTCAATGTTAATTTCATTTCAATCCATAGAATGCACTTTCTCAGTGTTAAAATTTAAATATGCAGAACTGTGCAAGAATATGTAAAAAACAAAAGAAAAATCCTGCCTTGTTATTTGTTTTAAGACAAATTAATACAATAAATATATGTCCAACAGGTGATATTTCTAGATGAATGTGTGTCGTCTTTTATACAAATTCGTGGATCTGTTCCATTATTTTGGGAGCAACCTGGCTTACAGGTATGAAGGGTATCACTTTTCCATTGTGTTTCCTGTAATAATTGAATAAACTATTTAGAGGGAGGGTAGCCAATACATTCTAGAAGAAATTAATCTTTGTTTAGAGATTGTGGAAAACTCAACTGTTTAAATTGTCAGATTTATTGTTTATGATGAGTTGTTTCTATCCTGCTTATTTGTAGCTCAAGTGATTTTAAAAGAGCTTTCCTCTTTGAATGTTTTGTATTTTAACTCCTATAATATCCAGCCAGGATTTAAAGAGCACTGAGTTGGGGAACGTCTTACAAGAATCTCAAATATTGGAAAATCAAGAAGATTAGAAGTCTCAGACCTAACAAAACTGAGTGACTATGGTTGCTCACTCCCCCACTTCCCAGTTTGAAGGTTTTTCACCTTTGGACTTGGGTGGGCTACCACTTCCCCATTTGAGATTAGTGCACAGCTTTGGTGCTGGTGAAGACTGCTAAGAATTCCATAGAAAGCCAAGAAAATAAGTGCAGAATTCTCGCTGAAGACACAAATTATCTAAATTATTATGCAGATCAACTGCAGCAAGATTGATGGGCTTGATTCCAGTAAAAATGGATAGGAGTAGTTTAGAAATAAAATTTGCTGAATCTAAATGTTTTTGTGAAATAAGAAATGAATCCAAAGACATAGTAATTAAAACATTTTTCTGTTTCAGGTTGGATCTCATCGTGTCAGAATGTCAAGAGGATTTGAAGCGAATGCACCAGCCTTTGACAGGTAAAATTCTTTTTTCAAGAAGAATGGATTTATTTCTACTTCTAATATCATATATCTTCACAATTAATATGTGATTAATCTCAGTGGAACTAAAACGAACCTAAAGATTAACATGTACATTGTTGAATTCTGATTTAAAATTTGTAACATATAATTTATGTTAGGATCTTAATTGTTTAAAAGCAGTCATATTTTGTTTTCTGAGTAATGAATCCATGACAAAAGTAAACTTTGTTGTAAGCTTAACTTGCCTTTGCCTTAAAGATTAAAATTCTTTGGTACAGTTTCCATATAATTTCTTGCACAGGGTAAGAGTTGGAAGTGGAAAGCGCTTCATCTGTCTGTTTGGTAATAGCTAAAAAATAAGGGCATCTTCCACTCTAGGTTGCTAGATTTTTATCATTCTGACAGATAACAGACCTTTTTCACTTTGCAGGCATTTTCATACTCTTAAAAATATATATGGTAAGCAGATAATTGTGAATCTTCTTGGTTCAAAAGAAGGGGAACATATGCTTAGCAAAGCTTTTCAGGTAAGAATATTGTAACTTACTAAATTTGCCATTCTGGCAATATTGAATAGGTTTTACAGTTATCAAACCCTTGAATTCATAAAGATAGAACAATTGGATTTCTTTGCAACTCACTTCTGTGTAACCCTTGGGGAAAAAATTTATCTGACATCAATAAGACTGTCTTTTGTATTTAAAAAAAAAATTCTTTAAGTGAATCTTGAAAGTATAAACCGATTAAAATTAGTCCAGTATTAATTTATTAAAACATGATATTAATAACCCAAAATTATTTTTAAGATCATGGCAATGAATTAACACTGATTTTATAGAAGAAATTTAGATCTTAATAAATGACAGATGGAATATCAGTAATAATATGTCAGTAATATCACTAAAGCATCTTGATTTTCAGAAAGTATCTTACATTAATTTTAATCTTTTAAAGTATCTTACATTAATTTTAATAGAAGCATGGTATTTTAGAATGTATTAAAATGTTCATTTACAGCTATTAGTAAAAAAGCAAACAGTTAAAATAACAATTATTGTTGGCAGATACAGTAATAGTTGTATCTTTACAACTATTAAAGTCATACCAGATTTCACTGTCATCTGTCTACTTGTTTCAGATACTGACTTGTCTGTCTTGTCTTCTGCCATCTCAACAGAGCCACTTGAAGGCATCTGAACATGCTAATGACATCAAAATGGTAAACTTTGACTATCATCAAATGGTGAAAGGTGGAAAAGCAGAAAAGCTGCATGGTGTTCTTAAGCCACAGATCCAGAAATTCTTTGAATGTGGATTTTTTTATTTTGATGGAAAAGAAGTTAAAAGGTTTGGTTATTTCACTTCTGTTGATTTGCAAATAGAAAATTATATTTTGCTTTTGCCCTAATGCAGTTTATCCTATGCTTGTCTTCTTCCACTACAGGTATAAATGGTGAAAGTCAATTTTGCACAAATGTGTGTGAAGTAACACTTTATCTTTGATATCCAGACTAACATTTTGTGAAAGAGTTTTGTGATTTATATGTAGATTATTTAATATTCTTCTTGTACTTGGTGCAGATCACAGAGTGGTACTATAAGAACAAACTGCTTGGATTGTCTAGATAGAACAAATAGTGTGCAGGCATTTATTGGCTTAGAGGTAAGAATCTAATTGTATTCCACAATTATAGTTTGGGAGAAAACCATTGAAATTAATATACATTGAATGATATAACTTAAATATTACATTGATTTATAAGAGGATTAATTATTTTTCCCATTCTGTTTTTCATTTTTGTAAGAGAATAAATCATGACATACAAGTTTAATAAATTAGCCTTATTATTGAACAGATCATAACAATACAGGTTTCCAGTCCTTTATTTTCCTTGTAGAGTTAAGTTTCCATTTCAGAGAATGAATAGATTTATACAAATTTATACAATTACTTTATTGGAGCAAAAGTTAACTAAAAAAAGTTCCTGCTACAAACCTTCCTAATACTGACATTTTAGGAACGAAACGCTTAAAGTCAGAGGCTGAAAATATCAGTAAATAATGCACAATATTAAAATCTCCCTGACTTCATTTTTCACAAGGGTTTTTTTTTGTTAATTTCTTCTTTTAACAACCATCTATTATGGAAGTATCTTGAAGAGTGAAGGAATTGTGATTAGAGAAAGAACTATGTCCATGAAAAATATTATTTTGAACTTGCTTTTAAAAAAGCATCCTGTGAAAGTCTCAGTTGAGAAGATCTTGCCAATGCATATATAGCAATATTAAAATGTTAATTAAAACTTCAAAACTTTTTTGGAGTATGAATGTATTGTTTGCTATATCATGGGGGAACACATGGATAGTCCTGCTAAGTTTGAGTAGTAGAAGATGGGATTAGGTTTTCAGTGGACAACTAGATGTAACAGAACATATTTTATTCAAAATATACATTGAGGTTAACTTTTCTACTTATTTATTTGCCTCTCTTCTGCATCCGTATGCATACTATCAAACACATCTACTGGCATGTTCATCATTGTCATGAAGTCTTAGCAGTTTGTTTAATTATACTGTACCCAGATTTCTATTTGTAGATGGTCCCTGCTAAGACTGCATGACAATGATGAACATGCCAGTAGATGTATAGAGCTGATCTCATGTAGTGTTTAAGGTGCTGGCCTAACAGGATACTGTGATTTCAAGGTCTTCCTTAGTCACGAAAAACAACTGGGTGACATTGAGCCAGTCATCATCTCTCAGCTCAATACACCTCAGAGGTTTCTTGTTCTGGGGAAAATAGGAGGCATACAGCCTACTTCCTAGGGCTAAAAGTGAGAGACTGTCCCAAAGTCATCAATCTGGCTTTGTGCCTAAGGCAAGACTAGAACTCTGTTTCCTGGTTTCTAGTCATAGAATCATAGGGCTGGAAGGGACCTTGGAGGTCTTCTAGTCCAGTGCCCTGCCCAAAGCAAGAGTCCTTATACCATCCCAGACAAATGGTTGTCCAATCCTTTCTTGATGATATCCAGCATTGGAGCACCCACAACTCCAGGGGGCAAGTTGTTCCATGGATTAATCATTCTTATTGTCAGGAAATTCCTCCTTGAATCTTCCTCCAATGAGCTTCCACCTTTAAGTTTGGAGCCTTAACCACTACACTAAAGTGACCGGTGTTCGTTCTATCTAAATAAATAAAGCGGGAAAGAAGAAGAACATAATTTTTTGTAGGACAGTTTTTGCTCATCTTACTCTGTAGATCTTCCTGTCATTGCTAATTGTAATTATAATAATTATATAATCTATCTTTAGAATATATTCTATAAATTTTAGAAACTGATTAAATAACTAATTAAAAGCCCAAAAGCTTTTTTAAAATTAAATCGGTCAATATTGTTTAAATTAACTTTTTCATTACTTCATTATAGATGCTAACAAAACAATTAGAAGTTTTAGGCTTAGCTGAAAAACCTCAGCTGGTTACTCGATTCCAGGAAGTTTTTCGGTCAATGTGGTCTGTTAATGGTGACTCAGTCAGTAAAATATATGCTGGAACTGGCGCTCTTGAAGGAAAAGCAAAGGTAATATTTTAATAGTAAATTCACTATTGGTATCTTAACTCTATGGATCTTTCCTGTATTTTGGATTACTATATCTTTTAATTTATCTTAATTTTTGTATTGTATGTATTTTAATTCTGGCTGTCCACCGCCCTGAGTCCCTTCTGGGAGAAGGGCGGGATACAAATTAAATTATTATTATTATTATTATTATTATTATTATTATTATTATTATTTATTGTAATCCCAATGAAGCGTTGCATGAGTTAGGATATCTGACAATTTCAACCTCTTTTAGTCATTTTTCTGTAGTTCTTTATCATTTAAAAATCATATAATGACTGTTATAAAAACTAATATTTGTCTTTTTTTCCCATGTTTTTACTACATTTTGCAAATGATCTTATAAATTTAGCTCAGCGATGTGCATGACTAAGCAATGTGCATGACTAACATATATCTAATAAAACATATTAGATATATGTTTTATTAAGTAGCTGTCAGCGAGCTGTAAGTGGTACTATATAATTAGAATAGTCAAGCTAAAAGTTTCATATAGCTTGTCTTTGCCTGAATTGCCTATATGTTCTATATGAAAACTAATTTAGTAGATATATTTTTTACTTATGGATTTCTTTGTATTTTGTCTATGACTTTTCAGAAGCTTACATAGTCATTAAATTGAGGAAGATAACATTCTGTTACATTTTCATTGCATGCATTTCTGTAATAATACCATGAAGATTAACTTTTTCAAGTTAAAACTTGAAATATTCTTTCATTTTTTTTTCTGCTGTAGTCTTTAACATCTTGACTAATCTTTCTTTTCCTTTTCTTTCGGTTCATTTCTATTGCCCGATATGTAATTGGTGAGTGTAATTCTTGAATATTATCAAATGTTCTGTATTATGTTTAAAAATACTTACATACACCAAACTTAAGGAAGCAAAATGGTAAGATTTGATATGAACTCTTGTTTACTTTTTTAAAGGGTAGCTTTCCCTTTAGGATACATTTTTTTTTTTGTTTAAAGGCCAATGTTGGATTCTTAAATATAGTTATTTCAAACCTCAAAAGTTAGTGTAGAATTAATGCTATTTTTAAGAAACTTTTGCTTCCAACAATTTCTGCCCTCACCCCAAGGGTTGTTGGTTACAAATGGTATTACACCATATTAAAAAACATAAAAATAAAGCAATTAAAAACTTATTTGGAAAAAAAGTTGAGATAAACGAAGCAATACAATGCTCTGTAGGACATTTTATATTGGCAGAACTATGTGTGGGCAAATAACTCACAACTGAGATTCCTCTCAGTAATAAACTAGGTTGGAATATTACAATGACTATACTTTTGTAACTCACACTTTATTTAACAGTGACCCTGAAACATGCCAAAATATTTAGAAGATATTTTTTCATCCATTTCAGGAAGTATAGAATATTTTGAAAAATAAATGTTGGGAATTGGAAGATGTTCTTTTATCCTGTTTACAGGGTAGAGAAATCTCATGCCTTCCATTTCTAAAATAAATACGGTATATTTTTGTTGGATCACAATTGTCACAGTCTTTTTCCATTAGCTATGATAGCTAGGAACAATGAAAAATGAAATTTAAAAACTGCAGCACGTTATGCTGCCTGTGGAGCAGATCAATTGTTAAAGAAAGGATTTTTCTTCCATCTCCCTTCTTTCTAAATTTTAAATTATGGTTTAAACACACATAGAGAGAGAGACATGTAGATAGATGCCTGTGCATTATAAATGTGCTGTAAATACATATTTGTTTTTGAGTTGTAAACATTTGAATATATCAGTAGTCTATTGTCAGTAACTTTTGTGATTTTGCTATTTGTTTTCCATTGTTTTGTGTCCTCCTTTTTCTTTGGTCAAAATAGGGCAAGGATGCTATCATGCTATGTGATGTCTTCTAAAATTTACCCAATCTTTCAAAAACATCTGAATATGAATTTAATCTCTTTAAAAAAAGTATTTCTTGAGATGGTTCTGAGATATCCAATAAATAAGCCATTCCATTTTCCTCACATGTTGTTCTATCTTATATTGCAATTTCAAAAATATGTAGCATGATAGATAGAACACTGATCTTTACTTTCTCAATAATTTAACACATTATAAATTAACTACTAATGATACTATGCAGATTTTCCCAAACACAATTAAATTTGATTGAGTTCCTAACAATAACTTTTCACACAATAATTGTCAGAATGTTTCTTCAGGTAATGTGTTAATGTTTGTGCTTGTGTCTAAAAGTAATGTGTTAATGTTTGTGCTTTTGTCTAAAGGTAATGTGTTAATGTTTGTCCTTGTGTCTAATTAAGATCTGATTATCAACACACACTAAACCACAGCCATCACATTTTAAGGACAGAATTAAGACACATCCATGAATAAACTATCCACATTTATCTGATGCAGTTTACAATGTCCATGTTCTGTGCTACTTGTAACAATATGAATTGTATATGCCCCCACAGATTATTTTTTATTTATTGCAATTGTTTTTCAAATGTGTGTTAGCTCTAAGGAGGAAGTAGCCCTTGGTGGCTTCCTTTCTTTGGAGTTCCCGCTAAACAGTACAGTTCTCCACTCTTTTCCGTGTAAATTCTCATTTTCATATCCTCTTACATCACTGTGCTCAGTTCAACAAAGCACTACTGTCAGGGCCATAACCAAAGCAGTCCTACAGATTTTCATTTTTTAAAAAATCATTTCTCTGTCCTGTAAATTTAGCTGTAACCCTAATAAGGCATCCACAATAGTTCAAAACTCACAATTGTCAGTGATATTTTAAGAGCCTCAAACTGAAATATATTATTTACCTATGTACTATTCAGCTACTGTTCAAAAACTATTGTTTATATGGGATGTGGAATCGCTTCAGGACTTCCTCCACCTCCTCTTCCAAGAAAACCACAGTATTACATATCGCAGATTGATTTTCTTTTATGCAATGTAACGATCAGTCTCCTACTTCTTCTAATTTCCTGCAATGTTACTTTGTAACAATTGTCAACAAGTGCCATTGTGGAACTAAAGGTGTTCCTTCTGATAGGACAGATTGATTTCTTCTGCAGAGAGCCCATATCTTCAAACAACAGTACTTCTAACAACATGTAGCATGTATCACACTTTAGCTTTAGGCAACCTGAAATAAGCCATCTTTATTCAGCTCATCAAAAGGACAAGAATGAAAGACAATCTGAGAGAATAGGCAGCATTCTTTCAGGAGTGAGGGGAGCAAATTCACACAAGTAGTGAGGTAGATGTAAAAAAAGAGATGAAATACATAAAGATATAACATCACCATGATGGGGAAAAGGTTTAGGAATACCACTGCCTGCGTCTCTTCTCCAATGCAAGCAGAATTCTACTAAGAAAAAGTCTGAAAACAACCAATTGCAACTGAAACATTTAAGAATAGTTTCTACAGCTTATTCTAAATAAATAGCTTTGTAATAGAAGAGTATTTTTACATAAATGCAAGATGTGCATGATCACTCTATGTATTTTTTGTCACACCCATTTAAATATTTTTTTGGTTTGTATGTCTAAGGGTTTTATGTTTGTCTTTGATCCTATCCCAGCATAAAACGTAGTGATTTGCAAATTTGTAATAATTGAGTTTAATACTCCATGAAAACTAATTTACTTAATAGAAGACTGTAAATTGATTTAGAACCACATTATGTGTGTTTGCCAAACTTGTATAAATAGCTTATAAAATATTTATACATTTTCCTCCCTACCAGGCCGGAAAGCTGAAGGATGGCGCACGTTCCGTGACTAGAACAATTCAAAATAATTTTTTTGATAGCTCAAAGCAGGAAGCTATTGATGTTTTGTTGTTGGGCAATACCCTAAATAGTGATTTAGCAGACAAAGCACGGGCTCTCTTGACCACTGGCAGTTTACGTGGTATGTGTTTCTAGATTCTTAATATGTCAGGCTGCTAATAAAACTGGTTGCGTCCAAGGTTTCACTTCTGCATGTGGAAGATTAGCTTCCTAGAGTCAGTTTAGAGCTAGGCGGTACCAAAATCTAAAGAAATAAACTTTCACTTTTGCAAGAGCGTTTTGCAAAAGACAAAACCAAAATACATTCTGCTTGCAAACATTTTGTAGAAGTATGAGAATTGCTTTATAATCCATGCACTGTATTGTTTCAATACACACATTCATACTACTGTAGAAAAAAATAACATTTTTTTCTGTTCATAATTTTTGAGCTATTGTATTCTGTGTGGTCTAAAAAAATTCAAAATGTTCATGCTATAACAACAGTCCCCCTTCTTTAAATACTTGGCTATGCTTTGGTTAGATTATTTTTGAGAACCTCAGAAAATAAAAGAATCTGATGTTTATTATATATCAAATGTATGTATGATGAATAGACTATTAACACAAGAAAAAATCCCATATCTTCAGCAAATCTAACTACTGTTTGCAATTACCTGTACATAACTATTTATACACGTACTTTAAAATATAAATGTCTAGATTCTGGTTCTGGAAGTCTGAATAATAATTTCAAAGTTTAGTTAATTAAATTTGCAGCTATTTTCAAGTTACATAACATCATATAAACAGATATATTATACGCAATACTCTGCAGAAGATTAGGAAATTTGAATAGTTATTTTTTCTAAATTTTTAACATTCAGAGTAAGGTATCCTGGAAATCTTCCAATATAACTTGGTAACATCTAACTGTTCATTTAATTTATTTTCTTTCCTTTCTCATTGCATCCATAGTTTCAGAGCAAACTTTGCAATCAGGTAGAGTATAGCACCCATAATTATCAATATATGGAATGATAATCAATGTTAAATTTGTATCCTTGAAATGCATGCAGAGTATTATATGCACTCTTATACTGTAAACAGTTTGATCTGTTATTCCAGGAACTATTTCCTGTCTGTTAGTTTCCGATATATTCGGTTTTAAGGCCATCTTATTTTCTTAATTCTTAAACATAAAATAACATTGTCACTAGTAAAAGGGAAGTAGAGTGGATAGAGTATAAACTTTGACTTTACTGTTATAAGAAAAACAAGCCCTCAGTTTAAAGAATGATGATTGGTTCTTAGCAATAATGTCATGAGGCTTGGTTGACTTGGGAAATATTTTGCAATTAATACTTTGAAAGACAAGCCAGAGAAATTTTTGGTGCTGAACTTCAGATTTTGAAATACATACATTTGAATTTTTGGTGCTTTTGTCATGCTTATCCAAACAAAATGGTAGAATCATCTTATGAACTGAAGTGGCAAAAACATCCTATTGTTCATCATCAAGACTAAAATGGAAATTTTTAAACATGGCTAAGTGTGACTTTAAAACATGCTTCAGAATTCAATTCTCTGAGCTATTATTTATGTAGAAATATCACTTGAAAAATTGATAAAGCCTTAATTGAGAAGATATTTGCTCTTTTGAATGCTTTTTTGTTGATTTATTTTTAAAATTTAATGCTTTTGGCTTGCTGACTTTGAGATTTGAAAATTTATTTACAAAATAAAATATTTCTGTGTAAACAATCTTTTGTAGCATCAGCAAAAATACTGAAGAGCATGTGTGAGAACTTTTATAAATATTCAAAGCCCAAAAAAATTCGAATTTGTGTTGGAACATGGAATGTCAATGGTGGAAAGCAATTTCGAAGCATTGCCTTTAGAAACCAGACTCTGACTGACTGGCTTTTGGATGCACCAAAAATAGCTTGCATCAGTGAATTCCAAGGTAATCCTTGCTGTATTATTATTACTGGGTTTATTCTGATTTTTATTCACTTTGCATGTTTATTCTTTAAAGCAGTTGTCATAATTTTCACTCTTGAATTTCAGATCGAAAGAGCAAGCCTATTGACATCTTCGCTATAGGGTTTGAGGAAATGGTAGAGCTAAATGCAGGAAACATTGTGAGTGCAAGGTAGGTGCCACTGCTTTATAAATATTGAATTAAACAGACTGCCAAATTGTAAGATATTTTCAAAAACAAAATAACTATTTTGAGTAATTCAGAACCTAAAATCAAATGTTTATACTTGTCTCTGATACACAACTTGTCTATTCTGAATCCTTGCTGTCAATATTCTGCAGCTTTTTCCTATAAAAAGTCTGGACAGTTGCTATGAATGCTTACCTGAAAACTATCACAACTTGCTTTTTAAACAAATGGAGTAAACACAGCTAGTGCACAAGGAGCAAATATGAATTCACCATGAGTATGCTTTCTTACAAGAGCCAGTTTGGGGTAGTGGTTAAGCCACCAGGCTAGAAACTGGGAGACAGAGAGATCTGGTCCTACCTTAGGCACAAAGCCTTCTGGGTAACCTTGGGTCAGTCACTTTGTCTCAGCCCTGAGAAGAAAGCAATAGCAAGACACGTCTGAAATCTTGCAAAATTGCAGAGACTTATCCAGGCATTGCCAAAAGTCACAACTGACTGAAAGATAGCACTCCACCTTTTCTTATTTATTGATTTGTTTATTTAATCAATTTGTAAAACTGCCTATTTCAACAAACTACTCTGAACAGTGAACAGTAACAAGTAGAATAAAAGCAATGACATAATAAATATAAAAATACCCCCCCACCCACCCACAGACCAGCAAGTCACCAGAATATAGCAAACAGCACTCCTTCCTAGCATTGATGATGTTACATACCGTGTTTCCCCAAAAATGAGACCCGGGCTTATTTTCTTTTAACCCCCGAAAAAACTGCGAGGGCTTCTTTTCGGGAGGTCTAATTACTGATGCACCTCACGGTAGTGTCACCAACAGCCCCGCCCAGCAGGAGCCCACTGCTGGTCCACCTCTGCGGCCACTTGCCACCACTTGCACGTGTCGCCCCCAGCCTCCGTTTTGCCTTCAGAGCCTTCTGGAAAGCCCTCTGCAACCTAGAAATGAGGTCCAGATTCATTTTGCCATCAGAGCCTTCTGGAAAGCCTTCTGTTATCGGCTGCAGAGGGCTTTCCAGAAGGCTCTGATGGCAAAATGGAGGTTGGGGGCGACGCACGTGTCAATCCAGACCTCGTTTCTTGGCTGCAGAGAGCTTTCCAGAAGGCCTGTAATGGTGAAATGAAGGCCGGGGGCAACACACATAAGCAGCAGCAAGCAGCCGCAGAAGAAGTGGACCAGCAAGGCAAAGCAAGTGTCGGGGTGTGCGAAGCCTGGTAAGTAGGGCAGCTCCACTACCCCCCATCCCCACCCTAGCTTAATTTTTACCTGTGCATCTCGCCCCACTCCCAGCACCCTGGGGTGGGCGGGGTCTTAATTAGGGCTTAATTTGGGGGTAGGGCTTGTATTGTGGCACATGTAAAAATTAAGCTAGGACTTTTGGGGTAGGTCATGGGGTAGGGAAACATGGTACTTAGGGAAATGATATGTCTGCAAGAAAACAAGCAAGCGCAGAGAGTACTAAGGACCCCTCAAATATAAAAAATAAATACAAGATTAAAATATATAGCAGCAGAGGAAAACAACATATAGTCAACAGAGGTAATACAGCCAGGAGATTTTATACACTTGGGCCCAAGAACAGAACAAGATCTACAAATAGTCAGCAGTGTTGGGACCATCCTGGCCTCCGGAGGGAGAATGTTCCCTAGGGTGATCACTATGGAAGAAAAAGGAAAAAATGTTTGGCCCTACAAAGAAACATTCTTCAGCTAACAAGACCCAAAGCATGCCTATCCTGATAAGAATAGGCATAGGATAGGAAAGGAAAGGAACAAACAACTGAGGAGACACAGTCCCTCAAGTAACCTGGTCCCAAGTCATAGAGGTCTTTAATGATGACAACTAGCAGCTTGAATTGCACTAGGAAGCATGCTAACAACCAATGCAGTGCATGAAGTAGTGGTATTAATAACTGGTGCCATTAAGTACCCATGCTCCTGCATTCTGCACCAGTTGAAGTTTCCAAGTGCTCTTCAAGGGCAGTTTCACTACAACACATTGTAGTAGTCCAAACAGGAGGTAACAAGGGCATGAGTAACCTTGAGCAGGGTCTCCAGGCCAGGAAAGGCTGTAACTGATACAAAACTCAAAGGTAGGCAAAGGCCCTCCTAACCATGGCTGCAACCTGCTCCTTCAGCAAGATCTGCGATTTCAAGAGTACCCCCAGATTTTATACCAAGTCTGTCTGAGGTATTGCCACCCCATCCAGAACCAAAAGTAGAAAATTCCTAGCAATAAAAGATCCAGACACCCAAAGCTACTTTGATTTGCTTGGGTTGAGATGAAGCCTGTTGCATCTCTTCCATACCCCTAGACCTTTTGGGCACTGGAACAGAATGTCCATGGCATTATTCAAGTAGCTTAGGGTGGAGATGTATAGCTGGGAATCCCCAACGTGTTGGTGACACTTCACCTCAAGCTATCAGATGATCTCACCCAGTGGCCTCGTGTAAATGTTCAACATGGGAGAGACAACTGATTCCTGTAGTATCTTCCAAGGCAGGAGTTGTGGGCTGGATCTCTTCCCCACTGGTTGAAATCTACCTCAGAGGAAGGAAGAGAGAACCAGCACAGCCCTGTATGCTCACCTCCAACCCCTGGTGTTGGTCTAGAAGGATACCATGATTAATGATATTGAAAGCCGCTGAGTGGCCAAGAAGAGCAAGGATGGCTGCAGAGTGTATGTATTAGTATATACTAGTATTAAAATAAGTGAAATGGCTGTTTACATCAGTTTTAACAGCACATCCCAATTATGGAAACAATTAAACCTATGTATTTTGTAGACAGCTACTGCAGGCATTTTTGTGTGTTCCATATGTCTTTTTGGGATGAATACAGGTAATCCTCAATTTACAACCACAATTAGTCCAAAATTTCTGTCACTAAGTGAAACAGTTGTTATGTGAATTTTGCCCCAGTTTACAATCTTTCTTGCCACAATTGTTAAGTGAATCACTGCAATTGTTAAATTAGTAACACGGTTGTTAAGTGAATCTGGCTTCCGAGATCTGGCTTGTCAGAAGATCATGAGAGATGATCACATGACGTAAAAGATAAGTACATGGCTGGGACATTGCAACCATCATAAATATGAATCAGTTGCCAGGTGTTTGAATTTTGATCACATGACCATGGAGATGCTGCAGTGATCGTAAATGTGAAAAAATTTGTTATAAATCACTTTTCAGTGCCATTGTAACTTTGAACGGTCACTAAACAAACTATTGTATTTTGCGGATTACCTGTATTGTTACAAGTTCCTACTTTTCCATTTTAGTTTTTTTTAAAGAACTTAACTATTTTCAGAAAAAAATAATGTATAGGTCCTATAAAAACTAAAATATTATTTTGTCTAAACTGGCAGTACAACTAATCAGAAGTTATGGGCTGCTGAACTGCAGAAGACGATCTCAAGAGATTACAAATATGTTCTCTTGGCTTCAGAACAATTGGTGGGTGTATGCCTCTTTGTATTCATCAGACCTCAGCACGCCCCTTTTATCAGGTAAATGTTCTGACATGTTAAAACCCACCATTTAGATCATTTTATCACTGATAACACCTTCGTAATTGAAGGGAAAGCTCTCTAACATACCCTATTTTGGTTTAAATACTATAACTGAATGAATTCTTAAAATGTTTTTTATGTTATAATACCAAAATAATCTTGTAAACTGTTTTTTTTAAGGAAAACAATACTTTACTCTATTAGTTGACTATAGTTATAATTGTTCTAAGGTGCTGTCCATGGTATATTGTAGCAAATACATATGCTATTCTGAGGGTAGGAAAAGCTCACTTCGAAATTGGAAAACATTATTTCTCATAATATTTTCTATTCAAACATTTTGTATTTTGGTTTCAAAATGTTCCCAACCAGCATGAACCCAAAAATTCAGGTTGAAAGTAATATAAGAATAAATATTCTTGGTAAAATACTACACTATTGTATGAATATCATTGTGCAGGACCATTGAACATATTCAGTGATGATAGAATCTGATCACCTAAGACAGTTACAATTATTTGCAAGTGATAAGACTTAAATGCTTTGGAAAGTTGAACAAAAAATGCAAATTACATCTTTTGACTATCTAGTTGAATTTGTTTTAATTTTCATTCTAGGGACGTCGCAGTAGACACTGTAAAGACTGGTATGGGAGGAGCTACTGGTAATAAGGGTGCAGTAGCTATTCGAATGTTGTTTCATACGTCCAGTCTTTGCTTTGTATGCAGTCATTTTGCTGCAGGGCAGTCACAAGTCAAAGAGAGAAATGAAGATTTTGTGGAAATATGTCGCAAACTGAGCTTCCCAATGGTAAGATGAAATTAAATCCCCTAACTCAGATATTATCTGAAAAGATTCTAATAAATACTGAACTTTAAGAAGCCCCCAGTAAATGTTACATGAACAGGTTTGTGCAAAAAAACTATAATTGGAGACTAAGATTTGATTTTCATCTGTACCTTTATGTATATTTCAATAGAATTGGTATTCCATGATCAATATTTTGAAAGTAAAAATAAAATTTAATTTTATTAGTTTTTAATGAACAATATCAAGTGACAATATTAACATAAATCTATGCAGAAAATGGGGAAATATGGAAAAAATAAAAATGATCTGTAGTGAGGATAAAGGAACAGGTGCTGTGCATTTAAAAATTGCCAGATATATAAAGCATATCAGATTATTTATTACTATTTTGTTTATTAGTTTATATGCTGGCCCTCTCACTTATAAGGCAACTCTGGGCAACTTACAGATAGTAAAAAGATATATATAAATACCTATATATATATATAATATATATAACTGAAATCAGAGAAATGCCCAGCACGAGGTTGAGATCTTTTCCATTGTTGGTGGAGACAGCAGCCAGTGTGGGTAGCACAGCCCAATCAGTGAAAGGACTGAGTCTGTCAATCAAATTAAATCCTGCCCTTGTTGGCCACCTCCAGCGGTGAGCAACCCCCTCAGGGCCCCAACCTAATTGGCAAAACCAGGTTTTGGTCTTTTTTGCTATTGAGATAAATCATAAAACCCATCCAAATTTGATAAAATGGTGATTCCTGTCTTTGATATCTCATTAATTAACTTTGTATGTGGTTTTTTCACCAATATAATAGGTCTTACTAATCTGCAACTCAATGGTTATGTTACGTAGAGTTTTCCAATGTTGCAAAGTGTTTTTTTTTTTTAAGCTTATGATTTGGTCCCATAACTAAGTAAATCCAGTAAACCTATTTCTGGGGAACATTCAATTCTTTGATTAGTGATGGTACTTATCTCCCCAAAGGCTTCATGTGAAAAGAGCTATAAATTTATCATGTGACTACTACAAATGAGAAAAAACATCAATTTTTGACCTCTCCAACATTTAGAAGAATAGTTGTAGTATACACGTGCCAATCTTAACAGGAAATGTATATAAATTAGCCTTGTAATTGGACTTGCAGGGCCAGGCTAAGTAAGGTAAATAGAATAAACATCTAAATCAATTACTTATTGAAAATAAGTAGTTATGATTTACTTCTGACATCCTGTAGTTATGTGCTATGATAAACTTTGGTTGATATAGGATTGTAGAGGCAGAAAAAAC
Source organism: Ptyas mucosa (assembly GCA_012654045.1). Taxonomy (NCBI): domain Eukaryota; kingdom Metazoa; phylum Chordata; class Lepidosauria; order Squamata; family Colubridae; genus Ptyas; species Ptyas mucosa. The sequence continues at coordinate 31,285,609 of WNWU01000016.1, read as the reverse complement.
ACTCTCTACATCAGGGGTGTCAAACTTGCATTGTCACGGCGTTATCACATGACATATCAGGACTTTTTTACCCTTTGCTAAACCGGGCGGGGCGAGGCCAGCACGTGATGCATCCGGGCCGCGAGTTTGACACCCCTGCTCTACATGTATTCTGGCGACACAAAGTTTACAGGGAAGTAGTTGCAGATAAATAAAAAAGCATCTGAAATATATACTGAAATGGATGAGGCAGTAACATGATAGTGTAAAAGTGAAATTAGCCAAATATCTCTTCTTTCAAATGGAGACTGGCAAAAGATTGTGAATGCAAGTATTGCATATACAGGTAGTCCTTGACTTACGATCACAATTGAGCCTAAAATTTCTGTTGCTAAGTGAGACAGTTGTTAAGTGAATTTTGTCCCACTTTATAACCTTTCTGGTCACACTTGTTAAGTGAACCACTGCAGTTGTTCAGTTAGCAACATGGTTCTTATATGAAACTGACTTCCATGTTGATTTGGCCTGTGAGAAGATCAAAAAGGTGATCACATGACCTCAGGACACTGCAACCGTCATAAATATAAGTCAGTTGCAAGTGTCTGAATTTTGATCACATGACCATGGGGATGCTACAATGATCGAAAGAGTGAAAATGGGTCATATGTCACTTTTTTCAGTGCTGTTGTAACTTCAGAAGGTCACTAAATTAACAGTTGTACGTCAAGGATCACCTGTACTGTAATTTAATAACAAATATGTGTTGTACCCAAATTCAAAGTGGCTGCACTGATTTCTTCTTGTGTTTCAGGGCAGAATGCTGTTTTCACATGACTATGTATTTTGGTGTGGTGATTTTAATTATCGTATAGATCTTCCTAATGAGGAAGTAAAAGAACTAATTCGGCAACAGAATTGGGATGCTCTTACTGCAGGAGATCAACTTGTTAATCAGAAAAATGCAGGACAGGTAACATTGCACATTTCCTTTAAAGACATATGGTTTTCCTCTTTGCTGCTAACTGTTGAGTGTTGCGTAAGTTAATATATTCAGTATCAAAGGCTGGTTAGTTATCTGGCTTTTTAGAAGTATTAGTAGTCCGATGGGTCGTATCAGTTATTTTTTGCCCCAGAGTAATATGTTTCTGTTTGCAAATAGGAGATTTTCAGTTCATATTTGAGGCTCTAGAACCTCTTTTAATTGCACTTAAGCAAAGAAAACCTTAGCACTGCCTCCTTTGATTTTGCACAACTTGAAAAGATTAGGGTTTTTTTTTTTATCATAAAAGCTATTATTTTTCATTGAGCCATTAGGAGCCTCTTGTTCTGGATATTAATGAACCTTTTGATATTTCTTATTTCATCTGCCAGAGATCCTATAAGCTCCAGTCATAACCAATTTGCTTATATTATACAGGTGGTGTTGGTAAATTAAGTATCATTTGAATGCATTTGTTCTGCTCAGATCTTGATTTCTTGATGCTTAGTGTATTGCTTTACCTCAGCCAATGGAAGCCGAATCCAAATAAGAAATGGCAGGTTATAGTTTGATTATGATTATGCAGCTCAAACGTGCAGAACATATACTGTACATAATAAAGCGTAAAAAGTGTTTCGGAAGCCACTGAGAGAAAGAGAAGCCTATTGACTTGGAACACTTGTGGATTTCTCTTTTGTCTGACGAGAATAAAAGCATGCAAGTAAAAAATGGAAACCATGCTCCCTAATATATACCATGAAATAATTTTCTCTTTAGTTTTAGTTCCATTTCATTTTTAGTGGTCAATTCAGAAATAATTAATAGGAATAATACAATGAAGCAAATGAAGTGTCTACATAAAGAAATAATGAAAAAAGAAATAAAAAATACCATTTCCATTGCTTGTATTCTTTTTAAAAAATCATCAAACTCCACAGTCACCATTCTGCTTGATCTACAAATAGGATATCTTGGGTAATAATAATTTATTAAAATTGTATGCTATCTGATATGATTTCCAATAACTCTGGGTAGTTCATAACAATCAACAATAAAAATACAATAAAATGAATAAAGATAAAGATAATAAGCACAAGAAAGTAGATGAAATTTAGCAAGGGGTCTCACTCTTCCTTCTCAAAGGCCTTGGTGAAGGTCATGCCAAGGGTCTTCTTGGTTATTGTAAGCAACAGCAGAAAGGGGACCATCCAGATCTCAGGTGGAACCTCATTTCCAACAGGTAAACAGTGCTACAGAGAATGTATTCTTCCAAGGGTCCCAATAGATTGTTGTTTAATTGAAGGAACCCTAAGTGTACCAACTCTGGAAGATTGAATGAGGCAGGTAGATACTATGGGAGACAGGTGGAACTTCAAGTAACCAGGTCCTATGCTGTGTAGCCCTTTATAGGTAACAACCAGATAAATAAGTTAAATTTTCTAATTTCCCTTTAGTTTTCAGTCTTCAAATTCTTTGGGCAAAAAAACCAGACCCACCTTTTTTTGATATACTGGCTTTCTTTGAAGTGGTATAATAGAGACAAATATTGTATAAATTCAGTCAGACTAGTCAAATATATGTGTCATTTATATAGTCTGCAGCGCTTATGTTTGGATTTTTTCTTTTCTGTTGTAGACAGATTTTTTTTTCTAGATTCTACCTAATTTACTAGCAGTATCAGTTAAGGTATTAATACCACTTATAATATTCAGAATTTCATAAATAAATTTTATATGGCAAGGATAAGTTTTGCTTTGTAGCTTTGTATGATATTGGTATAATATTAAAGTTTTCCTAATGCTCTAGTTTCCTTCCTACAGATATTTAGAGGCTTTGTTGAGGGAAAAATAGCTTTTGCTCCTACATACAAATACGATTTATTTTCGGATGACTATGATACCAGTGAAAAATGTCGTACACCAGCTTGGACAGATCGGATTCTGTGGAGAAGACGAAAATGGCCTTTTGACCGATCAGGTCAGATAATAAAATTTAATATTACCAATACAAAGTAGTCTGATAAGGATTAGTTCTGTAAACATTCTGTACAAAAATGGGAAGTATTAGAATTATAAGAAATAATTATATCTGATTCATGGATATTTTTGGTTTTACTTTCATGTGGAAACACACAAACATTTTAATACTAAAAATGCATTAAATATATTCTAAATGTTTCTTTCTAGTAATAGGGTATTATGAAAAAGCTCTGAAGTGAAATTCCAATTCACTGCTTCAAGTATTTTAATTTATGTGCTTGTAGATTATATTTAGAATGTATGTTTCAGTACAAAGCTGAAGTGAGAATTTCAGACGGATTTCCTTTTCCCTTTGTAGTCCTATAATCTGTGGTCTCTAGAACATATCACTTTTTTTTATTATTGTAGCGGAAGACATGGACCTTTTGAACTCCAATTTTGATGGTGAAAATAAACTTCTTTACACATGGAATCCAGGCAGTCTTCTATATTATGGACGGGCAGAATTAAAAACATCTGACCATAGGTTTGAACTTATCCTTTCATAATAGCTTCTCATCCTTTGAAAAACTATTCCAATATGATCCATAGCTTTGGATTAATTTATGACTTTTATTGATATATTTTCAGGCCTGTTGTTGCACTGATTGATATAGATATTTTTGAAGTTGATGCAGAAGAGCGACACAAAGTTTACAAGGAAGTAATTGCGGTTCAGGGACCTCCTGATGGCACTATAATGATTTCCATTAAAGGATCGTCATTAGAAGATAACTATTTTGATGATAATTTGATTGATGAACTTCTTCAAAAATTTGCAACTTATGGTGAAGTTATACTTATAAGGTTAGAAAAAATTCAGTTGTAAATACTACAACTTTTTCTTAAAATGTTAAAAATCTTTTATTTAGAGTAAACTAAAATGATAAATCTTTATGTTGTTTACAATATTTTGGGGAAATTATGATAGGACAGAAGGCAAAATTATTCCAATTTTCAGAGAAGCTTCCCAGCGTAGTCTTTTCTATAAGACTAATGATAATACATACAGGTAGTCCTCAACTTACAAGAGTTCATTCAGTGACTATTCGAAGTTACAAAAAAAGTGACTTAAGACCATTTTACGATCTTCTGACAAATAGTCAATGGGGAAGCCAAACAACCATGTGATTAACTTAACATTTGCAGTGATTTACTTAACAACTGTGGCAAGGAAGATCGTAAAATGGGACAAAATTCACAAGTGTCTCACTTAGCAGCATACATTTTGGGCTCAATTGTGGTCGAAAGTCAAGGACTACTTATATATTTTCAGCAGTAGACATATAAAATACAAATGATAGGTATGCATTTTAGAGTTTCTTATGTATTCGTTTCAGGCCTTTTTATACTGCCCATGCTTACAACAGAAAACACTTGTATTGCTATAAAAATGCATTGCTTGTAAATATGAGGATACCTGGGATTGGATATTTATCAGAAGTAATGTGGTATAATACTGTACGATAAGAAGCATTGAAACAATCCAAATGGTATGGGAATAATAGACTGAACAATGTTGGCACTTTTGCTTGGCAGTGTTTTACTTTAACTTATCAACATTTGTAAATAATGTTTAACATATTTGGACAACATTTCCTATGCCAAAACATTTTGAAGCAGATTTATGGCTTAGTATTGTATGTCAGCTGGGCTACCACTGCATATTAAATATATAACATTGTCTTAAGAATTATGGCTATGTATTCAGTGTTCTGGTCTTAGAAAAACCAAATTGGAATGGCAAGAGGGTTCTCTTTATTCTTTTTTAATAAATATTTTTATTACTTTGTAGTAAATTTTGTAGATATTATTGCATCTACATTTTGTTTCAGGTAGCCATATCATGCTAATCAGTTTGGCCAAAGTGGAAATATTGAGAAAACAAACTACAGAGACAAACTATAGATGAGTAGTAAACTTCAATATGTTGTGTCATTCATGTTTAAAAATTTGGTATACTTTACAGATTTGTAGAAGATAAAATGTGGGTGACATTTTTGGAAGGCAGCTCTGCTTTAAATGTTCTGGATCTGGATGGTATTGAGGTAACAATCATTTCTATTCCTATTTATACCTCTGTAAATAATACTGGTGTAAGCAGAGTGTGTGATATTGTGATTTATTTTAGTATTCTCTAATCATTAAGTATAGATATTTGATAAGTCATTCTTGCAAAATTTGGGACTTAATTTTGAGGTGGACTGTGCTTCAATGTACATATTTCTTCCAGAGTCAGTGGTATATTAGGACACACGGGAATGATGAAGCAACATGAAGTGGTTGTTTCTAAGATTTTCCCTAATTGTTTCCACATATGTTTGCATGTATAGCCATTTTGTTTTGCAGCTAGCCACAATGATGCCAATGTCAGCCAAATGTATAGCGGTAGTCCTCAACTTATAACCTTTTGCTTACTGACTGTTTGAAGTTAACAACGGCACTGAAAAAAGTAACTTACGACCATTTTTCACATTTAGGACCATTCCAGCAGACCATGACACATGATCAAAATCTGGACACTTGGCAATTGGCTCATATTTATGACAGTTGCAGTGTCCAGGAGTCATGTGATCACCTTTTTGTGACCATCTGACAAGCAAAGTCAATGGAGAAGCCAGATTCACTTTACAACTGTGTTGCTAATTTAACAACTGCAGTGATTCACTTAACAACTGTGGTAAGAAAGGTCGTAAAATGGGGCAAAACTCATTTAACAACTGTCTCACTTAGCAACAGAAATTTTAGGCTCAACTGTGGTTGTAAGTCAAGGACTACCTGTATTGTATCATATAAAATTCTACTCCTTGTGAGGATGTCATGACAAACAAAAAGGGACAGAATATCATCTGCAGATGTTCCTATTAGGTTAGGGTTAGGGTTAGGGTTGCTTTTTAAACAAATGGAGTATACACAGCTAGTGCACAAAGAATTTTTAAATGATCATGTTTGTTCTTTTCTCTTTAATTACTATATAAAGAACTTTTGAGGGGGGGGGTTGTTTTGATTTGATTTTTTAAGAAATTGTGTGAACTATTCTTTCTGGTTGAAATTCAGGTTCTTGGGAAAACTGCTAACATTTCTTTGAAAAACCCTGATTGGATTAAGAGTTTAGAAGATGAAATTAGTTTGGAGAGAGTTAATATTGGGCTGCCTTCATCAACAAGTTCTACTTTGCTTTGTGAAGATGCAGAAGTTACAGCAGACTATGATATGGAAGGTTTGCCAGATTCGAGATTGATTCTGTTCAATGGATGCTATTTTACAGCATATGTTACTAATAATACAATACAACACAGTTGAATCTATTGAATTTATTGAATTTTAGGATAAGAATAAAAACTATTTTTCTCATCTAATACCACATTCCTATATTTAGTTCATAAACTTGTCTATCAACAAAATATTTTCTAAATTTACCTTATTTATTCTGTATGGGACCAAGTAGCAACAACAATTTATATGAAATTATTACCTTTTATTTGGCACATATTTACCAGAATGAGATGTTAAAGTGTACCTAAATTTCCAATAGAATACTGAGGAATATATAATAGTTAAGTTCCTGTTAATCATCAAGATGCCAGGGTTCCAATAATTTAATTAGCAATAAGTTTGCTAATATCTATGTGGTTTCACTGTGCTAGCGTTCCAAAAAAATTAAAAGACCTGACTGTTGTCGCAGGCCTTGAATTGGGGTGGCTGGGATCCCTGTCAAATTGTATGAGGCTTAGCTTAGCTAGATCCACCACCAGTTCTTGTTTGTTTATGTTTATATAACACTTAATATTTATTTTATCAGTTTGGAGTTGAGAGGTGCCTAAATAAATAAATTAAAATAAATTACATGGCACTATATGACATTAAAATAAATGAACCTGAATGTATGCACATTTTAAACTTTCATTGAGGCTATATGTTAATAGTTTTCATTTTATATTATTTGTGGCACAATTTATAGGAATATTTTTCTTCCTTTCAAGGTGATGTTGATGATTATAGTACTGAAGTAGAAGAAATTCTCCCACAACACCTACAGCTAGCTTCAGGCTCTAGTCTTGGAGCCTCACCTGCCTCTTCCCCTCGTTCAAGCCCCTGCCAGTCCCCTACTCCATCAGAGGGTCTGCCTCCAACTCTTCCATCAAGGCCAAGCCGGACACCTAATAAGATTCCTGGACCTCCAGTGTCTTCTCAAGGTAGATATTTATTTATTAATCAAACTTCTATTCTGTCACAATCAAAGGCACTATCATTAACTATAGTAGATATAGAAAGTCTACACACCGCTGTTAAAATGCCAGTTTTTTGAGATGTAAAAAAAAAAAATTCAGATCAAGATAAATAACTTCAATTTTTTTTCCAGCTTTAGCATAATATAGAAGCTATACAATTAAATTGTAAAACAAACTGAATTATTTTATGGGGAAAAATAAAAATAAAAAATGTATAATAACACGGTTGCATAAGTGTGCACGCCCTCTTATAAGTAAGGATGTGGCTGTGTTCAGAATTAACATATCAAATACAAACTGGTGTTAAATAGTAATCAGCACATACCTGTCATCAATTAAAGTGATTCTGATCATCTAGTAGGATTTTTCCGACATTTACACAGTTGCCTCTTAACAGCAAAAGGCATGGTCTTCAAACAGCTTACAAAGCATCAAAGGGATCTCATTGTTGGAAGGCGTCAGTCAGGAGAAGGGTACAAAAAAAAATTCCAAAGCATTGGACATAGCATGGAATACAGTGAAGATAGTCATCAACAAGTGGAGAAAATATGGCACAGCAGTGACCTTACCAAGAGCTGAATTTTCCTTCAAACTGCTGAAAAAGCCAGATGAAAACTAGTCCAAGAGGCTGCAAGAGGCCTACAACATGAAAGGAGTTGCAGGAATTTCTGGGCAAGTAGTGGTTGTATACTTCAAGTGACAATAATCTCCCATATTCTTCATTTGTCTGGGCTGTGGGCTCAAATAGCAAGATGGAATCCTTTTCTTACAAAGAAAACATGTAAGCATAGCTACATTTTGCAAAACCTACATCAAGACCGACAAAAGCATGTGGGAAAACGTGTTATGGTCTGATGAGACCAAGGTTGAACTTTTTGGCCATAATTCTGAAAAATATCTTTGGCACAAAAACAACACTGTGCATCATCAAAAGTACACCATAACCATAGTGAAAAGTGGTGGTAGCATTATACTTTGGGGCTGCTTTTCTTCAGCAATAACTAGGGCTATAGTCAAAGGTAAGAGAATTATGAACAGTTCCAAATATCAGTCAATTTTGGCACCAAATCTTCAGGTCTCTATTAAAATTCTGAAGATGAAGAGGAATTTCACATTTCAACATAATAATGATCCAAAGTGAACTTCCAAATGAACAAAAAAATGACTTCACCAGTAGAAGACAGCAATAGCAATAGTACTTACACTTATATACTGCTTCACAGTGCTTTATAGCCCTCTCTAAGTGGTTTACAGAGTCAGCATATCACCCCAAACGATCTGGGTCCTCATTTTACTGACTTCGGAAGGATGGAACGCCAAGTCAATCTTGAGCTGATGGGAATCGAACTGCCGAACTGCAGGCAGCCAGCGGTCAGAAGAAGTAGCATGCAGTACTGTATTCTAACCACTGCCCCACCATGGCTCAAAGTTTTGGAATGACGCAGCCAGAGCCCAGACCTGAATCCAATTGAAAATCTGTGGAATTACCTGAAGAGGCTATGCACAGAAAATGCCCTCACAATCTGACAGATTCGGAGTGTTTATGCAAGGAAGAGTGGGCAAAGATTCCTAAGGCAAGATGTACCATGCTGTTAGGCTCCTACCCCAAAAGACTGAATGCTGTCATAAAATCAAAAAGGTATTTCAACAAATATTAGTCTGAGTGTGCACATAAGCACGCGCGCGACGCTTCTGCGAATGAACAGAAGCATCCGGGTGGGTCGGCGGAGCCTCCCGCCACCACCGCTACGGTAGCAACCCACCATGGATACAACCGTGTTATTGTACTTTTTTTTTTGTTTTCCCCTCTAAAAGATTTGTTTGTTTTTCAATTGAATTGTATATATGTTATATTAAAGGTGAGAAAAATTCTGAAGTTATCTTGGTCTGATTTTTTTTTTATGTCTCAAAAACCTAGTATTTTAACATGGATGTGTAGACACTTTACAATATATTCAATGTACATAAAATACAAAAACATAAAGAATAAAATCTGAAAGGAAAAGAAAAATACACAAAGCAACTAGAAAACAAGATGGCCTCAGGTATAAACATAAGAAAAGACCCTCCCAAAAATCTGAGATTATATTAAGGTATAATCCTTGAACTGCTTTCATTAATACACACACTAACATAGTGATAGCGTTATTTGCTGTTTGAACTATGCCTTTATATTATTTTCACATTCACCAGCAGATTTTCAACCTATAACACAACTAAAAGAGTCTACTCAAGGTTTGGAACCAAAACGGCCACCTCCACCTCGACCGGGAGTGCCTCCTGCTCGCCCTGCTCCACCACAAAGGCCGCCTCCTCCATCAGGTAATAGAATAAAACATGAAAATAGTATAGTCATAAGATTTTTCTGTTATTTTTAGATAACATATGTTTAATAAGTTTATTATCCATCACATTTAGATATGCTGAATCATAATTCAGCATGGTACTTGGAAATGTGTAGTCTTCCAGCTGTTGGTGTTCCATTCATAACATTATTGGATATGCTGGTTTGGGGTAATGATACTCATTAACAGCTAGAAGGCTACAGGTTTTTTGACTTTGGTCTGACATGGGAAAAACAGATGACTCAGGTTTATATATTTACCCTCCTACCCTTCTTATGCAGTTTCAGAAAGACTTTGGAATTGCTTCTGTTATTACTTAATGCTTTACCCATATCCTATCAATTCGGATGATATTAACTATGCTTTGTTTGAAACAGTTACAACCATGATTTCTATTGAGTCAAACCCAATTATAATTAATATTCTCCACATTTCCCAGTGACTGACTCAGATTAGATCTCCACATTTTGTTCCATCCTAAATTCTCTTTGTAACCACATTATTATGTTAACATAATAGAAGTTTTAGCACGACTTCTTAGTTTTTTGTAGGATAGCTGCTTTGGATTATGTATATACACGAATGCTCTATTATAATTATTGTCATTACACAATATGAGCCTAAAGTTCCCATATTATGTACGATAATAAATTTGTTTACTATGATTCTTAATTTCTTTCTAATCCTTTTTTTAAATTAATACTTTTTTTACTGCTGCCTTTATCTCTTACTCCTAAGGGAGTAAGAGTCCTGCACTTACTAGAAAAGAACTTGGAGGTAATGATTATTTAACTATGCCTTAACACATGCAGAAGTTTTGTTCATTTATTTATTTAGTGATTTTTGTGCTGATTTTAGTTGGCTGGATAGCTCACAAAGTAAAAAATAACATAAAACCAATCAATAAATAAGGATACAATTAAACTAACCCAAAAAAGTTTTACAAAATATTGCAAAAGAGCCAACTTTTTACAGTAGTTTACAGTTTTCCTGAAGGTTAAAATAGAGACTAAAGAGGAAGGGTGTTCTACAGAATAGGGGCTGTCATAAAAAGAGCATGCTTCCTAGATCCCACTAGCAGCATTAAAGGGAGGGGCCTGGACTATGCCTGCTTTATCTGTTTTGGCTAATTAAAATATCCATGTACCAACAACCTCAGAGATTTTATTGCCAGTCAGGCAATGGGATGATGCTGGGCACCATGAAGGACAGTACCAGAAACAATCCCAACTGTTCCCCAGTGCCCAATTTTAATCAGAGAACCTCAAATCTGCAAAGTTTGAGTCCTACGGGAGAAAGGCGGTATATAAATATAATTAATAAAAAATAAATAAATAAAACAGAGATAACAACTGCCTCTCCACCCACTTCCACTAGAATCTCAGCTGATGTATAACCATAAACCGAAACCCACCTGGCAGAGTTCTGATAGAGCAGGGGTGTCAAACTCTATTTCATTGAGGGCCATATCAGGGTTGTGTTTGACTTCAGGGACCCAGGGTGGGTGTGGCCAGCTTGATGTCACTCGTGTCGGGGGTGCCTGTGACAGCCCGAGCACTCTGCCAGCGAAAATGGGCTCCCGAGCTCTGTTTTGGCTGCAACAGCCTCCTGCAACCCACTGCCAGAGAAAATGGAACTTGGGAGGACCCTATGTGGCCCTCCCAAGCTCCATTTTCATTGGCAGAGGCACTACGGGCCAATCCTTCGCTGTTTCCAGGATGGCCCCACGGGCCAGATCTAAGCACCCCGCAGGCCAGATCTGGCCTCGGGCCTTGAGTTTGACACCCTTGTGATAGAGGGACACCCTCTTTCAGGCCCACCCAGATTTTGGTTAGGCATGTCAGGTTGGCACTCTCATCTATTATAAGATTACAGATGAGGGTAGCCTTATTACAAACCTATCTAACATTCAAAAACAACAGCAGAGCTCAGGAGTCTGATAACCAGGGACTAAAGTTTGAATGTGTTGCTGTCAGACAGCAAGACCACTTGCAAATTCTGGATCCTGTATTCCCATTACCCTCCTGATGTTTCTGCCTACCCATTCACCTCCTTTCACCCGGCCCTTCACATTCACACATGCATAATCAACACTACAACCTATCCCACCTCTCAAGGAACCCAACTATTCTTGTCTACACTTGCCCAAGCACTTGGTGGCCTCGGCTGAGCCCTTCTAGGGCAAAAAACACACATTTGTTACCCCTAGCTGTGGGAAGTGACCAGTGATAAATTGGTGTTTGCAGCCATTTGTGTATTCTAAGAGTGATACACCAGCTTTTATTTTTCTTATTGAGCATATTACAATAATATACAATGCAACTATTGTAATTAAAAACATTTATTAATCATCTTATTAAAAAGCTTTGCAATTCTCTTTATTTTTGCCTTTTCTTAATCTGGTATGTTGCTTACATGTTATATAGTACTTTTCTACTTTCCTCTGATAAGGTTTTGGTGCTCCTCCCAGCCCTGTTGTAGCTAGGAGAGAAGAAGGTAACTCTTATTCTTAATGTCATGCTGAATTTTTAAACTGAATATGTAAATGTTTAATCTCTAAATTTCATATGTAGTGAACATTTAGACTTCTCTTTATATTTCATAAATTTAATGTTAATGTTTGAAATATTCTTACCAAATGAAATCATGTTGCTAGCTGTTTAGAGACTTTTGGAACTGAGCAACTTATTCATTTCAATAGTAATTCATAGTTAATAATCTTATTTGTGCCATTAACAAGTTAGTTCAACGAAGAAGTGGTTTGACAGTAGACAAAAAATCTTGCTAGATAAATAATGCTGTATATGATACAAATTACAAAGGTGAGATTTAATGTTTTTATATAAAGTCTCCCAGATCCCTAAATAGGACCATATATTTGTGGGTATGCTGAACCAGTTTCAAATACTAATAAAGGATACTCTGTTTCCCCCAAAATAAGACATCCCCTGATAATAAGCCCAATCGGGCTTTTGAGCGCATGGCAATAAGGCCAAGCACTTATTTCAGGGTTCAAAAAATATAAGACAGGGTCTTATTTTCAGGGAAACACGGTAGATGCTATGTCAATAACTGATTATTAGAACAAAATTATAAGGATTACAGTATACAATTGTAATTTTCTTTTTTTACTATCAGAGTAGTCATACTAGGTGTGTTTTTTTAATATTTGTTTATTTGGAATACAAATAATACAAACATAATACATATAACTCTAAATACAAAAAAAGAGGGAAAATACCAATACTACAGTGCACACACACAAACCTCGAGACCATTTTTTCCCTTATATTTCTTCTTCTATAAGAAGATATACAATATATTCCAATTATCCCTTATCCCCTCCAAAACAACATATATTCTTGAGTAGGTTTATTCCCTTTGCCTTCCACCAACACTGTTTTTATAAAAAAAAACCTATATTTCATTATTTCCTTTAATCATCCCTTTTTTAAATTTAATTTCTGTTATTAATTTATCATTTGTTGCCATACTCCAAATTTCATTAATAGCCCTCATTTTTTTGAATATCCCAATTTCATCCCCAATGTTTAGCCATCACTAATCTAGCTCCCATTATCAAATTTACAATCAATTCCTTTTTTGTTTCATTTATATCCTGTTTTTCCACCAGCAACAGTAATTCAATCCTCGGTGACATCTCTAAATTTACATTCAAAAGTGCTCTAATTTCCCTAAACACCATGTCCCATATTTTTTGTGCACTATCACAATCCCACCACATATGATTATATGTTCCAACCTCTTTCTCGCACTTCCAACAAATATTTGTATATTTAACATCTATTTGATTTAATTTACGTGGTGTTAGGTACCACCTCCATTTTATATCCATTTTCCTTAACTCTGACATATTCTTATATACTCTTCTGTTCCAAATATTTTTCCAATCATTATCATTTATTTCCCCTAAATCTTTCCCAAATTAATTTTAAACCTTTTGCCTGATCTTCTAATTCAGTTAATATTCTATATATTTTCCCAATTCTTCCTTTACCTGTATATTCTTCATTCACCTCACATTCTTTTATAATCATTTCAAATTTTGTTTTCTATCTTTCTCCTCAAATCTTTCTTCCATTTTTATCCATTTCTCTAATTGTATTGAATTTAACCAGTTTAAGATCTGATAAAACTTTCTTTAGTTGTGTTATATTCTTTATCGTGTTCTTCCAGTCTTCCCATTTACTGTATATATCTGATTTTCTTTTAATTTACTAATCCATTCTTTCAATTCAATCTTAGGGAATTTCTCCATTTCCACCACCGGTGTTAAAGGAGAAATTCCTGGCATTAACCAGTATCTCCATTTATTCCATAGTTCTATCAATTTTTTTAAAAAGGATTTTTAATCTACAATTGTAATTTTCTAGTACTGCAAGAATCATTAGTATTCAGTGTGTAGTTTCAGTGACCAATATGCATGACAAATTTGGAAGGGTGGGGCATCCTTTCATATCTGAAAGCTCAGAAATCCCTATTCCACAAAGATTAGATGCTATATATCAGTATTAAATATTTACTAATTATAGAGAATCTGAATTTAGAAATATATTCTAATTAAGCATCCCCTTTCTTTAGCTTATAATCAGTCTCTGCCTCCCACTGGACAAATAAACACAGGAACATCTGGATCCAGTACATGTAGACCGGTAAGGATATATATTTTCTGGTAAAATTAAGAATAGAGTAAGATTTAGTTATGTAACATTTAAAAAAATATTTTCTAGTGATACTAGCCAGAAGGTCCCCGGTGTGTATTTTAATGAAGAATTTAAATATTCTAAATTTTCAGTTTAAATCCATTTAACTAAATCTCAGGATATCTCTATAATCATTACCATTTATAAAAGAGTGGGATTAATTTTAAAATACCAAAAGAAATCCTGAGTCTATTATCTCAATCACTTTTCTTGTTGCATGGCTCATTTCTGTCCTCAGATATGGGCTGGAGTTGAAAAATGCATGCAGTGAAAGTATATAGAAGGATGAAGATCTAGCTCCCTGTCATCATTCATTTCACCATTTGATAAACATAAACACAAACCTGTACCCTCACATAGGGTATGTCAATAACAAACATGGTTGTGTTTCTGACATGTTAGTTCCTAATTAGTGAATTAACTGGATACATTTAAGCTTATATCTCAGCAAACTAACTGGACTGGAACTGGGCACCTTCAATCAGCAAATCATATTATTTACTCCCCACTTGTTTACTACATGGAAAATAAAGAAGAAACGATATTGCTTTCATGGTTAGGCAGGATATAGCAAGAACATTACTAGACTATCATGCAGTCCATGACTGAATGGTATCAATTAGACTTCAATGATAACCCACTGATTATCCAACTTTGTTTTAACTCTGATACTGAAGAAGAGGTTGAGGAGTTCAATTTGAAATTGACAAAACATGCAAGCAGGATGTGCTGCTTGTGACTAGAGACTGGAATACCAAAGTTGGAAATATTTGGGGGGATATAATTGGGTTGTATGAGACAGAGGTTCTTAAAATGGGGAAATTAAGGGGGGGGGATTATTTGGGCAATTCCTGGAAGGTTTGACAAAGAGTCTGAGCAACTAACAATCAAAATATCATAAGAACTCCTCCAGCAAGAATTTGCTAATTTGCTGATATTCTGTTGCAGTTATTAAGCCCCTCTTTACATTTTTATATTTGTCCTTTTTGTCCCTCAGTTTGACAGAGAGCTCTTTGTACAACCATGCCAAGCTCCTTAGATGTCTTGTTTTTCTTCTCTGTGGTATTGTTTCTGTTTGGGTCTTTTTTATTTCATTTTTCAGAATTTCCCAAGCATCCTGAACTGTTTTTCCCTCCAGAATTTCTATCCATGGAATCCTCCCTGTTCATCCTCCTAGTTTGTTGAAGTTAGCTCTCTTAAAATCTAGAACATGAGTCTGGCATTGTTCAGTTATCCTTGCCTGCATTATGGTGAATCCTAGCATGACATGGTCACTCTTCATTCCCTCAAGCATTTCATCCTTATTAGTAAGTATGAAATCCAGTGTAGCTGATCCTGTAGTTCTTTTCCCCATCTTTTGGATGCTGGTCAATGTATGTTAGATACCCGTTCCATCTTCCACTTGCTGCAAAGTTTGTTTTCCAGTTGTCACCCAGTTCAGGGTAAAATCCCCATTACTACAGTGGTGTGTTTCTTGCACACTTCAGCTTACTGACTTCCAAAAGGTGCCTTTATTTCCTCTGCTTGGTTGGGTTACCTTGGTTGGATATACTTCTATACTTGTGTTATTTCTTTTTTCCTCCTAGTATTCACCCAAATACTTTCAAGAAGATATTCATCCTTAGTGTTGTGTATTTCTGTAAAGGTCTAGTATTCTTTACATACAGTGCAGTTCCCTTTTTGTTGCATCTGTTTCTTTTGAACAAATTATTTCTTTTTAGCAGTATGCTCCAATCATGGCTTCCATTACATCAATTTAATAGCAACAATATTGTATCTGCCCTCGTGAACTATGACTTCAGGTCCTCCTGGTTTGTTTCCCATATTTTTATTAATAGGCATCGGAGCCCTTTATGGCTGACCTTGCATTTGCTAGCTGCATCTCCTGTTTTGTACCTGAGTGTCATTTCCTCATCACCACTTACTTCCTTATTGTCAGATTCGTTGTCTTGGTATTTATACTTTGGGTTTGGTCCTAGAAATTGATCTCCAGATTCAGTTTAAAGCCTTTCAGATGACTTCAAGCCCATACTTCCCAGTCTTTGTGAGGTGTACTCTGTCTCTTGCCAGGAGCCCTACATATAAGTAGGTAGACCACAGTCCAGGCAGCACTGTCCCTTGAGCCAGTGGTTTACCTCAGAAATCCTCCATTCTCTCATTGGATGTTGATATCATCATTTTGCCTTCCTGCCTCCCTTGATTTTTTTTTCCAGGCTCTTTTTTGTTGTATCATTCGTCCCAACATGAACGAGGAGAAAGGAATAACAATCAATGAATTCAATTAGTTGGGTAAGCCTCTCTGTCACGTCTTTGAACTTTGTACCTGGGAGGCAGCTTGATCGGTTGTCTGGTCTGCAAATTGCTGATTCTATTTCTCTGAGAAGTCATGAACACATGCCTTTTCCTCTTCTGGATACCCAGCAGACTTTTCTTCTCTGTGACAGTCTGAGCTACTTTTCTTCCTGTTACTGTAACAGTCAATGAAGATTCTTCTCCAGATGCATGCGTTCTTCTAGGGGGAGACTAAGAAAATGAATGTTAGACTCCAGTAGCAAGCATCGATCCTGTTAGGCATTTTGTCTTCTGAGTGACCTGTTGCCTCTTTTTTCTTCTAAGGCTCCATTTTTCTTGGTAGTTGTTTCTTCCTTGGTGGGTTCAGTTTGTATACGGACTTCTGACCTTTCCAGAATTTCTCATTTCCACAGACAAGTCTCAGAGTGGTTAAACGTTTGTAGATCCTCTACTTTCTCCTCCAGTAATTTGATCAGTTTGCATTTGATGCAGGTATAAATTGGAGTTCTCCTCGGGCAGGAATACAAACATAGCACACACAGGCTAGCCTCTTTTTCCTTGACTTTATTACTTTTAAGGGTTGTGCAGCTCCAATATATATTCCTTTGTAGATGTCCAAGATCCATATATATATACTTATTTTTACATTGAAGAATGTAAAGCTTTTATTAATAGCTAGGATGTCAAGAAATAGGTGAAGCAGTCTTCCCTAACTTGAGAGCCTCCACATGAATGGGGCAATTAGAGACTATCAGTCTGGAAGACAACAGAACTGAAGCCCAATGAATCTGCAGGACCTTAGGCTAGGGACAACTGGTTTAAGTTGCCAGCCTACTTTGAAACAAATCAATTCCAATTATAGTTGTGCTTAAAAGTCTATACTTCCATTTCAGATTGTTCCTCCCCGAGCTGGAGTTATTAGTGCACCACAAAGTCATGTGCGTCCTTCTATAGGAAAGCATATGCCTGAACTCCACCCTAAACCACCAGAATTAACAACAGGTAAAATTGGTGAGTATATTATGCATTTTTCTTTTTTTTTATTGTAATGCTTCCAGATAAAGGAGTGTTATAAGTGCATTCGAGGGAATACAGGTGCTATCCCTTGGATGAAACCTAATTTCAAAATACCCACTTCTTATTTTTAAAGCGAGTTAGTACTTAGGTCAACTATAAGGCAAGATTCACTGTGAGTGAGTGGGCCACCATATAAATTTTAATTAATAAATAAAATAAAGATTGCAAAGCAAGTTTTGCTTTTCTTGTCTATAAGAAAGAATTGCTACTGTTTTTTTCAGTGCTTTTAATAAATAAACAGTCTTAACAGTGATTTGGAAAAGGAAATTCCCAATTATTTTTTAAGGCATTCAAATCTAAAATAACTACTGTATTATGTGAAACAATTCTAGAATCCAGGATTTGTGATGTAGCTTTTTTTGAGTAGTGGTATATCTATATAACATCCAAAAAATAAGGGAAATTGGTAGGTCATTGTATTTCCAACTCAATCTCCTTTAAATATTAATATTTTTTCAAAAATTCTAAATATTTAAAAAGCAATTTAAAAATTACTTTTTCAGTGCAAACAAATAAAGTCCATCATTCTAATATGAATGTAACAAAACATTGAGATAATAGTAGGTAATACCTATTATTAATGTTCGGCTTTCTTATATTTGGGGGTTTCAAGGAAAATGCACTGTTGCTGATCCAAATTGATTACAGTAGTAATGCAAATTATAAAACAATTGGAGCTATTTATAATGCATATGTACATTGTTAAGCAAGATTTCAACTTCTATTCAGTAGAACTTCACACTATTTAAATCAAGTTTTGAGACAGAATGGCATACAACTGCTCAGAAATTAGAATTTTTCTCCTGTATTGCAAAGAAATTGTCTGTTAGTTAAAATGCAGCCTAAAAAACAGTTGCATACTGTAGTGAGTGTGCAACTGAATTATAGAGTTAAGAAAAGTGTGTATGTATGTATTTATTTTTAAAGTTTATATCCTTTATTTTCTTCTAAAATAGTGTTCAGGGAATAACAAGTTTGTTGTTCTTAGGTTGATCAAGTGTATCTGTGTCCCAGTAACCAATGGATTTTTAAAAAAACATTATAGTCTGTTGCACAGTCAACCAGTTGTTCAGACTGGATTTGGCATTACTACTATTATCACTATCATTATTAAAAACATTTTTGGTATTGGAACTAAGAAAATAATTGAATGGATTTATAGGGTCACCTATACTTCCTGAACCACTTAAACCACAAGGAGCAGTTCCCATTCAACCCACCTCTGTTGTAAAGATGCAAGAGCCACTTATACCTATGACAGCAACGTCTCAAACAGCTTCTCCATCAAACCTGGAGGCACCACCACAGCCTCCCCCCCGCAGCAAATCATCCCAAAGTTTGCCTTCTGACAACATTCCATCACAAAAGCAGGTATGTACAGAATATTTTTAAGCATTTTCTTTTGGGTGCAACTTATCTACTTCTACTTCTGTACTGCTCCACTCAAAAATACTGCTGTATTCAGTGTAGAAAGCTGAACAACTCATAAATTGCCAATATAGGCTTAAACTATTAAAGTCCAAATTAAGGCTGAACCGTTCTATTGCTTCCTAATATCTGTCACAAGGAAGCATAGGCATAACTCAAGTGAGGAGTTTAACAAATTATGTTTAGAATTATTTTGGATTCAGTACATTGGACATTAGTTAGGTTTATCTTCATCATAGTCAAAATCTGGGCCAGATTTTATTTCCTGAAGAGGTTCTGTTTCTGCAAAGTGTTCCCTAAACAGTTTGCAGAAAAATATTTAAACTTCCAAAAGGCAAAAAAAATGCAAATATTGAAATTAATACAGAATAAAATTTGCAACAACAGAATACCAAAATAAAGGGGGGGGGGAATTAATTAAGACTTAAAAATGTGGACAAATAAATTCAATTTCAATTTATTACAATGAAAGATCAGCCAGATGGAAAAAAATGCAATTTTTCATTGGCTATAAGAAAATAATCACAAATCTGAAAATTGTATGTGCCCATTTACCTTTGCTGTTTTAAAAGTAAAATAACTTTCAAAAATGTAGCTTATAATATAAAATCCATTTTTAAAAAACACTTAATTTAATATATTTTAACCTGTCCTAATGTTGATGTATTTTAGCAATTATACATGCAGTATACTATAGTGATCTATGAAGCAAATGAGGAAATTAATACCTTTATTAATTTGTCTTCTGAAAATAGAACAGCAGGAGAAAAATTGTGAATCTTTAGAATTTCCATAATTTGGCAATTCCATAATGTACAATATAATTGATATTTGATCTAAGTAACTTTTGCCCTATATCCAATTATATTTCAAGAGAATTCATCCCTTATCCAAACTCTGCCCAACTTTTCATAGGAATATAAAAAAGTTTGAGTAAGGACAGGAATATACCCATTTTTGTTAAGGCAACACAAAATTCACTTCTGCAACTAGCAGCCTTCTTTGTAAAATAGAGCCACAGAGAAGTGCTGTTTGTTCTGAGATACTCAGGTTAGTGCAGGAAAAAGATGTCTGCATGTACATTGTACCTGAATTATAGTTCCCCTTAATGTGGCCAAAATAATACTGAGTCTTTTGGAAGCATGTTATCTTGGATTTCTCCCTAATGTTTTCTTTTGATATCTGTCTCCTTTCACAAGCAGGATCAACCTTCAGGGTAAAAGGTACCTGATTCTTTACTGGTCTTACATTTTTTCATCCATTCTATGTTCTTCATAAGTTCTAGCATAAAAGATGTATGAACAATTATGTTCATACATCTGTGCTTGCACTGAAATCACCTGCCTGTATGAATAGGCAAATATGCATCATGTTATTGACATATAAGGCAACTTACTTAACTTGACATGCTATGCCCTATAGGGCAAGAGTTTTCAAATTGTGTTATATATGTTTCAATATACCCATTTCTACTAATTATTCTTTGGAGGTGGAGAGAATGGAAGTAGTATGACAGCATACTAGAAAGACTTAACATTTATTCAAAAATTGTCTTATTTTTGTCCCTGACACATTAATTGAAAAGAGATATGGGGATGTACAACTTCTTGCTGTTGCCATGATAAAAGGGAGCAGAACAGTTTAGCAGCTTATTTAATAAAATGAAAAGTTGAAGTCTTATTTACAATTCTTCAAGTGGACCTAACTCACATTTTGAGAACTCTTGCAACTGAGGGTGCTTGATTCTCTCACTATCTGAAACTATTTAACACTGATCAACACAAGTAGCCTGAGACAACATTACAGAATCAGGAAAAATATTGGTTTCAATTTTTTTCAATTTTTATTTTTAGTTAAGTCAGCTTTCTCTATAATTTTTTTTTAAAGTTACTTTTAACATATAATCTATCTTGTTTAATTTTAAATTAATTTTAAATTTTGGTTTTTAAAAAAAACAAAAGCTTCTTTGCATCTGAGATCAATGCAATAAGCATAATTTAAAATGTAATAATCTGTTATTTTGAGTTTTGGTAATAACCTCGTCTATAAACAGAATACGTTAATTGCTGCTAAACTTTTATTTCTATTTATTCTGCAGTTAAACTTCAGTGTTATATATTGATCATTGTTTTTAAGTATGGTGAATTTTCAAGTCAAGCTTTGCTAAATGTAATCTCAATATTAGAATATAATATTTCAAGTCATAACTTTTGATGGTTTTACATTGTGTCCAATTACTATATTTATTGGAGTTTAGTTTTACATAATAGATATTTTAATATTAAAAGAAACACGTAGACTGTGTCTAAATGATTAAAAACAACTTGTCTTTAAGTTTAAACTCATTTCCTGTACTTGGACAGGGCATTTTACAGAGGGTGAGCCAGGCCATTGGGTTGAGTCACCTTAGGGCAATTGTCTGAGCTCACTAGAGAAAGGCTTTGGATGGTTGAGAATGTTGGTTAGGGCTAGGAGCTTGTGTATGATTTTCATTCTCACTGAGCTTTAATTCTGTTGAAATTCATGGGACATATTTCTAATAGATAAATGATAGAGAAAATATTTTCTATTTTGGCCTGTTTATCAAGTATGAGTGGAACTTTCTCATTACTCTTTTTTTTTTTAAAAAAAATTGATTTATATGCCGCCCTTCTCCGGAGACTCAGGGCGGCTTACAATGCATTAAGCAATAGCCTTCATACTTTTGTATATTTATACAAAGTCAGTTTATTGCCCCCATAATCTGGGTCCTCATTTTACCTACCTTAGAAAGGGTGGAAGGCTGAGTCAACCTTGAGCCTGGTGGGATTTGAACTTGCAGTAATTGCAGGCAGCAGATGTAAGTGGATGTTAATAACTGCCTTAGTCTACTGAGCCACCAGAGCTTTTCAAATTAACATAACCTGTACTTAAAAATGAGAAGGTTTGAGACTTAATTACTAAGATTTCATTATGAAAAATATTTTATATTAACTTCTTTCTGCACGTGAATTTTTATTAGTTTAATGCTCCAATTCTTTATACCATGCAGTGTTTTTAACCGAAACATTCTGTTGTGATCTTAAAACTTCCTGTAATATTTCTTTCATACTGTAAGTATATATTAGTAAGTCTGTGTATGTAGTAGATCCATTTGTGTATATATTCTGACAGGGATAATGCAGTGAAAATAATGAAAAAAAATTGTATAGAAAGAAATTTAGGAATATTTTTCAAGTATAAAGCAAATCACAAAAGGCAGATGTTCAAATCCACTGTTTCTTTCACGAACAATGGATCTTTTATCAGACAAGTTACATATTTGAACGTTATATTTATTTTTCAGATTAGAACAAATGGAGTTCACGCTGTTCAGCTTGAAACACAACTAAACAATGATCCTTTTGAAGATCTGTCCTTTCAGCTGTTTTCTGAATCTAAAATTCAGTCAGTTCAAATGTCACCGATTGTATCTTTAAGTCAAAAGAAGCTGACAAACCTGCCTTCTGCAACAGACAATTTTAATTTCAGTAACACAAGTACGCCACATACACTAGCACACAGTAAATCTGAGGTATACATGTCCAATTCTCTGAATCCATTTACTACCAGATTAAACAGCACAAACCCTTTTACTGAAAAAAATATTACGACTGGAAATCCATTTAGAACCAAATCTCAAGAATTTGGAGCAACTTCACATTGTTCAGCAGAAGGACCCACTTCTAATCCCTTTCCATTTCTAAAGCCTCCTATTCATCAGAAAGGCAAAGCTACATTTTATGTTGATACATTTGAAGATGATTTTAGTTTGCAGAGTACATCTTCTATATCTAACAATGGAAAACAAAAAGGTTGGGTAACATTTGAAGAGGACGATTTAGTATTAACCCTGAAACCATTGGCCAGTCCCACTGATTTAAAAAGAGCTTCTTCCCTGCAAGCAACTTATTTTTCACTGGGGACGGAACAAAATATCACTGACTCAAACTTTACTGTTTACAGTGGTCAAAACAAAAGTTCTGGATCTTTTCATCTATTGCCAGCAAGACCCCCTCCTGCACCTCCTATACCATCCAGATCTACCAACAGCAATTCGACCACAGATCCTTTAATTTGTTTAGCACCTAAAACATTACCGACACATGATTTTATGGAAAGATAAATTATTTAAGATATAATTATTTAAACTGGGTAGAAATTATTAGTTAAAAATTAACTAATAGAACTGGGCATTGATTTAATTCTGTATGTGCAATACTTTAATCAGATGCACTGAACATTAATTCTTAGGTTACTACACAAAGGTGGCAGGGTGGGGAATCATGCACAGAATTAATCTAAGTAGTGATCTCATTCTGTTCCTTTAATGGACACAATGCAAGGAAAAGTTATGCTTGTTTCAATTCCACTTTAGTTCATAGGAAAGTATAACATTAAGTTTGTCTTTCAAGACCAACAAGCATGCATTGGTTTCTCTGAATAACGCACATAAGAGTTTTAAACAATTGTTTCTTGAACATTCTTGTATAAGAATTTAAATACCATTTTAAATGCCCTTCTGTTAGAACATAGAACCACTTCCAGTATCTGATAACTGGTATATTTATACGTAAGTATTCACCAAAGAACTGTCAAAGTTTAATTAAGATGCCAATTGTTTAATATTAATGTTGGGAAATAAATTATAATAGAGGTTTATGAAGATTTGTAGAAGTGAATTCCCCCAACAATTGAAATAATTTTAAACAATATATAGTAATATATTTTTCCTATCATTGCACATGCTTTGTTTTGCAGACATGAGAAAATTTGTTGCAGCTTTATTGTTATTCTCCTCCTGACCTTATTCTCATTATATAGCTTCCTATTCTAATATGAATGTTGCTTTCTAAGTTGAAGGAAATTTTATATTCATTTTGATAGGAAGATCTGTGTAAAGAAGTAATTGGATAGATGGTCCATATATTTCAACTCTCCCAGCTTTTTCCTTTACAATGTATAGAAGTAATGTGTCTCAAATATGGTATCAACGAACAAAACAATGGTTTATGTACTATTCTGACAAGTTAAATATATCACTTTCCACAGACAAACATCAGTATTATAGGTGATGCTTCTTGAGGCAGATTCTATAATCCCCTACATAACGCTTTGCAAACTTGCAATAGTCTGCCTCCAAAATTTTTGCAACAGATGGCACTTAAATGTAGTATTTTCATGTCATGAAGGAAATATATGTCTGTTCCATACTACTGTTAAGCAAGATAGTCTTTTCTTAGTCATATATTGTCACACCTATTTATATTGCTTGCTTTTTTAAATTTATGAAAATCTTTTTTGAGAAGGGCCATGCTAAATACGTCTGTTCCTTTTGCTGTATTTGCAGACTGTTATAGTATGCTCTGTTTACAAAATATTTTCCTTTTGTGGTATCTGAGTGAAGCACCTCATTCCATGGAGCAGTAAAAATAAACCATCATTTCAATTTCTCTAATACTGTTCCAATGTATTTATATAAATCATCTAACACTTCTACTCATTAAAGTACAGTCATTAAATACAGTGACTTCTATATTGTGCTTTTAAAATTGTACATTTTGAAACAGCAGTAGAACTATAAATTTTCTGGTTCCATAATATATTAACATCTGTGTTATGCATTGGTATTATAATGTTAGCAACACAACTGTATTCTCGGTAGTGCAATTAGAGTTCTTTTATGTGGTCCTTGTTTGAATATTTAATTTCAGTTACTAAGGTTCTCCTATTAAATTTCAAATACAGGCCCCAGCATCTTCAATAGATTATAAAATCTGGCAGCAAAGTACCACAAAAATTGCAACAAAGCATGTATGAGCATAGGATGAGTAGTTTATTATAATGTGTACTGCTAAAGGAAATCAATATTAGAGAGTCAAAGTTACAACAGTCTAAAATCCTATCTATTTTCTTTAAGTGTTTTCCTGTGCAAATTGCTTTGTTAATGTATAACAAGTTATTGCTTGTGGTACACAATAATTGACTATCTCCATTACAATATTAATATTGATGGTTTACAATACTGCATATACATATACTGTGAAACATGTTACTTTATGAAATAAATTTTCCCATTGTTAGGAATATATCTCCATTATTGATGCTGTCAGAATTTGGCTTTACCCTTGTGGAGTTAAAATTTTCAGATATCTTTCTGATCTAAGGTCATCAGAGATAATCTTTATATAAAGGCCTGGGATATCGGGAGCCAACAAACTTCTTGAAGTAATAAGATTGATGAAAGCTTTTGCAG
Organism: Ptyas mucosa; assembly: GCA_012654045.1. NCBI lineage: Eukaryota > Metazoa > Chordata > Lepidosauria > Squamata > Colubridae > Ptyas > Ptyas mucosa. The sequence continues at coordinate 31,260,261 of WNWU01000016.1, read as the reverse complement.
AATATCTGGTCTGAACATTCTGCTTGGTTCTTACTTCCATCTCAATTCTGCCTCAGTTTCTATGACCTAACAGTTGTAACCTGGAAAAACAGACCTGGAAAAAAGCTAAAGACATGGAATGGCTGCAATAATTTTTTTATGATAATCCTGATTCTACTGTTGGTTTTTGAGCCACCTAAAGCAGGGGTGTCAAACGCATTGTCGTGAGACGTGTCGTAACTTTTTCCCCTTAGCTAAACCAGGCATGGGCGTGGCCAGCATGTGACACATCCGGTCCGTAGGTCGTGAGTTTGACTGCCCTGACCTAGAGCCTTGGATTGAAATGGGGCTATATAGTTTTGATTAATAATAACTGGAAATTTCTATCAAAGTGGTGTCAACTCTTAACAAACACATGGATTTTCCAGGACAATCCTTCATGATCCTTCAAGTCTTCCAATAGTGTATACATTGCTACTGTAATTTAGTCCATACAGCCTGCTACCAATTGTCCTCTCTTTCTCCATCCTAATACCTTTCCTAGCATTATGGACTTCTTCAGAGAATTAGGCCTCTGTATAATGGGTCCAGATTGTGTTTGCAGCTTCCAGTTTTCTTGTCCTGCACTGCAACATCAGCAACTAGTCACTTCAACGTTTTTAATATCCCATATCATAAACAACATGAGATCCTCAGCTCTTCCTCAATAAGGTGTTGTGTCCATGTGACCCAAGGGGCCTATTATCTGGCACTACATTGCCTATCACTTTACAGCACATTGTCTTTCCATGTGGTTTTCATGGTAAGACACAGGAATAGTTTACCATCACCTTTCCCCCGCATAGTATGAAATTATGCCTTTACTGTCACTACTAAAGTGACCGTTCATTGATAGCATCTTTCTCTATTGTGGTGTGAATATAAGTGTTGCTTGCTTTTGCTTGGCAGCTGGGATGATTTATGCCTTACATGACCCTGTTGGGAGTGTATATGCTTGGCATCCAGTACATCCCCAACAATCTTCCCTCATCCCTCCCAGGAATGACTCCCCCTGTCATGATGAAGCAACACAGCAGGACCTGGGGAAGAGGAAAGCTCTTACTACCACAATTTAATACAGTAAGGCAGGGGTGTAAAACTCACGTCAAGGTGGTGTCATGTGACTTAGAGGGAATTCCCCCCCCTTCACTAAATTGGGCTGGGCATGGCCAGCATGTGACTTATCCAGCTTGTGGTCCGGGAGGTTGACAGCCCTGCAGTAGGCGAAAAATGCCAAGGTAGCCATATTGGCTATAAAAAACATATCAATAACAGGAAAAATATCTTTAAAAATATCTATAGGCAAACTTAAAGCTACAAAGTAATGCTAGTCTAGACTTCTAAATCATGCAAAATGGGAAGAAATATAAAACTGTAATATTGCACTGCATTTCACGCCCTCCAGGGTAAGGTCTGCTCCCAATATCCTATCCTTCAGTAAGAGGCTGGCTCTGCAAATTGGCCTTCCCAATGTGGATGTTCAACTCTGGAGGCGCTTTGCTAGATTGACAGCAGACTCCCCGTCACTTCTCTGCTCCCGGAACACCCATCTTTTTTTTTTTTACCAAGACAGACAAGAAACAGTGGAAACAAATCCACTGAGAGAAGCAACCTGAAATTAAGAAACTTTCCAACAGTGAGGACAATTAGCCAGTGGAACAGCTTGCCTTCAAAAGTTGTAGGTGCTTCATCACTGGAGGTTTTTAAGAAGATACTGGACAGTCATTTATCTGAAATGGTATAGGGCAGTGGTGGCGAACCTATGGCACCCATGCAAGAGGTAGCACCCAGAGCCCTCTCTGCGGGCAAGCACCCTGTTGCCCCAACTCTGTTTCAGGTCTGCGGGCATACACATGCACCTCCCACCAGCCAGCTGGTCTTTGGGTCTCTGTCACATATGTGTGGGGCACAGGCACACGGGCGCACATGTGCCCATGCCTTGCCGTTTAGGCGGGGCACGGGCACATGCGCGGAGTGTGGGCGCATGCGTGGGGGGCTTATGCACCTGCACCTTAGTTGGGCACGCGCACGCACTTTTGAGCACTCAGTGCCTAAAAGGTTCACCGTCACTGGTATAGGATCTCCTGCTTGAGCAGGGGGTTGGACTAGAAGACCTCCAAGGTCCCTTCCAGCTCTTTTCTGATTGATTGATATGTACCAATAAAGGAGAATATTTGTAACTCAGGGTTGAAATGAGGGGTTGAGGAAATGAGGGACCCCTGATTGAGATGTGTTTTCCTTGTTTTTTTTTAATTCTATTATTTTACTTTCGCTTTGTTTAAATATTTTATTTCTTCAGTTTTTAATAGTTATGAGCCGCCTAGATTAGCCCGAGGCGAGATACGCTGCCAATAAATTTAATATTTATTTATTAAATTTATTGGCCGCCCATCTTACCACGGGGTAATAATAATAATAATAATAATAATAATAATAATAATAATAATGATGATGATGATGATGTAGGACTCCTACAAGGAAAGTATGGAATAAGAAAGCAGATAGTAGCTGCGGTCCGTTTTGAGGCTATACAATTCAGTTAACCTGCCTTCAGCCTCAGGCAAAAGCTTGCCCAGAAGATAGTAACATAAACTTAGAGGCCGCCTCTAAGCGGCTCTAATCCACAGATCAAAGAGCTTCCGGGGGCTCGCGCGTTTCCCCTCTCTTCAGCAAAGCGTGTTTCTATAGCAACCCTAAACGGCCAATGAAAAGCGCTCTGTCTCTTTTAGAGGCGGCGCAGGTGTCTTTGAGTGACGGGGAAGTTGCGGTTCTTCGACGAGGTCATCGCTGAGCTCTTCTTTAGGATTGGCTTTCCGAACGAAAACTTCCTGGGTCACGAGTAGCCCTTAGTGTACCGGGCAAAGATCTGCGAGTCCCGCTATAGCCGAGCTTCTACCGGACTAGAGGGGAAGTTCGGTCTCCAGGCTTAATTATAGGTTGACCGATCCAGGTGAGAAATGTTTCGATCTTGGCTGTTGGGGTGATCGAGAAGGTTCAGATGTTCAGTAAACCAACTGCGTCTGTTGGTTGCCATGGATACCGACTATAGTACACTCTTCGCCCTTTCTCAGGCTCTTTTTCTTTCGCTTTTATTTATTTCCTCAACAGTTGTGGCAGATGAGTTTGATAAATGCAGTCGATTATTTATGAATCAGAAGCTGGTAGTGGGTTTGAGGCCATGGTTATTAGAGGAGCTTGAAATTCCAGGTTGATGAACAAGGCATTGGATGTCCTACATTGCAGAATCGGAAATAGATGTTACAACTTTGGACTATCAAAGAATTCTGTAATATTCATATGCTAAATTTTCAGTGCTATTGTGTGGAAAGCACTAGGTGCTGGGGAGGAAAGGATTCATACATCTGTGAGATAGACTTCAATGACAATGGATCTATTTTAGCTTTATTTTTTTTAAAAAAAATCCTTTGTACAGTTTCTAGTTATATAATTAATTTTTGTATTGTTTGTTTAATATAGTTTTAGGCTCTAGATATCTCATGATGATTTGTAGATCACAAATAATGTCAGGTTTATAAAAATCTCAGTATGAGGTCATCAAAGATAATTGCATTTTGTGAGCTTTCTTCAAGTGAAGTTTTCTGGGGATAAAAATAAGCTCTTTATTGCATTATGAAGTTGCTTTGTCAATCCTAAACTGCTTAAAACTTTAAAAGTTAAAGTCAATACTTTAAAATGGCTTAAAATGCACCAAATCCCATGAACTATTGGCTAATGGTAAAATACTTTATGCCCACATTCTACACCTCTTGAATTTCTAAACTGTCTTTAAAAGTAGCATCACATACTGTCCTCAATCCTCAGTATCATTACTGAAAACTGAAAGCAAGTTCAATTTTTACCTAAGTATTTCAACAACGGCACTTATTTAGAAAGAATTCTTACTATTATCACTTGATCTACCCTGAGGATCACTTTAACTGTAATTGGACTGTTGATTCTGAACTCTTATCAAAATTATGTTCAGTAACAAAGTGTTCAATGGTCTTTCTGAGATCAGGGAATGGTAATTAGAGGGAGAGTTGATCTGAGGGGTCCTTGGTGCTCTCTGTACTGGGTTTTTTTCTTAGAGATTTCATTACCCAAACTAGGTAACATCATCAGTACTGATAATGTTACCTAGTTTGGGTAACGAAACCTCTGCAAGAAAACAAACAAGCTCAGAGAGCACCAAGGACCCCACATTTTAACCCTGCGCTACAAATATTCTTTATTTATTATAATCTGGAAATTGATATGCCTTGATTCAAGTTCTAGACAATTGATTCTGTATTTTTATATAGATCTTGGAAACTCTGGGCAATAATACAGAACTTTATAGTACCACACATAGAACTCACCATGGAATGGAAAATAGTTAACCTTCTGACTAGACTATGCCAGAAGGATTGTTGTGCTATACCTTCTAACTTTGATCCAAAACATTGAACCAATTGTTGATATCAAAAGCTGCTGCAAAGTTCAGGGCTATCAAAGTTGTATTTTGGGAGGCGGGGATTGTGCTGTGGATAGGCAATGACATCTTGGTGGTGATGGGAAAGGGAGATATGGTAAGAATGTGGGGGCTGCCTTTCTCAGGGAATATGGCATCAGTGTTTAGTGCCAATGTCATTTTACAGTTTCTTGGTTTCTGTCCCATTGCCTAGTCATCATAGCCAAGGAGGCCCTGGTACTCAACTCTTGCTTTTCAGTGCCAAGTTCTCTGTAATAAAACCTTATTCATCCATGATTTAATCTGGGATGAAAAAGCCTGTCTAATATGCTTTACCAAGATCTGGTTTGGAACAGAATTGTGGTGAGGGGTAACCCTCTCAGAAATGTTCATGTAGAACGCCCCCCCCCCCAAAAAAAGTCTCTCTTTAAAGAGGCTAGAATACCATTCTAGCTAGAATACCATTATATTACAGCAGAATGAATTTATTGAACAAAGCACAAATGGGGGTGCAGAACCTCTTAAAAGCATAGAAAATCTCTATTGGATTGGCTGTTTTCTACTTATAGTATGTTACTGTAAGGATCACCTCTCCTTCCAACTTAAGAAAGTAAAAACTCTTGAAACGTGGTTATTCAAAAGAGACCTTTTATTAAGCAGAGGTGATAGCTATCCAGTTAAAGCACGATCGGAATACCCTTAGGCAAGACAAGAAGGATTAAAGCAATAGAGACCCTCCCTTTAAGACAGAATGCAGATTTTAGCCAATACAGAAGTGTGAAGATGTTTTCTTTACTAGTTTCCCTGAGAACCCGAACAACCATGCATTCCCACTGTTATCCTTTAAAGTGAAACAACCCACATGGCTATCATAAAAATTCCTCCAGGTAAAGAGGATCTCAGGGTTCTTTGGCGCCAGGATATAGGTTGTAAAATATCTGTTGACACAGGCAATGCTAATAAATCGAATCCAAGTCTCCCCTATCCTCCAACTGAACGGCAGTATCACTTTTAGGGATCTGACAGTTACCCACATTATTGGTTATTATCATTATACTTTGACAAAATTACTGCTGTTGATTGGGTTGGTTAATGTGTATTTTAATATTTGGAGTGGGAAGATCAATGAGATCATCTTTTCCTGCTGCATAATGGAAGCCTTTAGTTAAACAATAAATATATTGTTTATTCTTCATATATATCTTAAATATGTATACATCCAAAAACTATCTCACATTCTTGCAGTTAACACTTTCACTTATTTTGTTAGCACCTGGTTACTTTAAGCACAGCTAGGAATTTCAGGCTCCACTTCACTTTTTCCAGAAATAGAAAGGATCTATTATATTATTAATCCTACTCTAAAGGCTCTTTAATAAATAAAATTGGGGTTTCTCTAAAAATTAGTGCCAAATTCTACTTTAGTGTCTGTTAAGGATATTGATGTTGTTTTACCAACCAGCAGAGTAACTGCACAAGGAAACGTTGAGAGCAATGAATAAGAAAACCTCTAACGAAGAAACATAGTCATCATAACTATCGTCTAATGAAGAAAGAATTATATAAATTTGTTGTAGTTCCGAGAAAATCAGTTCCTTTTCATGTAGCTCCTGGAAAATTCTGGTCATGGATTCCAAATGAACCATCATATCTCCACCCTTAAGAAGATGTTGTTTAAACAATCTTCGTGTGAGATAAATATGAGCACCCACAGTGTCTCGAACATATAGTCTCTTCAACTTGGTCCAACACCTAGCAGCAGACTCTTCGCCACGAATATGGACAAGCTGCTGGTCACCCAGTGTTAGTTCAATAATGCAAAGAGCTTGTTCATTGTCTCTGTTAAACTTGGTTATCTTCTTCACATCTTCTTCATCATCAGGATTCCATGCTGTTACATCCGGTGGATTATTAACTATGTCCCAAAGTCCTTCTCTACGCAGAAGTAAACTACATTTTGTAGACCAGGATACATAGTTTGTTCCATCCAGCCAGGTTATCATGGAAAAATTTGCTGCCTGTTCTAGAGCCATCTTCACTTGGATTGTTTATCACAAACACAGTTTGTACTATTCACATTAACCCTCAGTTTAGCTTTTAACAATCCTTGTTAGTTATGGTTGGCTCTGGGCCCATAACCCATGTTAAGGATATTGATGTTGTTTTACCAACCAGCAGAGTAACTGCACAAGGAAACGTTGAGAGCAATGAATAAGAAAACTGGTTTAGCAAAAGTGTACTTTATCGTAGGAAAAAGCAGTAGCGTAGTCATAAACAAATCCCAAGTCTTCACCAATAAATCAGTCCAGTAAATCAGTCCAAACAGCTCACTCTGGTTAACAAACCACGATGGTAGCAGATCCATCAACAGATAGCAACTCCTTCACAATAGCAGCTCATAGCAGTTCAGTCACAATAGCAGTTCATAGCAGCAGCAGCAACTGACCAGGTTACAATACTTTGTTTAAATATACTCCCAACTAGTCATTATCCCATTACAGCATGACTCAGCAAGAACGTAACATTTACAGTTTAAAGTTACAGTATATATATATTGCCTGGACAACTGGTTCTAACATTATATACATCATATAGAATCCTAACAGTGTCTAACTGGGTTTTGTATCTGACATCAGCTACAAACCCAGTGCAGAGGCAGGAGATAGATTTTGTCATCTACGAGACCTTTTGACATTCATGAGTGTTGTTCCACAGATATTGGATGTGAGATCCTATTGGTGACTTTGTGTTCTAGGATTAGATGCAATTGCCACCTTGCTACTTAATTGCTTTTCTATCCAAACTGCTTGGATTATGTTTCCAGATTGGCAGTGTAGTTTCCAAGGCTTACCATTTTATGGGTCTTCAATGTTCCTTCTCTAGGCAGAGATTCAGAAACAGCTTGGGATTTCCCGGCTACCATGGAGGAACAGACCTGACCTAGGTTATTGAAGGCCAGACATATATCTGGCCACATACACCAGATACGATTTTTGTTTAGATGCAATGATAACATGATCTGGAGCTGGGCTATGATGTTTTACCCCCTTTTCATTCCTTGCATGGAGAAAAGTTGTTGGATCAGTACCTGTTGTGTCATATGGACCTGATGGGAACTTGGACTTATGTCTAAAGTTCTGATGCAAAGTTCCACTGAGGTTTTAGGTGTTGCCTGACATGGATGGAGGATGGCAACCTTGAATCAGATTGTGCCTGTGCAAAGTGTTTTGGCTTCTGAGTGCTGTGACACAGGATGGGGTTATTTGCAGGACTGTTTTTTCTCAGTTGTTTGTTCCCATCACCCAAGGCTTATGGTCCCATTTCTAAAGCAGTGCCATCTAATGAGATCTAGGAGATGTGCCCTCTTTGTTGTTGCATATGCCCTTTGGATCAAGCTCCCTTCCCCCACATATTGGGCCAGAATGGAAAATGAGCCTATTTTGTGATATTAACGTATATTATTGTCACCAGCCTTGATTCTGTGTTGTTTATATATTGCTTTTTGCTTTCCTAAATTGATTTTTTTAAAATCTTGACTTTTTAAATATTTATTCTTGTTGAATAATTATAAAAAAAGTTGAAAGCTGTAGGTTTTCAACCAAGTTTATTTACATCACCCCTAAGGGGAAACATGATTATTCTCTGCCATGGGTCTAAATTTCAGGCTACCAAGGCAGAAAAACTCATAATTAATATATACCATGCACTTTTGTTGTGTTTCTGCTTTAATAGAAATGGTTCTGCTCCATGTGAAGCATGGAGATGAGAGCCAGTTTCTCCTGGAAACAACAGGTAGGGTTTCCATTGAAGACTTAACACAGGAAGTGACCAGAATCTATAATGGAAGACTCAAAGTTCAACGTCTTTGCACAGGTATTAAATACATCAATTTATTAGTTTGTCCTTTTACCTAAACTTCTTAGGTAAAAATATAACAAATAAATAATTTAATAATAATTTATTATATGATATATTATAATTATAATATAAACACAATAAATAATGCATGTAATAAATAATAATTGTAATACAATTATTATAATTATATTGATTATAATTTAATAATAATTTATTAAATGTATTTATTTATTCACAACTCTGGGCTATTCGGAATCCTCTTTTTGATTACTCTTTATAGCCAATATACTAAGTTCATGTCACAGGTGAATTATCTGTATATTGGAAACTACTCAACCAATTCTGCTGGTTGTGCGTTTTTCTAACGTTTCTGTACATGGATTACTGTTGTACATTTTGTGCTTTCTTTCAGTTTGTTATTAACTGTTGTCTCTTTTTCTAAATATACCTTTTAGCAATATTTACAATAGATCCAAATATGAAAGAATTATAATCTTTTTTAAGTATGACTGTGTCCTCTGAGAAATTTGTAATATATTCTAATATCATTAAATAAATTGCAGAATTTGTTATGCTGCTGCAGTGGTACTTTATTTTAACAATTTCTCAAAAATAGATGGTTAAAGGACATTTTATGTAACATCTCCATGTCCCACTCTTTGTTCTTTTGAAAGAAATGGAAACGTTGGCAGAACACGGTATTTTCTTACCTCCTAACATGCAAGGTCTGACAGATGAACAAATTGAAGAGCTGAAACTGACTGATGAATGGGCAAAAAAGTGTATTCCCAGTGGTGGAAGCACATTTAAAAAAGATGACATTGGACGAAGAAATGGTCATGGTAAATAAATATATATACATGGGTACATAACTTTTGCATATAAAAATAGCTTGCCAAGTTTTAGAAAAAATATGTCATATTGTACACTTTCAAATTTTGATTAATAATTATCAATGATAGGTACAACATTATGTGCCCTGTGTGCAAGAATGTTCAGCCAGCCACAACTTAAAACATGTTTCTCAAATTCAATATATCAAAGAAAGGAAAATGCTCTTTAGACTTCTGGCACTATATTTCTGAATGCAATTTAAGGTTCTGATATTAAACATTAAATCCCTTCATCTGGGTATCCTCAGGGCAATCTTCTTCCAAGTATCTTTTAGATCTCACAGGGAACAGCTGCTAAGGATTCCATACTTTGAAGTGTGAGAGTAGCTGGAGCTTCTCTAGCAGTGCGGTTGCTTTGGAGTGACCTCCCCTTAGAGATCAGACTTGCCCCCTCCCTACTTGCCTTTTAGAAGCTATTAAATAATTAAAAACCCAATTATTCCAGAGAGCATTTTCATGATTTTATTGACTTAATTTATTGCACCATGTTTATTATTTCATTCTTTTATTTATTGCCATATCAGTACTCTACAAAGATATTTCAATATTTTTCCATTAATCCTGGGGCCTATATTTTAATGAGGTAGGCGAGCCATAAGATTCCAAGGAACAATTGGTTGTTGCATATATCCCTCTCATCCCTCACCTGTCATTTGCCATCTTTCTCCTTTTTCTCCCATCCTAGCAATTCAGAGAAGGTGGTAATAACCAATATTCCAATAACCAACAAAGATTCCCTTTGTTGAAAAGGACAGCCCTGCCCTTCTTTGCAAAAAGTCATTTTTTGGCTCAATGCTTTTGTGTCAGTGCTTCTCTGTGGAAAAGGGAGGAATGTGGGACTTCGCTCACATTCTTGTTAATAACGATATTAAGCTACTTGGCATGCTTACTACTGGTCTGTTGACTGCTCCCTTTTCCATCCCTCTTGCTATCTGAGGCTTATGTATGTCTTATTTTGATACCATCCTCTTACAAAGCTTCCAAAATCTGTGCTGTGCTATGTAAGATGGCATAATCATTGTTTTTCTATTCAATATATCCCACTGCCCACGTATTTCTTTAACATGCTATATTGGCAAATGCCATGGTTATATGGGGCTAAATTACTCAACAGAGCCTGCTACTGTTTGCATTTTTTTATTGCTGTGTAAGCTCTCTCTCCTTTGTTTAACCCTTATTCTTTGTTACCTCTGGCTCCAATATCATGCTGTGCTTTTTTTCCCTTTTTTTGTAAATTAGATCTAATCCCTACTGAGATTTATTCCTGAATAGACATGAATTTTTCTGTTTAACATTCTTGATCAAAAGCTTTGTTGTTGGCTCACTTGGGCCAATTCCACACACTTAAGTTTTCTAATGGGAATAAGCTAAAGCCCAGAGTCTGTAAATCATTGGATTTTGTGATCTTTTAATATTGGATAGTTTAAGATAATAGCTGATTTTTAATCACAATAGCTGATTTTTAATTTAAAGGGCCTTTCACTACAAAACATTATTATTTATATTACTTCCATAGTTATATAATACTATATAGTATATACTATCATCTGCATATTTCTTTTTAAAGCTCCAAATGAGAAAATGAAACAAGTTTTAAAAGCAACTGTAGAAGAAGCTAAAGCATTAATTTCTAAGGTAAGGTACAATATTATTGGTGTGAAATATGATACAATTTATGAACTATGTTATCAGAGACAATTATTCTTAGTCTTGTTCAAAGAATAGCAGGAAGTCTGATTCTAAAACAAACCACTAATTGAAATAAGGTTGTATTTATTTAAATGTACTTTCTTGATTAAATAACCACATCTCTGGATTCACACCTAATGCATTAAAAATATTTTTTAAATAACCAGATTTGTTATTTATTTTTTTGAATATCGCATAATGTAGATACTATTTAATCACGCAAATTCTAAGTAGTTTAGTATAATTAAACCCATAATAATAAAAAAGCTGAACATGCTTCAAACCCCATTAAAATTTGTCACTTCAAACTTAAAAATTAACCAGAATTAAAAGCCATCTAAAACAAAAAGGCAGTCCAGTTCTACTCTTTACACCTGAATACCTATCACAATAGGCCTATTTTTTCAGCTTTTCTGAGTGCCAGCAACTTGGGAATAAGCTGTTTCATGAAGCTAATATTTGAAAGACAGGTTCATAGTTCAAAAGAAACTTGAAAGGCTTGAACACTGGGTGCTATCCAATGAATATTATGCAGTGATAAATGTAAAGTTCAACACTTAGATAGGAAAAACCAGATGCACAGGTACACAATAGTTAATCCCCACTTTAACAAAAATGTTTAATATAATTAATTCTGAATAGATGATAAATTGGTAGTAAATAATGCTAATGTTTTTAGAGAAATGTTATTCTAAAAATGGGGAATTTTTTTTTTTGTTATTTTGGCTTTATCTCATAATGTGCTGTCTCATTGTAAACTTCAGAGGAAGAATTCTTTCTTCCGTAGTGTATTAGTTTATTCATTTAACAGAATAACGCAATAAGAGTTGGAAGGGACCTTGGAGGTCTTCTGATCCAACCCCCTGCTCAGGCAGGAACTCTTATATCATTTCAGATACATAGTTGTCCAATCTCTTCTTAAAAACTTCCAGTGTTGGAGCATTCACAACTTCGGGAGACAAGTAGTTCCACTGATTAATTGCTCTAACTGTCAGGAAATTTCTCCTTAGTTCTAGGTTGCTTCTCTCCTTGATTAGTTTCCTTCTTGTCCTGCCTTCAGGTGCTTTGGGGAATAGCTTGACTCTCTCTTCTTTGTGACAACCTTGAGATATTGGAACACTGCTATCATGTCATCCCTATCCAATTCCCGTTCTTTATATATTTTAGCCTCCAGTCCCCTAATCATCTTTGTTGCTCTTTTCTGCACTTTTTCCAGAGTCTCAACATCTTTGTTACATCGTAGCGACCAAAACTGGATGCAGTATTCCAAGTGTGGTCTTACCAAGGCATTATAAAGTGGTATACATGATCCTCTGTTAATGCAGCCTAGAACTGTGTGTATTTTTTTGGCAGCTGCAGCACACTGCTGGCTCATATTTTATTTAAGTGATTGTCCACTAAGACCCCAAGCTCCCTCTTTTTTGTTTAAGTTGCTTCTCTCTGTATTGCAGAAACAAGTGGAAGCCAATGTATGTGTTACTACCAGTATGTTGAAAGATGCCCTTGACCAGCTCCGAGGAGCTGTAATGATTGTTTATCCAATGGGGCTCCCTCCACACGACCCAATTAGAATGGAATTTGAAAATAAAGAAGTTCTGTCAGGAACTCAAGTAAGTGTTAGTTTTGATTTTATGGTTTTTATTTTAAAAAAGTATTGTTCTTCCTAGAGAGGTGTTTGGAAAATGTAATTTATTCATTATCCATATGTTTATTTGGTTCTATACTGCTGTACCAGGGGTGAAATGCTCCTGGTTTAGATCCGGTAGCGATGGCTGTGGGTGGTTCGGAAAACCAGTAGCAGAAATCCCTGCCCCCACTCCCATGCCCAGCTGAGCTGCGCGATCATCAGAGGCTTTTTTTTTTACTTTTAAAAGCACTTTTTCTACAAATGCTTTTAAAAGTAAAAAAAAAAAAGCTGATGATTGCGCAGCTCAGCTGGGATGGTCAGAGCCTTTTAAAAGCATTTTCGGTCGAAGAGGTTGTAGAAAAAATGCTTTTAAAAGGAAAAAAAAAAGTTGCCCATGCCCACCCTGTCACATTACCCCCACCAAGCCACGGCCACAGAACCGGTAGAAACAAATTTTACATTTCACCACTGTGCTGTACAGTATATAAAACTTTTACAGTATATAAAACTTTTTTAAAACTTTAGTGCTATATATTTACACCAAAAAGTCATTTTTGATATTTCGTCATTACAAGAAAATTAATTCTGTTACTTCCGCTTGTTAACTGTAACTGTTGAAAAAAACCGCATCCTAAAAAGTGTTATGTATTAGACTTGGAAATTAAAAATAATCCTGGAGATTTTATTGAAAAAACTGATGATGAAGTATGACACCCCTCATCACTGTTAAATCAAAGCATTTTTAAGTCCTTATATTTCCTTCACTGAATGGATGTCAAAATCACTTCATTGTTGCTCCCAGCACTCTGCAAAAAGAAACTTTATAAGTTCTGATCTGTGTGTGTGTGTGTTAATAAACTCGGTTTTAGTTACTGGTGATTTTTAGTAACTGAATGGTAGATGAGTAATTCTCTTTTTGAGATCTCTTATATAGGTCTCAGCAATGTTCTAAGGAATCTTTTAACCATTCAGAGCAGATTTAAAGGCTACAAAGAGTAGTACAAGGAAGAGAAGGAAGGAGGTCTATTGTGAGTAGACTTCTGCTCATGTGCCCTTGGATTCTGCCTATTGTAAAGCTCACTTTGTTACAGGCTGCTCTTGAGGTTATTGAAGAACCAGAGGCCCAGCTGTGGTGGGCAGCAAAGGAACTAAAAAGAACAAACCAGCTTTCTGACTATGTTGGCAAAAATGAGAAAACAAAAATTATTATCAAAATACAAAAAGTAAGTATTTGTGACTTAAGAGTAAAGTGAGAGTTTTTATATAGGTTTACACTCACCCAAAGCAATATTTTGCCAGATTTATTATGTTTCAGATTTTATTATATTTTATATTTTTTAAACTTCATACAGGGAAGCATGATGTTCAAAAGCAAGGTAGACCTCATTTACTGCTGTAAAAAGGGTAATCATACCTCTGCACTAAAAACATTATGGCAAGCTGTCCCTTTGTTCCAGTTTGAAGGTAGCCAAATTTAGCTACTGAGTACTGAGTGCCTCACAGTACAGAGAAACTTGCCTTTGTAGAGTAGAAGTAGAGAACCCAATTCATTCCACGTGTGGCTGAATTACAGCCTCTAAAATCCTTCCTCATTCACCATAATGACATTGCAATTCAATATCTGAAATTGTATGTTGCCTATTCCTGCTCTAGAAGGTCTAATGGCTGCCTCTCCTGACATCTTATTCATTATAACAATAGGCATTCCATTGTCAGATTAAGGCAGGTAGAAATATATTAACTTCTGTTATGTTTCCAGAAAGGGCAAGGAGCTCCAGCACGTGAACCTGTCATAAATAGTGAAGAACATAAACAGATGATTCTTTTTTATCACAGAAGACAAGAAGAACTCAAGGTATCAGGTGTTATTGCTGTGTTACTCTATTGAAAACAAGATATTTACATTTTACTTGCAATATATAATTCATTTTCTTTTCACGTTTTTCAGAAATTGGAAGAAAATGATGATGATTCATGTTTAGATTCTGAGTGGGCTGATACTCATGCTTTGAAAAGACATTTTCATGGTGTCAAAGATATTAAGTGGAGACCAAGATAAAGCAATTTTTCAAGAAAAAATAGTTTTAAGATAAACTAACACAGCAAGTTACATTGGTAATATTAATGCACTCATTATATTTACTCATTAAAACTAAATAAAATATTAGATTTGTATTTATGATGTTGGTTGCCTTGTATTCAATAAATTACATTACTAGGATTGTTGATCAAGTTCACATTTTTAAAAAATGCTGACATGGCTATCACATTATTATTAAAAACTATTATTAAAAACAAAGTTATCTCTCTCATTACATTTTTGCATTCTGAATAAAATTATTCCAATTAGTATGGCTTAGCTTAGAAGGAACTGAGGGAAACTCAAACTTTGTGGAAGTAAAAATATTATTTATTAGGTAAGTTTCCAGAAAACACAATGCCTAAACAATACTGGTTTAGAACATCATGTTACTGTAAACTATAAAGAATATCAAACACTCCAGTTGGGAAGATAAAACCCTTCAATTGTGCAAGTATAAGAACCTGACTGCACTTTGCTTTGTTTGAATGGTACAGTTTCTGCTCATATTCAGCCTGCACTCTGTTGTAGGTATACAAGGCATGCTGAGAGAAGATGATATAAATTAATTTGCAGATCAGGTAACTGAGCAGAAACGGCACTGAAATATCCAAAGAATCACATAAGGGAATTTATCTTCTAGAGGCAATAGTAGAATTTGGAAGGAGAATTTTTTTTTCATTTCCAATATTCACTTTTAATAGCAGTCCTCTTGAAAAAAAATATTGTCTATTTATAAATACCAGATTTTTGAATCAAATGAAGCCAATAATAGAATACTGTGTATGGGTTGGATCAACCAGTTCAATTTCCTGCTCAGTTCAGCAATCCATTACACCATCCTGTTTGAAAACTTTTTAAATACATTGTATTTTATCCTCTGTTTATGAAAACAGTGATTTTTATACTCCCTGAAAATATAACATCTGGCACACAATTGATTGCTTGAAATTGTAAAATTTATTAAGAGTCATGGAAGGAAAATAATTTGATTATTAACTTTCCTTCAATAACTTCATAACTTTCATAGTCCTTTAAATCCTTAAAATTTATTTTTAACGATACTTTTATTAAATTTTTAGTATAGATAAAAACTAAGAAAACCTTCTAAAGAAAGAAATAAGTAAAGTCTCAGGGTTCCCGGGCCAAGCGCAGCAAAACACAGACACCACTCCGTTCAGCTCTTTCTTGAATGCTGGTTTATTGCGCGCTGGCTTCAGGCACTCGCTGCGATCTCCAAACAATTCGAAATTAGCGCTACATTCACCCGGCCTGGGATGATTTAAATATCCCTCCCTGTATACGTCATGCTTATAAACACACCCACACCTCCTAATAAGCATTTCTGGCCCCAAGTTGCAGCTGAAGCTGATGTCCGTTGCTTCTCACCGTGAGCGCAGCCAGCCGCGAAGCAGCATTTCCATGAATAGCAGCGCCTAACCCCGCCACAGCCGCCATCCCCACACCCCACACCCCACATACGGCCGCCTAAATACCCTGTGCCACCATCACCCCCATCTGTGTACACAGGTTTGTCCCCGTCTTCTTTTTCACAGCGCATCAGCGTTGTTGAGCGTGTAGCAGGGCTCGACATAAAGAGTGAAAACAATGCCAAAATCGCAGGAAAAAAAAATACAAAAAAAGACTTCCTGTTTTCTTTTGCAACAGATATAAGTATAAATTTATATGAACCTCATACTCTAAGTTTACAACATAACTTTCATTTCTGTTTCACACACAAAGGCCAAAAGGGGTTTCCAGTCAACATTAATTTAATCTTTTCTCTAATGAAAGCTGTTAATTTTGCCATCTCAGCCAACTTCATTCATTCTTCCATTGTCAAATCCTTTCATTGTACATACAATTTTCTCACTAATGATTCAATCACCTTAAAAGGTATTTTAGGGAGGGGAATATTTTGCTTGTCCTAACCAATGCCATATTTCTCCTGCATTATTTTCTTGAATTAAGTAATACTGGCACTGGTCAGCTCCACTGATTATGAATGAAGCAAATTCTTTATATCGTCCTGTATGAATAAGAAAATACAGTCCTCAACGTACAACCACAATCGAGCCCAAAATTTCTGTTGTTAAGTGAGATATCTGTTAAGTGAATTTTGCCCCATTTTATGACATTTCTTACCTCAGTTGTTAAGTGGATCACTGCAATAGATAAATTAGTAACCTGGTTAAGTGAATCTGGCATCCCCATTGGCTTTGCTTGTCAGAAGGTCACAAAAAGTGATCACATGATCTTGGGATATAGCAATGGTCATAAATATGAATCAGTTGCCAAGTGTCTGGATTTTGATCACATGATCATGGGGATCCTGGAATAGTCGTAACAGTGAAAAACGGTCATAAGTCATTTGTTTCAGTGCCATTGTAACTGAACAGTCACTAAATGAACTCTTGTAAGTTGAGGACTACCTGTACCTATCTATGCAGATATGCCTTCTCATGCACTTGTTCAAGTGGATGTTTATATTTTTCTTAATTAAAAAGGCATAGACAAAAGGACCAAATATAGTTGGATGCATTGCAATTACTTGTTAAATATCCACTTTTAAAGTGCTCTCTACTGATCTGTCACAAAAATGTTTGTCTTGTGAGCCACAGTATTGCAGTTCATAGTTCTGTAAATACTGAGTTTTGATGAAGAGGATTTCAGTATTTCAGGGAATCAAGCCTCGGGCATTTTGAGGACTGGAAAAAAGCCCAGACATGTAAATAGGGGACTACGGAAGACTACGGAAATGAAAGAAGAAGGATAAGTAGAGAATGAAGACAACAATATTTTGAAAAACAAGAAAGTGCTTTGAGATAACGAATTTAAAAAGAGATTCCAAAGAAAATGTATCTGAATTAAGACAAGGAAGGCCGCTATGGAAGTGAGAGAACAAGGAGGGGATAGGGAATGCCAGAATGATCCAGAGATGAACTACTAAAGGAAATGGGTGTTAGCTCTTTAAATGTTTCTAAAAATGGGGACCTCTGCTTATCACTTGAAGAACCAAATAGGCAAAAAACCCCAAAAAAACCTGTCAGCAAGTTACAGTTTGCTGGAATCTTTCAAATCATATATTTACCATTACATATAATTCAGAAAAAATGACTGTGCCTCTTTTGACCATCATATTTATTTTTGAAGGAATCAGATTTATTATGTGAGATTATGAAGTAACATTCCAAATACTAGAAAACAATGTTTATTAAATAAAAGGAAGGGTATCTCTAAATCCTTTTCACATTTATGAAGTGAATTATGCTTTGTGCAGATATGTTGGCAGCCATTAGATTGCTATCACCTGCAGCAGATTGTTATTATACTGTATATACAACAGCAATGTCTTTATTACATAATATAACAATCACCATAATGGATGCAAATCAAACTTGCCTCCTGTCTAATAAAATAAAAGTTAGAAGATATCCTAATGGTGTACCAACTGTTAACAATGGGCATGCCTGCTGGAATTAATTTAAAAGCAAACCAGCAAGATAACAGGTGGTCCTGGATTTCAAAATTTAAGAACTTCAGATCTAGATACTAGATCACTTATTTACTGTACTGATATCAGCCTGATAAGAAACTGAAATGCATCATAATCTATTTTATTGCCTTAGGTAATTCACTGAATTTCAAATATATATACAAAATAATATTGTAAGATTGCTTTGCATGACACATCATGTGTTGTGCATATAAGCATATGCTCATACTAAAATTCTAATTATTGCATGCTACAGAGCAAACTTTAGTTCCCCAATCATAGGAAAAATACAGTTATTTGTATATGTTTAAAAATCCCATATAAGGGATTCTCAATCCCCTTGATGTTCTCTTTATCTTTTGTATACTGAGTATATGTTGAGTTACTGTTACATAAGGATAAGAAAGAGCCCAGTAATTATAGTGAGAATGTGTTATTGATCCAGACTTCTGAGTGCTTTCTGTTGCCAAGAAAAGATCCATTTGAGGATTTTGTGGCAACAAAATTAGCTCTGATAGTCTGTATTCTCACAATATCAGCAATGTGAGAAATATGAGATTATTTATAACTGCTGAGCTACAGTTGATACCTCAGTTTGTTTCATTTTGTGATAAGTGTTTCCATTTTTCCACAGAAGGGTTCTCATCTCACATTCCCCAAATAAGAGTGTTTGGTGGTTTTTCTGCTCCCCGTTGAAAGGGGAACTGATAAAAACAACAGCAGCAAAATCAAGAACCATTTTCTCCTTTATTTTAAGCCCCCGATCAGCCCACTGCAAAATGCCAGACTGCGCCTTCCCTTGCCTTTCACATTGCAAATTAAATTTAATCTCTCATAATTCACTAAAGTGACTTCTTTAATCTCTCATAATTCACTAAGGTGACTTCTAACAACTGCTTAAAGAATGTGCAGATTTCAACCTTATCTCCTGTTTATTAGAATCTGAAATCCATCAGCAGAAGCAAGTGTAAAATGATAGTCAGAAGGCAGTGCAGAAACCAAAGAAGTCTTGGAGGAAAATGCAGTCTTCTGCTTCATCCCGTAATAAACCATGCATTTGGCTAACCCAGGGGTCAGCAACCTTAAACACTCAAGAGAGCCATTTGGACCCGTTTCCCACAGAAAATAAAACACCGGGAGCCACAGAACTCTTCCCGTGCCTGACTATCTCCTGAGCGGCCACAAAACTAGCATATATAGTTGAATTAAAGATTCCGATTTCTTCTGAAACTTTTCTTTTCTTGGATTTATCCATGATTGGCCTACCGGGGGTTGAAAAGCTTAATAAATTTTGTGTCGGTGGGTGTTGCACATTGGCAGTTGTGATGCATATTTTGAGCTACAGGGAGCCACAGCAGAGGGATGAAAGAGCCACATGCGGCTCCAGAGCCACGAGTTGCTGACCCCAGGGCTAACCTAAATACAGTATTATGTACTGAGTTGTTGTAAAGCAGCCTGTTTATCAGGCAATTTGAACCAAAAATATTGATAGCGACTCCCTAGGAAACAAAATCAGGTTCTTTATTCTTCTCACCATCACTATTCTGTTAACGTTTTGATCCTGTAAGAGGAAAAAGTCATTTACTTCCTGCTGCCACATCACTGACTGTCAGACCCTCTTGTAGTCAATGGCTGGCTGATAAAAAAAAATCAATAGTTTTTATGTGTACAGTATTAAAAACAAAATCATGAAAGCCCATGTCATGCACGCAGACAGAGACAACAAAACCTGTCCCTGTTTTTTCGAAGACATGACTTGCTCATTCTTCTTTGTACACCAATAAGTACAGTGTGTACTGCAGTAAATTTGGGAGTGGGGGGGGTGTGTTGGAATGAGGAAGTTTATAGAAAATTAGGAAACTTGGCACTTCCTTTAGAAGTTAAAAAAAAAAGCAAACCCCTTCCAATTGCTTTCTTGTCTCAAGGTTATGAGTTACAGGGGACATTTTTTTAAAAGAAATATAATCAACCACAGTATGATTAATAAGTTTTAATTGGAGTTACGGCTTTAAGTTGGGATTTAGTTGAGGATATCTGTATGGGTGTTTACTGAATATAATAGCTTGCATATTTTTGGGTAACATTTTTATCTTAATGAAGAAAATAACTTATTTCAACAGTAAAGCATTTCATTAAAAGTATGTAGGAAGTTGAGTGGTACTAAACTTTCTTTTTCTTTCCAAATAGTTCACTTGAGGAATATAAAATCTGAATGTATGAACCACATGGTACCTGCTTTTGGCCTGTTGTGTACAAGATGAGAATCCAAAGTTGTATAAGGTGGTCAGGGGGCTCTGAAGATTGTGCTCTAGGACAACCAGCCGCTCCATCCCTCACCCTCCATATACAATGGAGGCCACATGGTGCTGTCCCAAAAGGGGACACCATTTTGGAGCAGACACAATTATTTGCAGCTACTCCAAAATGGTGCCAACTTCTGGGTTGGCACCACATGGCCTTCACTGTATAAGGAGGCTTTGAGGCAAACTGCTGGTTCTCCTTCTCAAATGTGACGTCCCAAGCTCCAAATATGATGTTCAAGAAGGAAAGCTACCTATTCCATTCCTAGGCCTCCCTGAAGGCCATGTGACACCATCCCGAAAGTGCACTCTGTTTTGGAGTAGCCACAACTCATTGAAGCACCTGCTTCTAAGACAATGCCATATTGTCTTACTTAAGTAGGAAGGCCACATAGTGGGTGACTACTTCCCAAAGATTTATTGAAAAGGTAAGTGACCAATCCATGATGGAGGTGGGGAAGAGGGTGTCAGACATAGTGGGATAGGAAGCAAGCCCAAGGCCTGTGGGAAGCCATTGGGATAGGATGGGAGGGTTGGGAGGGGAGGTGCTACGTTGGGTGTGTCAAATTTCTCAACTTTCAATTTCTAAATATTAGGGGCGCTCAAAAGTTGTGACATGCCTTGGGAATTGTAAAGATGTTTTGGTTACTTTAATATAATTTAGATGTGCTTGATAAGTAACTACATAAATATAATAACTTTTTAGCATTTTGTTTGCTTTATTTGCAGAAACCCTGCAAAGAAGTCATAAGCGCGAGCAGACTGCGAAGGGCCCAATTTTTGTTCATGTGACTGTAGAAATGCTGTAGTCAGTCAGAGGTCATAAGTCCCTTTGATTAGTGATGTTGTAATTTTGTGCAGTTGCAGAATGAATGATCATAACTCAACAACTATCTGTATGGATATGCGCAGCTCTAGACACCATACAATAAAAATCTCAGCACTTGGGCTTCAATGGCTTTGAACACTGGGAGTACAGAATTATAGCCATTGCCCCTTCAGATTCTCATATTTTTCATTGCATAAGACACACTCCCCCCCCCCAAAAAAAGTGGGTGGAAATGTCTGTGCATCTTTGGTGAATAGCAGCCAGGCTGCAGTGATGAGTCCTTTTACAGTGCTGAACCCCGCCTCTTCTGTCTTTGTCATTGCCCGCCTCTTCTGTCTCTTTTCCGCAGTGCAGGCATCAATAGGCAGAGCTGGCACATGAGAGGACACCTATCTGTGGTCCCCTCAGGCTCCGCCTGAAATTTTTTTGTCTTGTTTTCCTCCTCTAAACTCAGGTGTGTCTTATGGTCAGGTGCATCTTATGGAGCGAAAAATACTGTATGTATCTAATTATGGCATTACATGCTGTTTGGGCATGCAGAAATTTGAAGATGATGACGATAGAAATACATGCCTAGATACTTAAATGCTTCATATGCTCAGTTGGATAGCTATCAATTGTCCAAATGTGGTTGAATGCCTTTAGTAATGCCACCACTTTGGTTTTTTGTGAAATTGAGTTCCAGCATTTCAAATTTAACAATAAAAGGCAAATACACGGAGGTTGGATCATGATCCTATTTGGTATACAGAAAGAATATCAGCAGCAGCATATAAAACATACACCATCAGCATTTTTTTAAAAAAATGAAATTGGTTTGCTAGCTAGAGTGAGAGGATGGAATTCTGAAAAGACCTGGATAATATCATTGATGTACAAATTAAATAGGAGGCAGTATGCAGCCTTGTTTGACTCCTGTAATGTTTGGGATTGGATCAGTCAATTTCTCATCATTCAAACATTACATCTGCATTTCATTATCATATTTAATTACAGAAGTTAGTGATTGATGGAGGAGGTTGCACCAAAATCCCTCCTGAAAGATCAAACGTTTTCAATTTTATAAATGCACCATAGAGGGAGCCTTTGATGGGCTGGCATACTTTGCAGGCAAATGGAACAGAGTGAGACATTGGTCTACAGTAGAAAAACCTGACCTAAAACCATTTGTTCCTTGGCTTTTTTTTTTCTTGGATCATTCAGTCAGCAAATTTTGGTAGAGGTGTTTTGCATACAGTTTACTGATTTTACATAGTATATTGTTTTTAAGGTAGTTAGCTGGGTTGGTCCTATCACCTTTATTGTATATTGGCATTGTGATAGAGTTGGTCCATTCTTTGGGGATCTATAGAGAATTGGCTGATATGAGTAAATAAGGAAGTTAAAATAGTGATCCACCATTTAGGTCTTAGTTTTGGGATGATCAAGTCAGTCTGGGAGTTTTGCAACTCTTTGAGTTGAACAATTAGATTCGATATCTCTCATTGGAGCCAATCCAAGAGAAAGTTGGAAAATATTAGCCACGTATCAAGATCCCGAGTATAAATCTGAAATAATACATGACAGAAAGTATCTCAATGTCCTTCCATATTAAATGATCCATTCTGGATATAAATTATGTTGTCACCAAGGAAGCAAAATGCCAGAATGTGATGCTATGTTTAGATTGAACTGTCTGAATCAGTCTGTCCCATTCATCTAATTGGCTCACTTGCTTCTTTCTTCCCAGAAGAGCCTTGCATCTCTCTTTCAAGATGTAAACAGGTTTCCTAGGAATGGAGGCACTGCTGTCTCTGTCAACTTTATGTACCATTTATTTGGAGTGGCATTCATGCTTATAAGATCTCAGTTTTGAATAAGATTTAGCTTTGTGATGTATTATTTGTAGTACATCAGTATAGATTAATCAACCTTATCTAAAATGTCAGTCAGTTGAATCATGCTGATAGACAAGCTGGAAAAAGAAATTAAAAGAAACACATAAGGGAATATCAAGAGGCCTGTTTTCCTCTTATTTATTTTCTCTTGCTTTCTTTCAACAGGAAGGAGCCACACAGTACGCTGTAATACAGGTAGTCCTCAACTTACAACCAGCAGTGGGTTGCTACCGGTTTGCCCTGGATTGGGCGAACCGGTAGCAGCGGCGGCAGGAGGCTCCGCCCACCCGCCTGGACATCTCTGTGCATGCGCAGAAGCATCACGCACGCGCATGAGCACCCACATACTCACAAACAAACCGGTAGCGGCCAAAATTGAAACACACTACTACTTACAACAGTTTGTTTAGTGATTGTTCAAAGTTACAAACAGCACTGAAAAAGGTGATTTATGACCATTTTTCAAACTTAAGACCATTGGACATCCCTGTGGTCACGTGATCAAATTTCAGCTGCTTGGCATCTGACTGACATTTATAACCTTTGCAGTGTCCCGGGTCACGTGATCACCCTTTGCAACCTTCTGACAAGCAAGTCAATGGGGAAGCCAGATTCAATTGACAAATGTGTTACTAACTGAACAACTGCAGTGATTCACTTAACAACTGTAGCAAGAAAGGTTGTAAAACTGGGCAAAACTCACTTAACAACAGAAATTTTGGGCTCAGTTGTGGTCATAAGTTGAGAGCTACCTGTACACTTTATTCCACCCACTTCTAAATATTTAGGTGATATTCTATAACTATGAGATTGTAACTTTTAGTGATAGTTCCAAAAATCTCTAAGGTGCTTCTTTCATAAGCCAGTGTTCAATTATATATCACTGACATCATAAAGCTTTCCAATATGGTAGTTTCCAGATATAGTGACCTGATCTGTTAATTCCCAATTAAATGTGCCAGCATCCATTGTAGAACTAATCCAATTCAGTATTCTTACAAAAGATTTAATCTCTTTTTAAAAAAGCTTTTAGTCCTTTCTGATATCCCCCCAAAATTATTTTTAAACTTATAATATTAAAAATAAGTTTAAAAATCATTTTTCTTTTGGATTAGAAAAGACCGGAAAATATTTTTTTAAAATCAAATTCCTGAATCATAAATGAAATCTAATCTTTAATCAGGCACAATCATCAAAGCCATTTCATGCTTCCAACATCAACTGGTTTTGAAATAAGTGCTTTAAAGTCTCAAATGACTATCACTGTGTGACTTGCAATAAAAAATCTGCCTATGGTGTTCAGCCATGTTACGGTGAAATAGATCAGCTTACAAAACATCTAGGCATCTCACAGTACTTAAACCAAGCCAATTGAATTGCTTCCAGGATTTTTCCTTTCCAGTCCTCTGTTCCCAACATGCCCATTAGTTGTTTTATTTTCTCAACTGTTTCACATCCTCATGTAGAAGGAAACCTAAACATTTCTTTAGGGCAGGGCCACACCTATTTTCATTGTCACCTCCTCCCTACCTCTTTAGCAGTGAAGTCCTAGCTGCCTAATCAAAATAACTTCCTGAAAATTAAAATGCAGCTGCACGCCAGGAAACCAAGACAAATGAACATGCAACAACTGAACGAGTTTGCATAAACAGCTTAGTTTTCAAACAGGAATAATTTTCAAAAAACCCCTGCAAATCTCTACAAAAATGTGATATCAAAATTTAAATATAAAAATTATTTGCTGGAGCAATGTGTGTATTCAGAATTCAGATGCATATGCAGTTTTGTAAGATTGGAATATAACATGTGTTTAATATGCATCCATTCAATCAAATAACTGATAACCTTCTGTTATTCCCTTGAGTATACCAAACTGCTATGTTGTTGTTGTTGTTAGTTGTGAAGTTGTGTCACGACCCCATGGACAACGTTCCTCCAGGCCTTCCTATCCTCTACCATCCTCTAGAGTCCATTTAAGCTCATGCCTGCTGTTTCAGTGACTCCTATAAACTGCTATACATCCTATTATTATTATGCTTGTATTCGCCAACAGTGCCATACTGTTAAATCTTTGTCTTTTAATTTAGAATACTTGTTTTTAAATTATACTAGCAATTATACTACTATTAAATTATACTGTTGTTTTTTCTTGAGTTCCAGCATTTACACTCTGGTGCTGCCAGTTCTCTCCTCCAAGCTAAGATTCAACTAAATCTGAAATGGGACCTTCCAAGCAGACTTCATGTTTCCTGCAGGTCAGGAATTTTCAGGGCATTTTATAAAACCTGGGTTTCCTTTCTTTGTAGACAGGTAGTCCTCAACTTACAACAGTTTGTTTAGTGACCGTTCAAAGTTACAACGGCACTGAAAAAGTGATATGACCAGTTTTCACTCTTACAACCATTGTAGCATCCCTATGGACATGTGATCAAAATTCAGACACTTGGCAATTGAGTCATCTTTATGACACCTTCAGTGCCCCGTGGTCACATGATCCCCTTTTGCGACCTTCTGATAAGTCAATGGGGAAGCCAGATTCATTTAACAACAATTTGATTAACTTAACAACTGTTCTGCCCCAGCTACGGACCCCAAAGAATGCAGCACATACAAACTCTATACAAAACTTATTTTACTCAAATAACTCAGTCTTTATCAACCAAAGGCTGTTAAAAAATGTCTTAACAGCCTACCAGAATTCTAAGATAAAGTAATCAGAATCTTACTAGAGTTGGCAGAAAGCCCAGAAGCAATTTTGCAGAGAATCCAGACACAAAGGAGAGTGAACTAAAGTTGTTCTCTACAGCTTGCTGCAAGCAGCGTTCCTCCTTAAATAGGCTAAGGGAGTGGCCAATTAGCCCAAAGTCTTACTCTCGAGGAGACCTCCTGAGGAGCCACTCCTGCCTTTTGGCACTCTGCGTACCCGTGCATTGAGAAGAGGCTCCTCCTCTTCGTCCTCTTCACTTAAAGGAGCTTCTGAAGGTTCTGAAGGCCCTGGCTGAATCCCTGCCTCTGGCACCACATCTTCTCCAGCCTCCTCACTGTCCGACTCGAGCGCCAGCTGCACAGGCTGCTGGTGCAGCACCACACCAGCCTCCTCATTGTCAGAATCAGCTACAATCCATACAGGCTGCTGACAGGCCACAACAACAACTATGGTGATTGACTTAACAACTGTGGAAGAAAGATTGGAAAATGGGGCAAATTTACTTAACAAAGGTTTCAGAAACAGAAACATAGGAACAGTATTTTTGGGTTCAATAATGATCGTAAATGGAGGACTACCTATACTCTGTTTTTTCTTTCCATTTTCAAAATTTCCACTTACATGATTTATTTCTTGGAACTCCATTATAGGTTGCAATTGAGAAAAAAAAATAGCCAAAGATATGTATGTTAGGAGGAAGGATTTTGTTTAGTCTTAAGTGTTAATGAATTATTTTCGATTCATGTATTTTTGTAACATGGCATTAAAGTTCTAGCAACCTTAACGTTGTATAAAACTGTACTTTTGTATTGTCTATTTTTTTCTTTTAAGTTTTCTGAGACGACAGAGGCTTACTCTGAAAGATTTAAAATCCTATCATTATGTAACATTTTGCATGGATATTGAATTAAAGACTGATTGATGAATGCAATTACAGAAAAGCTGTATACAATCAATGTAAAACATGGTTGAAAATAAATGGAATGTTAGTAAATGGTACAAGTAGAAAGTAAGACAAAAGTGTATGATGTTCCCTTGGTTGTTTTACACAGAAATAAGTAATACATGCTGGAGTTACATTACAGTATGGATGTGCTGATTGGGCTATGACAGGGTTTACTGTACAGTTTTGTAGGCAAAGGATGCTATGTTTGTGGCTGAGAACCCAAATGATTTGCAATGAGTGTTAAGTAATACGCTGTATGATAAAATACAAATATGAACGACTCAAATGACAAAATTAACTAAAGTTTGGGTTAGGATTAGGTTTGGTTTCATAGAGGATATATAGGATAAATAGGATAAAATTGCAAAACAAATATAAGAGTGAATGGGACAAGGAAAGTTGAAAGTTGAAAACTTCCTTGAAAACACAGTACAAACAAAGAAAAACAAATACCGTAAGTGTATGTACACGGTGAAATCAAATCTGGTTCGAAAGACTGAAAAGTGTATTAAGGTGCTGATGTAAATTCCAATTAGTTGTATTGGAAATTCCAATTAGTTGTATTTTCTCATATATTCTCCCTTTGAGTTATTTTGCGTACTTATTATTATTATTATTTGCAGTTTGCATGGCATTGCTTTCCCCAAAGGAAAGAGCATTATGGGTATGGATATTATATGTCACAGAGGACAGAATGTTCATCTGCTCTTTGCCTACAGCATAGTATCTGTAGGCAAAAATATAATCTAAATCAGACTATTTTCTGACCTTGAATAAATAAGACCACATTATAATTCTTTTCAATACCACGTTCAATTCTTTAAAAAATCTCTTTTGGCAAATGTTGACTTCCTGCATTACAAGGAAATGAATCAGTTGAAGGTTTCCCAGTACAATATTAATTCACTAATTAGTTATTGGAAAAATATCATTGCATGTATTTTCTCAAGGTCCAATTTTTTACTTTAAACCCATCAGAAATTAAAAAAAATCAAAATGTGCTCCACCCGTTACATTTCATGTCACTATATGAACATATAGGGAAAGTTCAGACACTTCTAAATTTCTTAAGTAGGAAGTGACATTTTTCCTCCCTTTGTTCTTCAGGTTTCCTGCAGATTGCAATGAAATATAGGATATTTTCAAGACAGGAATACATGTAGATTTGATTGGCTTGAACTAATAGAATATATCTAGAAGTTATTTTGAAAAAAAGATCTGCATAGTGACCGTAGCTGTATCAGCCTTACCTTTTATGCTCCAAAACAGGTTCTTCATAGTGCAAATATATGTAGTGCTGGTTTTTAACATACATTCTCATTTTCAAGCAATTATAAACAGTTCAGAGATAAAATAAATAGAATAAACTGGAGGCAAGCATTCAAAATATGCCATACTAAAAACTATTTTAAGGTATTTTAAATAATTATTTATATAGCTTTGTAATAATTAATATATTACATTGCAGATGATCCTTCACAGAAGGTAGTTTAAGAAAAGAGGTGCATGTTAGCCAAAACAAATGCACTGCTGTTCATTGATATAGAATGGGCTGAAGCTTCTGGTAGGAGATGCTTCCAAGCCACTGTTCAACCAGATTTCTTGCATGATCTGTTCTCGCCGCTCTATCCTTTCAGCCAATTCGGCTGCATCCAGGGGACAATAAGCTGAATAGGAAGTCCTGCATAAGCCTGTTAGTTCATCAGTAAAATCTGAATCAGAAGATTCCCCTCTCTCTTCCTCTTCCTCTTCCTCCTCCTCCTCCTCATTGTTTCCATCAGCCTTCTGATTTTCTAGCACCAGATGCTTTTTCATCCTCCGTAGCTTTATCATGTCATCGCAGCAAGAAATGTGCATTACCAGAGCACAAAGTGTGAGCATTAGGCCAATGCAAACACTAGACACAAATAAGAGAGCAGCTCTTTCAAGGTGATCTGAAATTGGAAACAAAATCCCAGACTAGAGCCTTATGTAGAGATGGATGGGAATGATAATAATTTGCTGTCATTTCTGAAAAGCCTAGATGATACTGCAAAATCCCCATTTCCTCCCCACTCCTGGGGGAAGGATATTGCAAAATCTCCATTCCCACCCCACTCTGGAGCCAGCCAGAAGTGGTATTTGCCGGTTCTCCGAACTACTCAAAATTTCCACTACCGGTTCTCCAGAACCTGTCAGAACCTGCTGGATTTCACGCCTGGATGGATCTATACAGTTTCTTGCAAAAATATGAAAATAGTTTACTATTATCTTCTTCTGAGATTCCAGTTTTCTTGCCTACAATTCTGGATATCCTAACACAGGGGTGTCAAACTGGATTTCTTCAAGGGCTGGATCAGCATTGTAGCTCTCTGTGGGCCAGCCGGGGGAGGAGATGGGGCCCTGCAGCACCCTGCTGGCCAAAACGGGCTATGGGGGGATCACGTGCAGACCCTCTGGCCTTCTGCAGCACTTTGCTGGCCAAAATGTGCCTCAGGGGGGCACATTTTGGCTGACAGGGTGCTGCAGGAGGCTGTGCAGGCCTAAAACAGGGCACGGGGCTGTGCTCCCTCCCTGAACACCATTTTGGCTGCCAGAGGCACTGCAGGCGAGTCCCATGGGCTAGATTTAAGCACCCCATGGGCCGGATTCGGCCTGCAGGCATTGAGCTAGGGCCCTGTTCTAACAGATCCATTTCCCCCCATTTTTCGAGATCAGCAAAATGCTATTATTTAGCTCAGCCTGTAGCCACCAGTACCAGAAAAAATGTGAATGATCTCTTCAAGGATTTTTCCTCCATGGAGTTAATTAATTCAAAATAATACTTTAAACACATGTTAATTAGGATATTGTTCGCAAAAGGATATACCATAATAAATCAATGAAGTTTTAAATGCTGCAAATATTATGTGTATTTAATATTTTATACTAATTCTGGAAAATGTAACTGCTAGCATTAGCAGGATTTCTTATCAGAACACAAGGATATAAAGTAAAGAGGTCTACCTCTAATGTATGCAAATGTAGCCAAACTGCTGCTAATTATAATTCCTTCCTTCTTTGGAATTCTTGATTCTTTTGGATCAAAATTTATATCTGTGAGAAAGAAAAGAGGTTCCTAAATTAGACTGTAGTTGAACTAACTTTCCAAATTGAAAAGGAACATGTATTTGTTAAATGAATAATTTAAATGTCCTACCACAAGCAATTACCTTCTTTAATGTCTCCATTTTTCCATGTTGTCTAATAACACATTTTATGCATTAAAACAAAATTAATTTTAAATTTCTATTTTGCTTTATTATATAACACAACTCATAAATACATGAGAATGTCCTTTAAGATAATAGGTTTGTTTCCTGTTTTTCCTAGGAATTTTTTAGCACTGTTGATATCAGGAAATTAATAAGAGGTTTCTTCCCACAAAATATGTTCTAAGCCAGGGGTTCCGTCTATTCAGAATTGGGCCACGTGTGTGGCTGGCCAGAGCGCACATGCACAAGGACTGCGTGCACGAGCACACCAGCCCACCACTCATGCAAGCACTGCATGTGTGTGTGCACATGTCAGCCCACTGCTTGCATGGCCCAGTTCCTCTCTTCTCTCTCCTAGCCAGG
Organism: Ptyas mucosa; assembly: GCA_012654045.1. Classification (NCBI taxonomy): domain Eukaryota; kingdom Metazoa; phylum Chordata; class Lepidosauria; order Squamata; family Colubridae; genus Ptyas; species Ptyas mucosa. The sequence continues at coordinate 31,229,895 of WNWU01000016.1, read as the reverse complement.
CCGCCAAGACACAAAGGTTGGGGATTGCTGTTCTAAACTATGATTCCCACCAGCTAGATATGAGAAGAATTACTTCTTCAACCTAATAATTAAGTGATGACTATTTTATTTGTTTATAAGTTCTGCAATAAAGTTTTGTTCATGTGATAAACAACAAAGTCAATGAAGTCAGTTTAGTCTTTAGTTAGTTTAGATTCAACTTCTACTTGTCTCTGTCCATTTCTTTGTCTTCGCCTCATCACTTTTTGTGTGTGTTGTTTCTGCTACACCATTCAAAATGAATTGAACATTGGCTCATCCAAAGTTCCATGAAGAGAGACCCCTCCTCTTCTAGATCATTAGACGCTTAAAGGCAAATGTCCATAGCAAACCATTAAATTTACCATATTCATCTTCTTTTGGCTTCCAAGAGGGAGGGAGTATGGTAACCATTGGATTAATTGCTGCCAATATGAATCTTGGGACTGTAAAGTTGAAAATAAAAAAATGTTATCTGTTGATTTTAAAACATATATCCTGCTCCTCCTACAGACAAAACTGGAAAGTTTGCTAGCAGCTTTTTTCTTTCACACTTCACATTTTAGAAGTCAGTCAATCAAGAATATTTATAAAGAGAAGTCAACTTCTATACAAATATGTCACTTGTTGAATTGATGGCTTTTATGCATTGCATTGCTGCTTCACCGCCAGTCATAAACTAACTGAAAATATATGAAAGTTCAATAATCAACAGGCCAAACTCCACAAGGCCTTTCAAATATTACCTGACTAATTTCAAAGCTATGATCATCCAAGAAGAATCTGGATTAGTCCAAGAAACATAATTAGATTTTTGCTAATGTGTTTCCTAGTTAAATTATATAAATTGTAAACAAAATTATTATCATACCTATCTTAGATATTAAAATATGGGAATAATATGAATTTTACATATATATGCACGATGCCTAGGTTTTGAAATGTTGCGATTCGTGAAATTTATGATTTCCATACTTTTCTTACCACATGCATAGCTGACATTGAGGTATTTTTTCACCCCAGGCATGCATGGTCTTCCAAAGTTTTGACTGTTAGCAATAATTTTACACCTTTGCTTTCCGTAGCACTTCTTCGACAAGATTTCTAAAGCTGAATAGGAAAAACAATCTGAAAGGAGAAAGAAATATGCACATATAAACAAAAAATATTTATCTGAAGAGATTACTGGCACCTGCTTGCAGAGATATAAATCTATTGGTACAGGAATAATACTAACTCAGAAAGCCCAACTAAATATAGATATTGCTCCTGATAATAGTACAGTATTGCCTTTATTGTCATTGTACATCATGTATACAACGAAATTGATTAATTGATAAAGGGCAGTGATGGCAAGGAAGAAGTGATCATTTACATTATTTCTAAGAATTTGTGGTTGGCTCTATGCAGTGATGGTATAAGAATGTATGATCAAGCCAATTATGTGACCCCACCCAACACATTGGAGAGACAAGTAAGAAGAGATTTTGCTGTGGACTGAATGCACAGACTGAATTAGGGTAAACCAGTTCAGGACAGCTAAACTTAATTATTAAATACAACAGTCCCTATATAGCCAACTAATAGAACTGTGGCAAAAAACAAAACCAAAAAAATCCCAACACGCCAGGGTCAGTCTTAGAGTCAGAAGAAGGATTTATATGTGCTCTGGAGCAAATACAGCATGTCTGATTTAGAATCATCTAATTTACAAACAGAACCATTGTACCTTGGAATTTTCATTTAAAATGCAGATTAAAATTCTAGACATTTTCCTAAAATAAAATAGAATTAATATATTATTCTAATTAATTTAAAATGAAAATATATTTCATTATTGATATGTACATATACATGTGCATGTACATATGCATTTACATATATACATACACATATACATATTTTACTATTTACTGCTAGAGAAAAAATACCAATGGATTCTCTATTATTTTTGTTTTAGATCTTTGTAAGTATCAATGTAAGCATTAATGCAATATGTGCCAGTAATTTACTTTAATTAATAAAATAGAAAAATGCTTTCAGATATGTGACAATGACACCCCTCTCCTTCTTCTGCTTCACATAAATAAATACACAGAATTATCAAACCAAATTGAGGTTTTGCTCTGGAAGACTATTTGAGGAATAGCTTGGAAAAGATATAAATAGTTATTTCAAAGCAAGGAGATAAAACCTTAAAGTTGGATGCATTAGATGTGTACTATTGATTCAGCTGGTACTTACAAGGACATGACAGGACTGCAAATATGTTGGGATACTTCCACACTGTCCTGAAAATGCAAACTATCTCCCTTTTATGCATCTTAAAATGTTGGATTTCTCTGCCTGAAATGAGTAGGCTGCATGTCATTTAGATGAACTACTCTTTGTTAAAATTGCCATTTCTAATATGGTCACTAGTATATCCAAATGCAGTGAATGGATTTAGGATAAGAAAGGTCCATGCCAAAAAAATCAAAGCAGTCCCATTTAAGTTGAAGATAAAGGACAGTAATTAAAAGCAAAAACAAAACAAAACCCTGTGTTTCATGATCACCTCTGAAGGAAAAATAGTTCATTCTAAACCCTTGCAATCCTTGGCCATCTTTTGCAGTTAGTGGTTAGCAACCAGACAGGTGCCAAATAATGCTAATGGTTTTTATTTGGTGCACATATATCCAGCTGGAAATGAAAAGAAGCAGCCATCAAAGCAGTTCTGAAACTAGTGGTAAAACATCAGCCCTGGTCTGAGCTGCTATTTAATCGTCTAGCATCTGTTGTTTTCAAGGGAAAGATCCTTTAAGTCACCAATTAGCTGGGTTTTAGCTGGGTTTTGACATGCAAATTATGCAGAGTTGTTGAAGCCATAAATTGCCCAAAGTTTAATAAAACTGACAAGTCGTCTTTTCTCTCTATTGAAAGCCTCTTCTATTTTCAAGTTCTGGTGTCTCTTCTCTACTACACAAAAGCTATCTATTCAATGGAATAACTACAGCCAATTATAGTGAAATTGAGGCTCCTTGGCACTCCAATGTGTATATTAGTGAGCGTATAATACTGGAAGGATATGTGTCAGAAAGAAATATGATCTCAATTATGTTTGGTAAACAGCAGAGTATTAATCAAAGTTCTAAATACTGTGGGGTGGGAACACGAAGGGTAGGAATGTGGTGTGTAGATTCTGGTGCAGATTCCCTTCTGCTCTTATTCAGAGCAATTTGCTTTGGGAGTTAATTTTTAGGACTAGCAATGGCTTCAGGGAATTTTTTTTAATTGGAATCACAACAATGGGAAGAGTTAATACCATCCTCTGCATGCTAATAGAGATTATTCTGTTCCGCTAAACATATTATGTAGAAAGGCTATATTAGAAATAATAAATGATACCACATATTTGTTACATATGATTTCACCATGAATGTGATCCTTTCATTATATTATGTATTGTACAACCTTTTCCCAAGCATGCTAATTACAGTAGTGGCCAAAATTGTGGAAACCTTTTGGGAAAAGTGTATTTTTGAGGTTTGATGGCTAATAACACCACTTTTTTTTGGAGTTTCAAGATAATCATATTCCACTGCTGGAATAGCCCAGACCTTAACCCAACTAAAAATCTATGGAGCCGACTAAAGAAACTTGTTAGTCAGAAGCGACACAGCAATAAAACCCAGTTAATAGAAGCAATCATTCAATCTTGGTTTCACGTTATATAAGCTGCAGAACTAAAAGACTTGGTTCACTCCATGGGAAGACGTTGTAAGGCCATAATTCATGCTAAAGATTACCCAACTAAGTATTAACTGACGTGATAATTTTTGTATATCTCATTTTTTTCTACGTGTTTCACTTTTCTTCTGTATACTGTAATTGATATTCTAATAGCAAATCCTTCATAAAAGTTATTGCATTGCATTCTTCATTAAATTATCTTTCCATTGATATATGGGTACAGCACGGAAACGGCATTGGTCACATTGGTGAATGATCTTTGGAGGGCTTGGGGTAGGGGTTATTCCTCTATCCTGGTCCTGTTAGATCTTTCAGAGGCTTTTGATACCATCGACCATGGTATCATGTTGCGCCGGCTGGAAGGACTGGGGGTGGGGGGCACCGTTTTACGGTGGTTCTCTCCTACCTCTCCGACCAGTCGCAATCAGTGTTGACAGGGGGGCAGCAGTTGACCCCGAGGCACCTTGTTTGCGGGGTGCCACAAGGGTTGGTCCTCTCGCCCCTCCTGTTCAACATTTATGTGAAGCCACTGGGTGAGATCATCCATGGTTTTGGGGTGGAGTTCCATCAGTACGCTGATGATACTCAGCTGTACATCTCCACCCCAGACCATCCCAACAATGCCTTGGAAGTGATGTCCCAGTGCCTGGAAGCCGTGCGGGTCTGGATGGGGAGAAACAGGCTTCGACTCAACCCTTCCAAGACCAAGTGGCTGTGGCTGCCGGCGTCCCGGTATAGCCAGCTGGCGCCATCGTTGGTTATTGGGGGCAAATCACTGGCCCCCACGGAAAGGGCCCGCAACTTAGGCGTCCTCCTGGATGCACGACTGCCTTTAGAAGAGCATATGACGGCCATGGCCAGGGGGGCCTTCTATCAGGTTCGCCTAATACGCCAGTTGCGCCCCTTTCTAGATCGGGACTCCTTACGCACGGTCACTCAAGCACTCATCACTTCTCGTCTGGACTATTGTAACACTCTCTACATGGGGCTCCCCTTGGGGTGCACCCAGAGGCTCCAACTGGTGCAAAATGCGGCCGCGCGGGGGATTATGGGAGCGACGGGGCACTCCCATGTGACTCCTCTCCTACGCGAGTTGCATTGGCTTCCAGTGGACTTCCGGGTGCACTTCAAGGTGTTGGTGATCACCTTTAAAGCGCTCCATGGCTTAGGGCCAGGCTACTTATGGGACCACCTTCTGCCACCAATTGCCTCCCACCGGCCAGTTCGCTCCCACAGAGAGGGCCTCCTCAGGGTGCCGTCAGCCAGATAATGTCGGCTGGTGACCCCCAGGGGGAGAGGCTTCTCTGTGGTGGTGCCCACCCTCTGGAACATTTACCCCCAGAGATACGAGTGATCCCAGATCTCTGGACTTTTTGTCGGGCTCTTAAAACCTATTTTTTTCAATTAGCCAGGCTGGCCTGATTTTACGTTTTATGTTGGTTTTAAAATTGATACTGATTTTAATTGAATGTTTTAAAATTATGAGCCAAACTTTATTTAATTATCTTAAAATTATTTTAACTTTTGTACACAAATGTTTTATTCTGGCTGTTCACCGCCCTGAGTCCGAAAGGAGAAGGGCGGTATAAAAATTCTAATTCTAATAATAATAATTCTAATTCTAATAATAATAATAATAATAATATAAAATAATAAAAAACCGTGGTGTTATTAGCTAGTTTTAGAAAATACCCTTTTCCCAAAAGGTTCCCACAATTTTGGCCACTACTGTAGAGTATGTTTTAGGAACATAAATTAACCTAAATTTTTAACCAGACACTTTCAGGTAAATTCACCTTGGGCAATATATTGTCTTTCAACTGATATATTGCCTATTAATTGATTAGGAATCTGAAGGCAAAAAATTAGTTTGAAATTACACTAAGCTTGAATTGGCTAAACTTCCTAGTTTAGCCAATTCAAAATACTGGGCAGATTAATAAGTGTAGTGGACCAGTTATTTATTTATTTATTTATTTATTTCGATTTATATGCCGCCCTTCTCCGGAGACTCAAGGCGGCTTACAATGCGTTAAGCAATAGCCTTCATACTTTTGTATATTTATACAAAATCAGCTTATTGCCCCCCACATTCTGGGTCCTCATTTTACCTACCTTAGAAAGGATGGAAGGCTGAGTCAACCTTGAGCCTGGTGAGATTTGAACTTGCAGTAATTGCAGGCAGCTGAAGTTAATAACAGTGCTTTCTCTGCTGCACCACCAGGGCTCTTTTATTTATTTAAATAAATCATTAAGTTAAAGTAATCAAGTTACAATTTGTACTGTTCTTTGTGCTAACATGGAATTCCATTATTATTTTTAATCATGTTTAAAGAGATACACTTGTATTACTTGTGTCAACTTGATCAATTCACCAGTGCACTGAGTATACTCAAGTCTTATAATCTTTCTTTGAATTTGATGTGATCATTCTAGCCCTAACCAAAAAAAAAAAGACAGGGAATGGATGGCTCTCTTTGGCCAAAAGGTTCTCCCTGATCAGCAAAAGCAAAGAGACATGGTATGCTTGCTTACCTCCTTATAAAGGAGTTTATATTGAACTTATGACAAGCATTTGCAGCCAAACTCAGAAACCAGTGTTGTCACTTCCACACTGTCAGCCAAATCTTTCCGTTTTAGAGGGGGATTTGAAGGAAAGATTAGTAAGAAAGCGAGCGCTGTTATTCTTTACAATATCATTCCAAGTCTATTATTTTTTTCTTAGTTCTCTTTATATTCCACCTTATTCTTCAGTAACTTGTTCTTCAGTCCTTCAGTTTCCAGAGATTTTTCAATTTAGTTTTTTAGTTTTTGATGGGGTTGTGCTATTCCAGGTGGAACTTATCTATAAGGTACAAATCTTCCTGGACCCCCAGTTCTTGCTCAGTGAACAGGTGGCAACCAAAATCAGGAGGGTCTTCATCCAGATACATTTAATGTGCTAATTATCACCTGTTCTGGACCAAAAAGTTGTTCTCACAGTCACTGATGACTTAATTATTCTCATTTGGACTACTGTAATGTGCTGCCCGTGCCTCTACCCTTGAAGGCTACAGCTGGTCCAAAATGAAATAATGTAAGTGGCTATGGGCACGTTCTGTTTTGCTCAACTTATGACCGCAATTGAGCCCAAAATTTATGTTCCAAAGTGAGGAATTTGTTAAGTGAGTTTTGCCCCATTTTATGACTTTTCTTGCCACATTTGTTAAGCTAATCAATGCAATTGTTAAACTAGTAACCCAGTTGTTAAGTGAATCTGGTTTCCCCATTATTTTGCTTGTCAGAAGATAATTGCATGACCCCAGGACACTGAAAATATCATAAATGTGAATCAGTTGTCAAGCATCCAAATCATGTGACCATGGGGATACTGCAACAGTCATGTGATTTTTTTTAGTGCGGTTATAACTTTGAATGATCACTAAATGAACTGTTGTAAGTCGAGGACTACCTGTATAGATTTGGATATGTGGTTCAACTGAAATCTCACTAAGGCAACCATGCTTATTTCTGGAACTCCAAAGCTTTGTTCGGTTTATTTCTTTGCATCCTGGAATTCTTTCCAATGGGATTTCTTGGCACAAAGGTTTTAATATTTTAGTTGGCTAATCTTTACAATACTTTGTTTTCCCCTCCTCTGATTCTTTTCTTTTTCCTCAGTAATGGATATTGGTATTTTGTCCAATAGTTATTATGTCCTGTGACTAAGATCAAGAGAAATCTATATAAGCTGTTTAAAAATACAAATATTTTATGTAAAAATAAGGTGAAAAAAAAATCCTTGGGTAAGCAACATTTTAAAAACCAGCAGGAAAAGGACAATTCAAAGCATGTAAGCTGCAGTGAGAAAGATTTTTTTTGCAAGGCAGAGACCCATCTGACTTTCACACACAATGAAGCTCCCTTTGAAGATCTTGACCTACTTGTAAGTCATTGCTTGATACAATATATACCTGGAAGTTAACAATCTCCAGGTCATAGTAATCAATACATACGTAACATCTACTATTAATTTAGAACTATTTCCATTTAATCATTTTTGACCATTTATGCCATATAGTAACACAGAAGCAGAGTGAAAGGAATGTATGAAAAAAGCAACATGATTATAAGGAAGCCATCATTGACTTTCCCAGGTAAATTTCATGTCATACCCTCACAGTTGCTCAATTCCAAGAATTCTGAATTGCGAAACAACTACAAGCATTCAACTCCCGTGCTAATGGGAGTCAGGAAAGGCAAAATGTTCTTTTTTCCTATGGGATAAAAACAAACATTATATCCCTTAAATTCTAGAATAAAGAGTTCTCACTTAAACTTTGTCAGCCTACCATATTGGGGAAGGTAATCCGCTTTTGTTGAACAGAAGTCCATCTCGTGGGCAGATCTGCCATAAGAGGCTGAATAGATGTTAAGAAATTTTGATTCATGGCAGTGTAGTTTCAGTTCTTCATTTTCACACACTGATCTAGTTTTATATTCACCTGAAAGAGAAAAGGACAAAAAAGCAACAGTGAGAGATAACTGGACTCTTGGATAAACGAAAAGCCTGTTATGTATGTGCAGGTCCTCTTGCTACTTGTGTACACAAAGACTAGTATGGAGATAAATGGTGAGCATCACATACTTACTGAGAGATCCAACAAAGACAATCATAGTTCTAAATTGGGGTTTGTTAATTCATATGATTTAGTCTTGTGACTTACAGTATTGACATCTTTTTTTGGAACAATATTTTAATGTATATAGAGATTTATGGAGACGTTTCTTAATGTTAAATAGTTTAATGTTGAATTATATTAACATGTGGAATTTTATAATTTTTGAGATATTTGATTACAAAATTGGAGCGTGAGGAGTTGTTAGGTAAATTATTGTGAGAAATTGGAAAAGCACTATTGTTTTAATTATAAGGGACTAGGTGCAATACACCTGTCAGATATCCATTATTGAAAATAGTCTTTTTTACCATTCCAAGAAATGACACAATACATTTCCCTTTGATGGAGATTTCATCACTTATTAAAAATATTTCTAATTTGAAATATTCATATATAGGCGTTGCAGATACTTATTTCATAGGTAGCTTTAATAGGCGTTTTATAAGTAGGTATTTATTATATCTGTTATATCTAGACTGTTCATAATTAGTTTGAGTTTTGCTTGTTATTATTTGCCACTAATATTTTTTTTACTTTTATTTTTGTAGTTAGTTGGATGCTTTATATTTTTCAAAAGTTGCTATACAGTCAATTAAAAAGTTATCAGCTATAGAAAAAAGGGACTACTCATAGTATTTGTGGCAGAATTATACACAGTATACTCGAGAGTATTTTTGATACAGAAGCTGTGATCAGTAAACTAAATTTTAGGTATTCCCATTCTATGCACTTTTGTATTCTATTTTTCTTAACTAGACCCAAAATGTTACTCAAAATGTTACAGAAGTAACTCCGTGTATCACTGTCAATTAGTTAATTTCAGAGGGGGGAAAAAGTATTTTTATTCTGTACCATGAGCACTACTGGGTGCCATACACAATACTACTTTTCTCTGATAAAAAGTAGAATGAAAAATAAAAAAAGATTAAGACCAGAGGAGGTATTCAGCAGGTTCTGACCAGTTCTGGAGAACCGGTAGCGGAAATTTTGAGTAGTTCAGAAAAACGATAAATATCACCTCTGACTGGCCCCAGCTGATTGGGAGGAAATAGGGATTTTGCAGTAACCTTCCCCTGGAGTGGGGAGGGATTGGAGATTTTACAGTATCCTTCCCCTGCCATGCACACCAAGCCATGCCACACCCACCAAGCCACACATACAGAACCAGTAGTAAAAAAATTTGAATCCCACCACTGATTAAGACCAATCCCTATCATGTTGGAGAATTATGGCAGATGATTTAAATATTCATAATTATTGATACTCTTCACCATGTGTTATGTACCCTGTGATTTTCTTGATAACCAGTTGTACCACATTGGACTAGAAAAAATAGGGCAAGAGTTTTCTTTGGCCATATTCCAAACTAATCCCTTAGTATAAAGGATTGAGACTTTAAGGAAGAGCGAGGATTCACTCCCTGTGACTCTGGGTACTGATTGGCAAATTGTTGCCTCCGGGCTGCCTGCACCACTAAGCCCTTTTTTGTTTCCCAGCATCTGTTGGGGAACAACAACAAAAAAAGATGTTGGCAACTACAGAGACATCACCCAGCATTTCTCACCAGACACTTAAAAAGAAAAAAAAAAGAGTTAAAATTTAAAGGGATGTCAGCAACAACTCTAGCAGGCCTTCCCAGCTCCATAAATTACTGCATTGAGCCAATGATGCTGCATGGTAAAAGGGGTTGGATGCACCATCACTTTTCTATTAGTAAAACAGAACAGTAATGTAATATAAATAGGGTGGGCTTCTTTTGTTTTTTTGCTTATACTACATCCACTCAAACAAACCAGAAGAAATGTAGTTAAAACAGCTCAGGCTGTAAAGATGAATCCATAGCCATCCAATTTTTATTTTGGGATATTTTCTGGCCAAAGAGTGCTGGTTGTTTCTGGATAATACGGAAAAACATCTTCCAGGCATTGCTGATAATACTGTTGTATATGTGTGAATATATTGGAAAAGCAGCTACAGGAAGCTGTGGGGCTCTGTCAAATCTTTATATATAGTGTCTAGCATTACATACAGGTACACGAATAGGGAAGAATAATGCACTCAAGAATATTCACAAAATTTTACACAGTAATTTGATTGGCTTGCACACTGTGCCAAGCTACACTTTCTATAACCATAGTTTACTTAATAAACTACAATCCACATAACATACAAACCCATTAACTTATAATTGCAACATTATCAGCTACTTCTAGTCAGTGCTTCCTACTCTGGGTGCCCTCCTGTTATAGGGACTCCAGTATGAAGAATTCTCATCAAAGTTCATCCTGGGTAGGGAAATTCACTAATCTACAAGATGCCCACATTGGGTAAGGGTCAGTACAACAAACATTTTTAAATGTCTTTGCAATTTTTGAATTTAGCCAGGTCAGGGCTTTGCAGAAATCCATGCAAGAATTTTTGTGCTGTTATTACAATTTAAATTGAAAGAAACATACATAAAAATGGTGTCTGACCATTCTGCAAATTACTTACTAGGTCGGCACTTAAAGGAGACTAGGAGGTATTTAGTGACTCCTGGACATAACTCAGATCCAAAAAGTCGACTGTTAACAAGGAGTTGGCAGTCTCTCAGGTCCTGGCATTCATCAAGGACTTTCTACAACAGTGACCAAAAAAAAAAAGTCTTAAAAGAAACTTTAATGAACTATACAACAATGCAAATCCTGACTATTTAAGATCTATCATGACAAACTTTACCCACTGATTAACAGTAATAAATTTATACATTAGAATACTGAAATAAGATTTCCAAAGCAAATTATGTGAAATAATATTATTAATAAATCACTACCAGAAATGTTTCTATTCTAAACGGTAAATTTAAATATAAGAAGCCTTGATTCAAATCTCCACTACAGGTTGTTTTATGAACACCAATTCTGGAAAAACAGGAAGCTGTAGTAATGTTAGAGTACCATTTCAGAAACTGTCATGGGAGAAGCAGTTTGAAGATCAACAATTCACTGAATTTGAAGTACATAATTAAACATTATGATCGTAATTACTTTTGAATTTAACTTTCATTCTCCCCAACCCCACTAAATGAAGACACGTTCAGCTACTAGTAAATGAAATTTATAATGAACGCATAATGCATTTCTGTCATATTTGGCTGTCCTAAATTAACTTCTAATGAAGGGCTTTTAAAACTTCAAATATTTATATACTGTGGATTTACTACCATTATTAGCATTAAGAAGCAAAGTGCTTTTAACCATTTTCCTCAAATTTCTGGACGTAAATATCCTGAGCCAAAATATTTAAAATGGGCAAGGGATTATCATTTGCATGCAAACAAATAAAAGAGAACTGAAAAAACAATACATAGAGGAGAATTAAAGAAATGTCCACAGAACTATAATATAGTGAAAATTACTATCTAATAGTCTATATTTTTAATACAATCTAGCTACTGGAATATAAGAAGGGGAAAAAGTGTTTAAAAGCTCCCTGGAGCTCCTGTTGCAGAAAACAGGTGACAGTTTTCAACTAATTTTTAGGAGAAAAATATATTGAAACTATAATAAAAGTACTAACAATCAACCATTCCTGGCATAACATATACAGATAGTCCTCGCCTTACGACTACAATTGAGCCCAGAATTTATGTTGCTAAATTTGTTAGTGTTGCCCCATTTTACAACTTTTCTTGTCACATTTATTAAGTGAATTACTGCAGTTGTTAAGTTAGTAACATGGTTATTAAGTGAATCTGGCTTCCCCACTGGCTTTGCTTGTCAGAAGGTCGCAAAAGATGCTCACAAGACCCTGAGACGCTGCAACCGTCATAAATAAATGTCAAGCATCTGAATGTAAATCATGTGACCATTGGGATGCTGCAACAGTCAGTCTTAAGTGTGAAAAATGGTCATAAGTCACTTTTTTCAGTGCCATTGTAACTTCGAATGGTCACTAAATGAACTGTGTAAATTGAAGACTGCCTGTATTTAACATACTGTAGTTAAAATTCAAACTCTTCAAAACTCCACCCAATCTAGAAAAAAAAATATAAAGATTGGCTTTGACAACTGAAGCTCTTAATCTCTCTCCATGGATCCTGTGGTTCTATTAGAAGCTTGCCTGCATGAGTTGTGTGGCTCAACTTGTGATTCCAATAGCCAAAAAATATTGTTTGTTGCATTTTATAAATGAAGATGCAATTCCTATGCTTCTTTATTAGACTTAAGGATCCTTCCACACCACCAGAATTTCCATGCACAATCAGTTTCTCAAAAAGCAATGTGAAAGCAGGCCACAATTCCATCTATTTCAGTTCTGAAATAAAAGAACCAGCAAATAACATAAATCAGTCAATATTTACCTTCTTTCCTGCACCTGGCCAAAGGAAGAGTTCAAAGACTATAACTCAAATGATATGCCTTGAGAATAGAATAGAATAGAATAAAATAACAGAGTTGGAAGGGATGTTGGAGGTCTAGTCCAACCTCCTGCCCAGCAGGAAACCCTACACCACTTCAGACAAATGGTTGTCCAGTCTCTTCTTAAAAACTTCCAGTGTTGGAGAATTCACAACTTCTGCAGGCAAGTTGTTCCACTTATTAATTGTTCTAACTGTCAGGAAATTTCTCCTTAGTTCTAAATTGCTTCTCTCCTTTATTAGTTTCTACCCAGGTAGAAACTCAGGCGCCTTGAAGAATAGTTTAACTCCTTCTTCTTTGTGGCAACCTCTGAGATATTGGAACACTGCTATCATTTCCCCTTTTCCTAGAGCTCTAGTGACAAAAACCTTACACTAATTTCATATAAAAAGGAAACAGAATATAGGTAGTCCTCAACTTACAACAGTTAATTTAGTGAGCGTTCAAAGTTACAACAGCACTGAAAAAAGTGACTTATAACTATTTTTCACACTTACGACCATTGCAACATCCCCATGGTCATGTGATCAAAATTGGGATACTTGTCAATTGGTTCATATTTATGTTGGTTGCAGTGCTCAAGCATGGAAATGGGTCTGAATGCTTATAGATTAAAATTCTCCTTCAGAGCTTCAGTGAAAAAGCATATATATAAAGTGTTTATTCTGGAAAAGAATACTCTAATTGGGATATTTTTCTATTTCAGAGAACTTAAATAGGAATAATCAGATATGTTTCTAAGAATATCCTGGTGTATTTTGGAACAATTGGAAGTCTTTTAAATTACCGTATATACTCGCCTATAAGCCGAGTTTTTCAGCCCATTTTTCAGCCTGAAAAACACCCCTGGCTTATACGCGGGTCACGAAAAAAATGACTTTTTCCCTGCAAGCTAGGAAACAGCGGGAGAATGGGGTTTGCTTACCCCGCCCATTCCCAATCTATTGGGACTGCCTCCTGAGTTCCAGCTGATGGCTAGAGGAAAAAAAAAACTTTAAATTCTTGCCACAGGGCTTCAAAGGCCCCCCCTACAGCTGATCAGGATTAAAAGAAAACAAATGAGAAGATCCATGCCGGCTGCAAAAAGGTGCCTGTTGCAAAGAGTACATTTTTTAAAAAAAGGTGCCTGCTGCAAAGAGCACTTTTTTTTTAAAAAAAGGTGCCTGCTGCAAAGAGCACATTTTTTTCTCTCCTTCTGCTGAAACCCAAAGCGAAACTAAAACAGCTTGTTGGCTTTGCTGTTTGCTAAGGCACATTTCTTTTCTTTTTCCTCATCAAAAAAGGTTGGTGCAAACAATGGGAAATTTATGGCAAATGGCAAAAGAGGGGAGTTCAAGATTTTAAAACACAAAAGAAAAAAAAGCTCTATTTAAATAGGGAATTGTAATAATTGAGATATTATTAATTGTATATTGTGTTGAAAGCAGAAATGGTTAAGTTGTGGTTTGGAAGAATATTGGGGGAAATTATTTGGTTTATTATTATTGGTAAATATAATTAACTGATTTGTAAGAAATTGGATTGCATGGAAATAATTGGAATATTCAATATTCAAAGAAAATACATTGTATGTTTGTATGTGTGTTTCTAATTATTGCTATTTATTCATATTTGTTCTCTTTTATTCTTTAAAGTTTAACAATTCATTCTTTATCTTAATATCTTTAAATGTGTTTGGGGTTGGTTTTCTTCCCTTTCATCTTTTTTACTGTACAGCAATCTTTCTCCTCAAACCTACCACCTCTTTTCTTTCCTTCTTACTTTCTCTTCCCCCCCTCCTTCTCCTCCCTACTTCCTCTTCCTTTCTTCTTCTCCTCCTCTCTTCCTCCCTCTCCTTTTATGCACATGGACTACTCAGAGGCTCAAAAAGTTATTTTTGACTGGTCCTTGCACTTGTGACCAGTCCTTGAACTTACGACTGTCCTCACGTTTTGGCCCTATCTTGTCACCATGGTGAAGAGAAGCAGTTGTGAAATGAGTGACACCGTTTTTAAGAATGCTACAATGGGCATAAATGATGACCAGTCATAAGTGCGAAGACCGGTCAAAAGTGTGAGGACCTGTCAGAAATCACTTTTTTCAGCCCTTTGAGTAGTCCTTTTGTGCACATGGACTACTCAGAGGGCTGAAAAAGTCATTTTTGACTGGTCCTCACACTTGTGACCAGTCCTCGAACTTCTGACTGGTCCTCACACTTATGACCATCCTCACATTTATGCCTGTGCAGCATTCTTAAAACCATGTCACTCATTTCACAACTGCTTCTCTTCACCATGGTGACAAGATAGGGCAAAAACGTAAAATGTGAGGACAGTCGTAAGTTTGAGGACTGGTCACAAGTGAGAGGACCAGTCAAAAATTACTTTTTCAGCCCTCTGAGTAGTCCATATGCACAAAAGGACTACCCAGAGGGCTGAAAAAAGTGATTTCTGACAGGTCCTCGCACTTTTGACCAGTCTTTTTTTATTTTGAAATTTACCAGTAGCCGCTGCATTTTCCACCCCCGGCTTATACGCGAGTTAACAAGTTTTCCCAGTTTTGGGGGGTAAAATTGGGGGGGTCGGCTTATATGCGGGTCGGCTTATACACAAATATATACGGTAAAAGACAAATATTTTTCATTTCAGTTCAGTCAGAACACCAAGTACAGATGTGAATTCACTTTTAAAAAAAAGCTGGACTTTCATAGGCTATTTTTCCACTGTTGCAAAGCAGCACTGATAAATCAAGCTTATGAAACTTCTAGCACATGGCACTATGATTCTCCTCTGATAACAATGAGGAGTTTTCATTAAGTGTAAAATCATGGTGGTTTCTACCTTATCTTTTGTGGCTGCAAAGTTCTTTGATTAAGATCAATCACATTTATCACATTTATAGCAATATTCTATGCAAACATATTTGGACAAATGCTATCTTGACTATAATGCTCTTTACTTCTAAGAATGTATGTACAACGACTGCTGTAGGTTGGCTAAATGCTGCATTTTACAAAATAGGAAAGACCAGAAGAAAGAAGTAGATGGGTCAGGACAAAAATGAACATACACCTATATATTTGTAATATAATCTGCCCAAATCAATCCACTGCAGGATGTGGATCTATACCACACTGACTCCCATATGCTTCATATCCCACTCATTGTAAAAATAAAAATATGAAATACATTAAAAATGGAAAGATGGCATACTTAAAGGCAAATTACAAGCATCACCTTTATATCAAAGAAAGATTTTACTATACATTTGGCTCAAAATGGCTTCTTAGGGAAAAGATTACGGGTGGTTGCAGTGATTTGTTTGGATGTGTTACCTAGCCAGGAATAGGATTTAAGAAAGCAGTGACATATAGACTATATACTACCAAAACTATGATGGAGATTTCTACTTAGCAGTAAGAGCAGACTATCTTTATTATGATTCAAGTACTGCATACTGAGTGCTCATTATTACTAAAGCAAAATAAAAACAATTAACTATAATAGTAATCCTAAATAAATTATCAGGATATATATAATTTTATTCCCTTTTATTGAATGAATCCCAGATGTGAAAGGTTATATCCTTTCATATTGTACCTCCAAAATTTTTTGAATTCTGTGGTAACTAGAATAATGCTCAAATATCTTATTATTTCTCCATTTAATATAGCAGGATAAACACAGAATAAAATGCAGAACCAAAAACAAAACCAGTGAGTTTGCTTCTAAACTCAGTCTGGAATATGAAGCTTCAACCTACAATCCTATCTGCTTTGCATCCTCTACAGTTCAATGGTATGTATTTATGGGGATTGAATAAATACAATGGGAACTCATGTGTAAATATCATGCCAATTAGGAGGACTAAAGAGCCTATTGTGTAGGGTACATTCAAGTCTGACCACTTTTTTGTCATCATTTTTGTTCAGGAAAAGACTTTCCTACTCTTTATGTTGCTATTTCTAAGTTATTCTATAAGGAAATAATTCTTGCCTTAGAAGAGGGCAGCATTAGCAATATTCCCAGAAAACGTACTGTAAGTATAATTAGCCAATATATGATGAAGTGACTGGTTTGTAGCATTATTATGGCTTGGAACATAAAAATGCTCTACAATTTTATTTTCATGTCTACAAGAAGGCAGCCAAAAATGCCAAAGGTGAGAAATCAGAAAATCTCTGTATGGATCCTCTGAATTGTTAGCCTAGTACTAACTAGTCTTGCTACAAAATTAGCTGGTTGATATTTCAATATACTTATTATTGGTAGTATTCCATTATCTTATCTTATCAATACTATGCTATACATTCTGTGGCTGATTGAAAATCTGGAGCCAGAATTTTTCTGTTGGCAATATAAATTTAAGTCTTTCAGGAAACTCCACTGACCTAAACTAATGCCAAGACAATTCTGACAAAACTAGTGGATTGGCACAAATTAACATTGGACCATTGGTCATGAATCTTAATAGACATTCACATTGTTGGATGGTCTTTTGTCCCAATCTGCTTGGCAAGAGAGGAATTCAGACAGCTCATTCAGCAACTCAGTCTGTAACAACTCTTCCCACCTCCCAAACTGGATTGCTTTTACGATGATGAGGCCCTGCTCCAATGCGTTCTTGAATAGCTTGTGCCACTCTACTTCAAATTTCAGCCAGTTTCATTTAAAAAGTTATGGACTTTAAAATGTGAATGTCATTTTATTATTTTTGAACAATCAAATATCAGCCTTAAAAGTACTCAGATTTATTCTCTGTATCAATATGGACAAACTCTTCATTCTGAAGGAACAAAATTATGAAGAAATGTCACCTGACAAGGCCTCATAATTAATTATACACTATAAATCCTCCAGCTAATTAAACCGACTCAACTGCAAACTTAACGAAACTTTATGACTGATATTCCAGATGTAACATGCTGAATCTTTATTCATTTCATTTTTAATCTACTGTAAATAATTTATCTAAAATATTTCTGATTTGTTTTAAATGCTACAATATAGTATTTTATACCTGCAAGGTAGTAGATGCCACACAGTTTAGTGGCTCTTTCACCATGACTTCAGGTTGTTGTGCACTACACAAGTGGTAAGCTTGCCCATAATATGCAGATTGGACACTTATTGTTGAATGCCGAGGACACCGTAGACTCAAATGATCACCGTCACAGGCATACACAGTATGGTTTCGCAGGAGTTTGGTTAGGTAACCTAAAAAAATATTTAACTGTGTTACATTTAGTGAAGCAATATTCCTTTCTCCTCTAAATTTGAATTAAAAATGATCAATAACTTTTGGCTTGATTAATAGTTTGGGATGCTAGGAAAGGTTCACTTATCTTTAAAACAAATCAATGCCAGAATAAAATTTGCTGTTGCCATTGCTAATCTCTGTTCTCTTCAACTATGTCTTCTTCAAGTCCTAATAAATAGTGTTGCTGCGTAGGTCTTTTTATGATTGTGTACATGACTAAGTCCTCTAACAGTGGGAGAAATGAACTCATTATCTGCCGGGCTACTACTCCACAAAAGTGGAAGTGATTGAAAGTGACAAATGTAGAGGAAACTGATAAACACAAATACATCTCATCTGCTGTCTTTCCTCTAACTTGCTGGAAACCTGGGGAGATTGCATCAAAAACAGAAAGGGGAGAAAATATGATGTTTTAACCAGGAACTCAAGAATGAAAATTCTGATGGAGAAGGCAAACGGCTGAGATGGAGACTGGCTGGTGAAGAGACGAGACACTTTGCCCACATTTTCCCATACATTCAAATCTTACCACAAAGAAACTACCACCATTATTTGCTCAATTGTCCCTTTTTTCCTCTCTTTTTACTGGGAAGTGTTGAAGAGGAGCGAATCCACCATCACCACCCTTACAGAAAAAGCAGAGCTAAAAGATGAAGGATAAACAAACTGGCAGAGGTAACTGTTTATGCTCAGTGTAGAGTTGCCTGTATTGGAACAGAACAGAACAGAACAGGTGAAACCAGTTCTGTCTGCTACTCAAAGTGAGCAAGAAATAGGAGGTAGGAGTAGACAGAGCCTTCTTTTCAACTTCAAGGAGGAAATAAGGAAAGTCCCAGAGAAGTGGAGTTCAGAAAAGGAAGCAATGAAACTGTGAGAGGGAAAAAGATTTTAGGGGGTTTGTGGCTAGAAAATTGCTTGCTGTTTTCCAGCAGTTTTTGCAGTGAAGAAAAAAGAAAAATAATTATTTGCTGCTTCATGCTGCTTTTCTTGCAGGTTTGTAGTCTTCTTCTGCAAAGATGTATTTTGTTTATCTGTAATCACAGCCTTTGAGGGACTGCAAGTTGCATCTCCACAGGACACTGAAGAATGTGGGCCTATATCTAAGTTAATTTGGTTTCTTATCTTTTGGAACAAAATGTTCCTGTGCACAAATCAGCCCAGTATTCTCTTGAGGATATTAGCTATGCAGACTTTTGAATGAGTTTCTGAGCATTTTAGCTGCTGTTTTGATCTGCAAATTCCTATCCCTGTACCTAAGTTCTTTTTACCATCCATTTCATTATTCAGTGGCTCCATGAATGGTACAATAACATTTACTTTGTCAGACAAAAATGAAAAAATACCAAGTATTCAATAGAAATTTTATCCCTTGAAGTGTCATTTAAAATGAAAGTCATATTATTGCCATATGTGCATTATGAAGGATGAAAATAGTTATGGGATTTTGCTTTTTTCCATTTGATAAGGAAACTTGGTGTACTGTTATGTAGACTGGTTCCTTTCAGGTCATACTGTCTCCAGAGACATTAATAATTTACATGCACCCATCTTTTCTTTATTTTTCATTTGGATTGATATAAAGATATCAAACGGTAGCTATTTTCCTTGCCCAGAATTAAGACAGAGGAGCTGTCAGTCATTGCTATGTTCAGAGAACTCAAAATTATTTAGAGTTTTTAGATATATTTCATTTTTTGAATCAATTCTGATTACTTTGTTTTGACGAGATATTAAACATTCTTGCAATACGTGGAGTGGAAAGTAAGAAAGGAGGTAGGAATATGTTGCTGAAAATATGGGGCCAGGAATTAAAATATCCTACCTAGGGAGGTTGTATAAAGCGAGGAATACAGAAGTCCCCTATTCATAATTATCCAAAATTAAACCTCAGATGTTTCTTTGGTTTCCACCTCAGCAGCTTTCTGCTTTCTCCATCTTGAAGTTAAATTTCTAATATGAAGCCAATAAAACCTATAGATGTTTACTTCAAGTTGAGGAGAAACAAAGGATCTTATCCTGGAATCCTCTTTTAGTTATGGCTTATAGCTAGATTTAATCAGGATAAAAACAAGCCCCAACAGAAAATCACTTAAACTGAAATCTTGGATTTACACTGACTTCTGAGGTTCAGTAACTCTTAATACTGGTTGGTCCAGTCAGGTCCTGTTTCCTGGATCCATACCTGCAGGGGCTGTGAGAAATTTTCTGTAGATATTGCCAGAGAATTATCAGCTTCATACACACCCTCTTGCAAGCTTCATCTTTTGGCAAGGAAGACCATCCAACCAAAAAAAGAAAGAAAGAAAGAAAGAAAGAAAGAAAAAGAAAGAAAGAAAAAGAAAGAAAAGAAAAGAAAAGAAAAGAAAAGAAAAGAAAAGAAAAGAAAAAGAAAAATGCTTCAAATAGGCTGCAACTTTTGGTCTTTCTCATGTTTATTTATTTATTTATTTATTTCCAATTTATATACCGCCCTTCTCCCTGAGGACTCAGGGCGGTGTACAGCCAGACATAAAAAACATAAAATATAAATATTAAGACATTTAAAATATATATATAATTTGGCTACAAAATTTAAAACTCACAAACCAATTAAAATATTAAAAATATTTAAAATTTCTTCTTAAGCCAGCCCGGCTTGTTGGAAAAAATGTGTTTTTAGGGCACGGCGGAAGGCACTGAGGTCATGAATTCTCCTAATCTCCGGGGGCAACTGGTTCCAGAGGGTGGGTGCCCCCACAGAGAAGGCTCTCCCCCTGGGAGTCACCAGCCTACATTGTTTGGCTGATGGCACCCTGAGGAGGCCCTCTCTGTGGGAGCGCACGGGTCGATGGGAGGTCACAGCAGGCGGTCTCGGAGATAACTAGGCCCTATGCCATGGAGCGCTTTAAAGGTGATCACCAACACCTTGAAGCGCACCCGGAAGACCACCGGAAGCCAGTGCAGCTCGCGCAGGAGCGGTGTTATGTGGGAGCGCCACGCTGCTCCCGTCACTACCCGCGCGGCCACATTTTGGACCAGTTGGAGCCTCCGGGTGCTCTTCAAGGGGAGCCCCATGTAGAGAGCATTACAGTAGTCTAGGCGGGAAGTGACAAGGGCGTGAGTGACTGTGCACAGGGAATCCCGATCAAGAAAGGGCCGCAACTGGCGAATCAGGCGAACCTGACAAAAGGTCCCCCTGGCTACAGCTGTCAGATGTTCCTCCAAGGACAGCTGCCTATCCAGGAGGACTCCCAGATTGCGAGCCCTTTCTGCGGGGGCTAAAGACTCGCCCCCGATAGTCAGTGATGGAGTCAACTGACTATATCGGGATGCCGGGAACCACAGCCACTCCGTCTTGGACGGGTTGAGCTTGAGTTTGTTTCTCCCCATCCAGATCCGCACGGCTTCCAGGCACTGGGACATCACTTCGAGGGCATCATTGGGGTGGCCTGGGGTGGAGATGTACAGCTGGGTGTCATCAGCGTACTGATGGTATCTCACCCCAAAGCCACGGATGATCTCACCCAGCGGCTTCACATAAATGTTGAACAGAAGGGGCGAGAGGACCGACCCCTGCGGCACTCCACAAACGAGAGGCCTCGAGGTCGACCTCTGCCCCCCTGTCAACACAAACTGCGACCGGTCGGAGAGAAAGGAGGAGAACCACTGTAATACAGTGCCCCCCACCCCCAACTCTTCCAGCCGGTGCAGCATGATACCATGGTCGATGGTATCAAAAGCCGCTGAGAGATCTAATAGGGCTAGGACAGAGGAACATCCCCTGTCCCGAGCCCTCCAGAGATCATCAACCAACGCGACCAATGCCGTCTCTGTGCTGTGCCCAGACCTGAAACCCGACTGGAACGGATCCAGATAAGATGTTTCCTCCAGGAATTGTGGAAACTGTTGCGCAACCACACTCTCAACAACCTTCGCAATAAAGCGAAGGTTGGAGACAGGACGATAGTTAGCTAATACTGCTGGGTCCAGGGAAGGCTTCTTGAGGAGGGGCCTCACCACCGCCTCTTTCAAGGCGGCCGGGAAGTGACCCTCACTCAAGGAAGCGTTGATAATGCCCTGGAGCCAGCCTTGTGTAACCTCCCGGGAGGCCAGTACCAACCAGGAGGGACACGGGTCCAGTAAACATGTGGCCGCACTAAGTCTCCCCAAAATCCTGTCCACATCATCAGGAGTCACAAAGTCAAACTCTTCCCAGATAACATTCTCAAGACTATTCCTTGTCACCCCGCCCAGATCTACCCAGTCGGAGTCCAAATCCCCCCGAATCTGAGCAATTTTGTCATACAGGTATTGTCCAAAATCCTCCGCCCTGCCTTCCAAGGGGTCCTCCCGCACTCCCGCGTGAAGCAGAGAGCGGGTCACCCTGAACAGGGCGGCCGGACGATTCCCTGATGACGCAATAAATGCGGAAAAGTAGTTCAACTTTGCCGCCTTTATCGCCACTAGGTAGGTCTTAATATGCGACCTTACCAGTGTTCGATCAGATTCAGCGAGACTGGCCCTCCAACCACTCTCTAGGCGTCTTTTCCGGCGCTTCATCTCTCTCAGCTCCTCGGTAAACCAGGGAGCTGCTCGAGATCCGTACCGGGTCAGAGGCCGCAAAGGCACGACTCGATCCAAGGCTCCACCAGCCGCCAGATTCCAGGCAGCTACCAGGTCCTCGGCCGAGTCGTGTGCCAGATCCTCAGGAAACAGCCCAAGCTCCATCTGGAACCTATCAGGATCCATCAGGTGCCTGGGGCGGACCCATCTAGTTGGTTCCGCCTCCCTGCGGCGGGGTGTAGCGGTTCGGAGATCTAGGCGAAGGAGCGAGTGATCAGACCATGACAAGGGTTCTATGTCTATACCCCCTATAACCAGATCACTCAACCACTGGCCAGAGACAAAAATCATGTCCAGAGTATGCCCCCCCCTATGAGTGGGGCCATGAACTAATTGGGTCAGGTCCATGGCCGTCATGGAAGCCATGAACTCCCGAGCCACCTCAGACGTTTCACCAACGGAAGGCAAGTTGAAATCACCCATGACCATAAGCCTGGGTGTATCCACTGCCACCGTGGCTATCACGTCGAGTAGCTCGGGCAGGGCTGTTGCCACGTGGCAGGGAGCCAGGTACGTGAGCAGCAAGCCCAACTGAACCCCATGACCCCATTTCATAAGGAGGGACTCACATCCGGCAATCTGTGGCACAGTGGTCTCCCTTGGACCTAGATCTTCGTTAATAATAACCGCTACCCCCCCGCCCCTCCCCTGGGCCCTTGGCTGATGGAATGCTCTGAAACCTGGTGGGCACATCTCAACCAGAGGGACCCCTCCCTCTGGACCCAACCAGGTTTCCGTAATACCTGCCAGGTCCGCTCCCCCCTCCTTTATAAGATCACAGATGAGGGGGGCCTTATTTACCACGGACCTGGCATTGCACAGCATCAACCGAAGGCCCAGATCCTGAGTATCTGTGCTACCTAGTGTCCGAGTGGAGCTTTGGAGACCGGGGCGAGCAATCGCTCTCAAATAGCGAGCGCGCGCCCCCGACACATGATGTGGTCCCCTGCTCCCGCCATATCTGCCCCTCCCAACTACCGTGCTGATGGTGCAACCCTCATAAATATGATCCTCTGTCCCCCCTCCAATCCCTCGTTCTGCACCCCCCAAACCGTTACTTGCTTAACTGTTGCTTTAGATCATCACCATTATTCTAGTACCATTCTCTAAATTTGGCAAAGCCAGTTTCTTCCACTACTCATGAATGAACAAGTGAACAACTGCTCCCTTTCCCCAGCTTTTAGCCAGATCAAGAGACAAGCAGCTCATTCTTCCTTGGGCAGCTTTACTCTTCCTTGGGCACCATGTTAGGTTCCGTGACAGTCTCAGTTTTTTGCTACTTGTAAGAAACCCTTTATTCAACAGAAAAAGCACACACAGTTTATCAAGATCCAGTCTATCTTCTGATTTCTGACACAAAATCAGAAAATACAGAACATTTAAACAGGCTTACTGGATACTTTACTACCAGAAAATTTCAAAAAAAGAGAACTAGTGGCTCTTGGTATTGGATCACACCTATAACGATGGATAGCAATGCATTTATATAGCCTCTTTTCTCTCATGAAATCAATGGAAGTAGGGTTGATCATTCCCCAGTCCCAACCCCTCCGTATTTTGTGCTAATCAATGGCAGTTTTAATGGCTCAACAGAGTAGGTCACATGCAGGCTTTTCAGAGGTCTAGGCCATTTACAACTCTTGACGCTCTTAGCAATAATACACATAGACAAATGACAAATGACAAATGACAAATGTCTAAATTTAACTCTGATTTCTGCTTCAGACCAATGCCAGATAACTGTCTTGCCCTCTATCCTGAGTCCAGCACAAACTTGAATATGGCTGTTTCTGCTTTAACAGTCACATTAACCTTAATTAATGATTTATTAAAGCAACAGCATCTTTTTTCAGACTTGAGCAGAAGCCTGAAAAAAACCAGGATGCTTTAATGAGAGCAGCAAGATGAGCTCAGAAATTATTGAATCCTTATTTAAGCATGCATAACACATGAAATAATGTATGTATGAATTTTAAAGAATAAACATGAGCAAATTAGGGTTCAAGATTTTGATTACTATATTAATGATACTTAATACCACTAGAAAATGTTTCTAAATAAAGATGTTGAATACTATAATATTTGTTTTTAACTAAGTATTTTTAAACCAAAACGATCTTTGCCTTCAGAAACACAGTAAGGGATTAATTAAAGGATTATATTCTGAGAACATTTTTTTTTCACAAAGCATGTGCTGAGTGACAAATAAGAAATACGCCTTTTGAAATCTCCTGATAATATCTTGGATATCTTCTACCTCCACAAACACAGTGAATAATAAGTATGAACAGTAGACCTGAATCTATTGATAGAATGGAGAGCTCTGATTTTAATTGCTTAACCAACAATAATTCCCCTTCATATGGCACACTGAAGGCCACTTTCCAAACATGGGGGAACAGGCCCAATTTCCTGGAGAGTCGTGGACAGAATTAAGGGGTGAAATAGGCGCTTTGTGACTCAGGAGGGCACAAAAGGCCCACAAACCCAATCTTTTATATTTTTCACCTTCATCTAAATTATACTATTGAAGCAAAAATAAAAATTGTAGTAATAACAAAGACTGAATTTTTCTATGTGGAAGTGCTGTTATTTTCAGTTAGTCTTGCTACTCAGAATAAATTCCTGACCTTAGAATTGTTTAATTCTAAGTGGTTATCTATGGCACCAGGTTTTAAGTGGCAGATCTTGGTATTGAAAGAAAAACAACTAAACCCTTCATAAATCAGATATCTGGCTACCCCTCCAGCAAACAATCACAACAGTGGCAGAATGTTTTGCTAGGAAAACAAGTATTACCCAGTCTTCTATTTCAGGAGCTAACATGAGTATCATCAAGCTAAGACAATTAACATAAATGTTAATTATATTGGCTGGAACAGTTCAATCTATATTTTGTAATAAGAACTGTTGACTTACCATATATTTTTCATTACAGACCTATTTATTTCAGATCAAAATAGAGTGAAGTACCACACAAATGATTGGCCAGGTTCCTAAAAGTCTCATCCATCAAGTCCTCACAAGAATGTGCCAGATGGAACTGAAAAATTTATAACAACATCAGCAAACAACCATATCAACAAGAAGGATGAAGTCAGAAAGCTATAGAACAACAATTACAGTGCAAGCTATCATTATTGGCAAGATTATCTCATTCCACTTAAAACTCCATAAGTGAATATCAAAGGGTACTGCTGAATTTGTTAATGTTTCTTCAGGTCCTAGGAACAATTGAATTGAGTCACACATGGGTCCATCTTATCTGGGTGTAGACATCACAGAACTTGCAATATCTTTAGATGGTCTTGACTACAATCACCACACACAGGGAAAGAAATTTAATATAATATTTAAATATTGCAAAATGTCTGGGTTCTTTCAATTATGCAATAACATTTGAAAAGATTCCGGGGATCTGATTTAGGGTTCTTAATCAAATCTGAGAAATTGCATCTACCAGTCCTTATGCCTATCAGTATAAAATTTGCTTCTCACTTGGATGATCCCAGTCCTGCTACCTGTCCTCATGGTGTACAGAGCATGTTAAGGACAGACTGATGGTTTTCCCAGCTTCGTTTTTCTCACCTCCCAATAACTGTCACCAGTTGACTGGAGAACATTTCCCATATACTTTATAGGAAGAAAGGAGGGCAGAGTTTAGTTATCATTTAAAATTCACTCTGGCTTTGCATACATTGTTTATGTGTGTCTGTCCAAAGGAAGCCTGACTATCAGGCAGCCAGGCCGCCCAGTGGTGAAATCTAAAATTTGTTACTACCGGTTCTGTGGGCGTGGCTTGGGGGGTGTAATGTGACTGGGTGGGCGTGGCCTTTTTTTTTTTACTTTTAAAACCATTTTTTCTACAACCTCTTCAGCAAAGAGGTTGTAAAAAAATGCTTTCAAAAGGCTCTGACGATCCCAGCTGAGTTGCCTGATCGGCAGAGGCATTTAAAAGAAAAAAAGGGTTTTTTTCTTTTAAAAGCCTTTGATAATCCCAGCTGAGCCGCGCGATCATCAGAGGCTTTTTTTTTAATTTTTAAAGCATTTTTTCGGGCGAAGAGATTGTAGAAAAAAATGCTTTTAAAAGTAAAAAAAAAGGCCTCTGATGATCGTGTGGCTCAACTGGGCATGGGGGGGGGGCAGGGATTTTTGCTACTGGTTCTCTGAACCACCCGCCTCCATCGCTACCGGATCAGGCGATCTGGTCCAAACTAGGAGCATTTCACCCCTCAGCCCACCCACCTCCCCTTCCTTCATGTTATAATTCTCCTTGGTCTGGCAACTGTTGCTCAGGATGCCTATGGACAATTTTAGCTCTACTCTGAACCAATGTTAATTTTGAAGAAGGCCGAGAAGCCCTTAGTGGTAGCCATTCTTAAGGTTTCATGGAGCAACCTTCTCTAGCCTTCTTGTAGAGCAGTGAATCCAAGCTTTTGACTCAAACATGGGTTTTGGATTAAAAGCATAAACTTGCTATGGTCATAAAATAACAATCATATAATATATTCTGATATGCATCCAACCCAGAGGTGGGTTTCAGCAGGTTCTGACCAGTTATGGAGAACTGGTAGCGGAAATTTTGAGTAGTTCAGAGAACCGGTAATAAAAATTCTGACTGGTGCTGCCCCATCTATTCTCTGCCTCCCAAGTCACTGCTGATCGGGAGGAAATGGGGATTTTGCAGTAACATTCCCCTGGATTGGGGTGGGAATGGAGATTTTACAGTATCCTTCCCCTGCCATGCCCACCAAGCCATGCCACACACACCCAAGCCATGCCCACAGAACCGGTAGTAAAAAAAAATTGAAACCCACCACTGATCCAACCTCATATTCTTTTTTTTTATAAATGAGATTTATTTCATTTATTAACTAGTATTCATTAACTGCCCACATATAAGATGAACATGTGGGCAGATCTGAGCAGCTTCACTAGCATACTGCTTATTCTTTGCTAAGCCACAGTTTTTCACAGAATAATCAGAGGTCAAATTTTCTTATTATACTATAGAAATGTGGCGGAATGTAGTCCAAACTCCCAGGAGAGAAGGGATGCATTCCAGAGGAGCAAGAGACAGCGAAGTTTGGTTGGGAGGAAGAGGATTAAGACAGCTCCTCCCTAGGAGTTCTCAAAGAATATCTTTGTGCTGCAAGTAAATTGCTTTAATTTGCAATATTTCTCTCTATAGGTGACGAACAATAGAAGAAACTGCTTAGAAGAAACTCAGTGTATCTTTCTTGGTTTTTGGAGCATGACATTAATCAACTCAACAATGCAAGAATACTTGTGTTAATCCAATAATTTTGTACTTTTGTTAGTTGCCATCCCCCAAATTGATCTGTCTCTATGTTTGTGAGACTGTGTTCCAACAGACTCCTCTTTCAGGACAATATTGTATACATCTGATGAAATGATGTGCAATCCAGAAAAAAACCCGATTACCATATCTGTTATTCTTTAATCACTTCCTAGGTTGGGCTAATAGGAATTGAAATCCAACAACATCTGGAGAACAGTTGATTCTCTATTGCTGAAGAGTTTAATTTTTGACCCTAACAGTTCTTTCAGTATTTGATTTGCCTTTGTGTTTTTTCTCCCATTTCTTAAATGTTCCAGTATTTACTAGTCATGCTGTCTCAAAACCCAGCCAGCCAAGAACAGCTACACAAAGCTAACTCTTATCTTTTCCCTTTTTTTCTGTTTCCACTGCAGATTGTAAACATTACTCAAATTTTTGCAATGTGGGTTGGCAATGCCCATTCTCACAGTGGCAATAGAAGGAAAACATTCATACACAATAGACTTTCTTTCAATTATTGGCAAGTTGACAATTCTTGGTATTTTATTAACCCTTTGTGATAAGGTGTAGATGCTCACACTGAAAAATATAATTATCAGCTGCAATCAGCAAAAGGGTCAATTCTCAAACATCTCTTTTAGCATAAAAATAACGCAAAGTAGTTTTATTTCTTGGTTCAGCCTTTAGCTCAGAAAAAAATAACACCCATGCAAGATACCCTGTATTATTGGTGTGTGTGTGTGTGTGTGTGTGTGTGTCTGGTCCATAGCAGTTTCTATTAAGAAAGAACAATATTTGCTTGGTTTTCATGTGCAACTAACATCTGTCTTCAACATACAGAAGACAGCATATGTTTCTTGGGACTAGGGATTGCCAAATATAATTTTCACATGTAACATCTCTCTGGATTACACTTGAAAGCTCTCAAGGTCAAGTGCCACAGAACTTTGTGTACTGCTGAACCAAAGATAACACTTTATTATGCTACTATTGCAACTGAGCCAAGAACAAAAGACTTTGTTCATATTGAGAACATTCAGTTAGATACAGATTTAATCTCACACATGCCTTTCTCTGCTTCTACCTAACTATGGTGGTACAAACATGCCCATTTCTTTCTTTCCCATCATTTTTTCCCGCACCATTATGTTGCCTTGATCTCCTTCCTAGCCCATTAATAAGACAAACTTAAAGTGTCCTTATCTTGAATCCATAGTGTAATATTTCTCCCCTTATTCCACTACATTTGAAGGATAACCTCGTGGCAGTGGTGAGATTCAAATAATTTAACAACCGGTTCTCTGCCCTAATGACCGGCTAGGTGGGCATGGGCATGGTGGTGTGGTAGCACTCAGCCTCTGAGCCCCTGGGAGCTAAGACGGGCCATGGGGAAGATTTGCCACACACATACCCTGTGCCATTTTGGGCCTAGCAGGCCTCCTTGCACTTACCTGGCAGCCAAAACGGAGCGTGTGGGAACTTCTGAAAGGGGCGGGGGGGGGTGGGGAGGGGAGGGGCCAGCCAGCAATTTAACAACAATTTAGCAATTTAGAGCCTTGGATAGTACAGTGGTCTACAGCCCTTTTATTAACATCAGCTGCCTGCAATTATTGCAGGTTCGAATCTCACCAAGGCTCAAGGTTGACTCAGCCTTCCATCCTTTCTAAGGTAGGTAAATTGAGGACCCAGTTTGTGGGGGCAATAAGCTGACTTTGTATAAATATACAAAAGTATGAAGGCTATTGCTTAGCGCATTGTAAGCCGCCCTGAGTCTCCGGAGAAGGGCGGCATATAAATCAAAATTAAAAACAAAAAACAACCAATTCACCGAAGTGGTGTAAACCGGTTGAATCCCACCACTGCTTCATGGCCTTTAACATCTCTTAGGCTTGGTCACCCTTTACCTTGAAGGAAACTTTTAAATGAATGCAGTGACTTGAAACAGAGAAAAATAGATACAGAGTAGGAACCAGCAATAGGGACTACAAATTATATGCCAGTATGAGTAGTTTCATGGGAGGGAGGTCAAACTAGGCAAGATATCAGGAATGGCATCATAATCAAAGTCCTCACCATTTTATATGTGTAGATGTTGTTAATGCACATATAAACAGAATGGGGTATGGGTCAGAATGTTGTGAGTGTCATTCTGCCAGCTTTGCTTCCCCAGTTCCCCCACAAATACCACTGGCTACTATAATTTTCTGCTGACTTGGGAATGGGTCTATAAATCAGTAGTGAGGAAAGGTCCTTAGAATAAATAGACTGAAAACAATTAAGTTATGTCATATTGATTTCAAGGAGTCTTCTTTAAGTAAGACCAAGTTTGGATTTAGCAAACTTGGGCAATCAGTGATTGCCAGGGCATCAGAAACTTTGATGTAGGGAAATCAATTATACTAATTAGACAATATGTAATTTTTTTAAAAAAAGCATAGTTTTCCGTATTGCACCATATACAATTCAATATGGAAAATACCTCACTGAAATCATATGGTCATTATTAGTCACTATAGGCTACAAATAAGAAAACTCTGGTTCTCCTATAGTTGTTGAATTCTAGCTCTTAAGAGGTCCAACTACCACGACCAGGATGAGATACTCCAGGTAAGGGATCCTCAACCACTGGGACACAGACCGGTACTGGTCCATGTCCTGTTAGGAACTGGGTCACACAGCTGAAGGTGAGTAGTGGGCAAGTGAGCGAAACTGAAACCATCCTCCCCTCCCAGTCCGTGGAAAAATTATCTTTCACAAACCTGATCCTTGGTACCAAAAAGGTTGGGGACTGTTACTCTAGGACACTGGGAGTTGTAACCTAATATTTGTGCCAATCCAACCATTAAATGACCAATTATGACTTCCATCAACTGCCTACTGTTTATTGTATAAAGAATTCTGAAATATTTGAAAGAACAGGTTATTCTAAAATCGCCTACTACTTCATAAACAACAATTGGCAAAATTGTTACACAATTTGAAACCAGTGAGGTTTCAAAGTTGTTTTGCATTTGGACGTGATCTATTAAACTGGACTAAAATAAGGAACTTTTTTCTGAAATATTTTTGTCTGATACATGATTATGTAGAAACCAGTCTTGCTAACTTCAGTTATTGAGATAATATATAGAACTATGCCCTAGTATTTCTTTGTCATTTTACTAATTTATTCTAAATCTCTTTTTTTAAAAATAATAAAGATATGTCAAGTTATTCATTGCAACCAATCTGGAAATGAAATTGAAGAATTAAATCTTTTAAATAATTCAATATTTGTCAATCATTCTGCCCATAGAGTATATTATCATAATGGCAACAAATAATGAGGATGTATGGAATACATATGGAATTTTGTTTCCTTGGAATTCCAAATAAAGAAAAGCACTGTTTCTTCTACATTCAATGTATATATCATGTCACCCTTTTTTTTTGTCTTGAATCCAACTTTTCTGCTGCTGAAAATATCCAGATTGTCATGGTCCTTAAATTTTCAGGAAAAATAAACAATACAAATACATGTGTAATTGTCAACTGGTTACAGGAAAATCAGGAGGAATAAAGATAAGGTTTCTAGAACATTTCTGATATAACAGGTAAAAAGCCTGAAATATACATACCAGTAAAACATTTCTCCCTATGTAGATCCTTTTACATAATCTCTCTGTAGGGAAAAAGGGTATGCAAAACAAAATGAACATACCTATGTATCACAAGTACAAGTAGTCCTCGAGTTATGAATGTAATGAAGCCTGCCAATTACATTCATAACCCAAGGATTCGTAGGAGTAAATTGCGTAACTTGACTGTGAACAATCCCTGCTTTTGCCCACGCATTTGTTAATTGAATGTGCAGGTCGTTAACTGCACATGCGGTATCTCAGGATAGGGAAGGCCATGGGGGGGGGTGTCTAGTGATGGAATAATCCACCTGCTTAAGACCACCCAAGGCCTCCCCGACCCACTGAAATATCTCATGCTCCCCACAATTGCTTCTGCCCCCCCCACCCGCCTTTCTGCCATGCCGATCACTTACCTTACGTTACTCTGCTGCATGAGATCATGACACTCAGAAGCTTCCAGATTCGGCCCACAAAGAGTTTGGAAGTGATAGGACACTTTTAGGCAGCAAAATCCACTGCCTAAAAGAGTCCCATCGGCTTACAAGCACTTCAACAAGCAATTGTAAAAAGCCTTTTCCAGGATGAACAGAGCTTGTGAGGGACACACTGCCCCCTCCCAAACTCTGCTGTTGCCAGGAAAGGCTTTTTGCAAAGAGTTGCCGAAGTCTTAGGGATGCAATCTCCCTGCAGCCTTCAGCAACCCTTTCTAAAAAGGCTTTGCCAGTACGGACAAAGCTTTGGTGGGATACACATGCCACTCTGGGGCTCCATTTTTGGTGGCAAAGTGCTTAAGGAGGCCTTTTCCACTGAAAATGGAGCCCCAAAAGGGCCCACACGTCCCTCCGAAGCTCTGTCCATACTGGCAAGGCTTTTTGCATTCCTGTAGGCTTTGGCAGCCCTTTACAAAAAGCTTTGCTGGTACAAACAGAACTTCGAAGGGTTGTACCCACCCCTCCCAAGCTCTGCTCGTGCCGGCAAAGGCTTTTTGCAAAGGGCTTGCTGCAATCTCCCTGCAGGCTTCAGCAAGGAAATAGCAAACGGAGGGAAGGCCTGAAGGACCAAAGCCTTCCCTCCATTTGCAAAGTCTTTTACTGCAGATCTCATCTAGGCCTCAATTCACAGAGAACAGAGGCCTAAAGTAGTGTGAGATCACACAAGATCAGTAGCACAAGATCTTGCGCCACTGATCTCGCATGATCTCGTGGTACTTTAGGCTTCTGTTCTCTGTGAATGCACCAAAGACCTCAAGCAACAAAGCAGGCAAAGAAACCACGGCAGAGTGGAGATCTTTGCAAGGTAAGTGTGTCTCCACATGCGGAGTGCCTGTGAAGACCCAACTGGGAGAGGGCAGGGAATAGGCAGGACAAATGTTACAGCACCTCTGTCATCATTTGTAAGTGTGAACGAAGGATGTGATGCTGCAACATTCGTAATTTCTGGACTGATTTGTAAGTACTTGGGGGGCTAGGTCATAACTTTGAATAATCGCTAAGTAAACTGTCGTAACTCAGGGATTACCTGTACACAAATATGACAGATGCTTTATATAATTTATATAAAAATAATTTATATAAAAAGAGCCTGAGTGGCGTAGCAGGCTAATTCCTCCTACTAAGGCAGCATTTAACATCCAGCTGCCTACAATTACTGCGAGTTCTAATCTCACCAGGCTCAAGGTTGACTCAGCCTTCCATCCTTTCTAAGGTGGGTAAAATGAGGACCCAGTTTGTGGGGGCAATAAGCTGACTTTGTATAAAATATACAAAAGTATGAAGGCTATTGCTTAATGCATTGTATGCCGCCCTGAGTCTCCGGAGACGGGCGGCATATAAATAATTTTTAAAATATATATATATAATAATAATTACGATCATATGAGCATTTGATATACCATATTCTTCTTGAAAATAAAGTCTACAGATTTAAATGGACTTCAGATATATGACAATAAAATCACAAATTAGTGCTTCTAAATTTCACTGCACATTGAAAATAAAGTCAATTATAATCTTCAGAACCTACTTCAAAATACTTAATGTGCCCAATTAAGTCATCAATATTGATTTCAATAAAATCTACTTTTCAGTTAAAATGCTACGGATTGCAGTTTTGGAAAATAAAAAATCTGATACCATCATTACATCAACTCTTAAATTGAGAAGCATAAAATTTTACAGTTAATATCCATTACAATTGAAAACATATTGTGTTGTTTTATAAATCTTCAACAATGATGATGCAACAAAATCTATTTCTAGACCTCTGGAAAAAATGTCTTCTGTCTTTAATAAACAAACAACTTTTGATTCAGGACAAAAGCTGAATATAATGCATATGGAAATAGAAATGAAAGTAAATATATTTTATTGACAGGAAGTAAGGTAATTACTGCAGTACTTGACTAATGCGCTGATTATTGGCACGTGTGGGTAGGACAAAAACTCCAACCCTGAGTCTCTTAATATAAAAACCACATTTTCAAAATAATCAGAGACCCTGGAAAGTATACCACTGAATAATCTTAATATCAAAGCTCAAGACTCATGTGGATGAGAAAGGGCTTAAGCAGGAGTATTTTTTTAAACTCTAAATGCCTCATTAATCATCTCATTATTGGATGCAGAAATTCGTGGTATTTTGGATCTTGTATTGCCTTTTCTTTTCTTTTTCTTTTTTCCTTTTTGGCAAAGGTACATTGTAACACTTCAGCATTTGCTGCCAAATAAAATATAAAGTTTTACTTTATTGGAAAAAAGTTTATAAGGAACACAGAACGAGTTATTTAATCAAATCTAACTGACTGATTTCCCTATAATAAACTTTTTGTTTATACAAGGCAGAAGAGTGATCTGTCTCTTTAAAAGGATTTGTTTTCACAAAGCCAGCCAAGTTTAAAGAAATCTATTCTGTAGCTACTAACAAGGAAGAGAAAGTTGGACCCAGATTTACGTTAGATGCCTGGTATTTAGAATATTGCGATAACTTGTAGTTCTTTAAGACTTATACCACCATATATCTAATCACAGTTAGAAGGCAAATGCTGGCCTTTTTTGGTAAGTCTTTCCTACTGCTGAGTTTAAATAATATTCATTCAAACTTGAATGAGCAGGAAACTACAACTCTGAAATTTCTTGTCCCTATTGGCGATCCTTATTTTGCCTTTGTTTCAAGTGATTATGGTCATTAATCCTTGTAGATAATGACTCATTGACATGATTTTATACATGTCAACAAGTAGCTACAAATTAAAACGTGGATCATATTTTATTCTTATTAAAATAATACATTTTTAAGCAAATCAAAGAAAAACTAAACAAACTACTCAAAACTATTTAAACTGTACGATGAAAAATAGACCCACTGATGTAAACAATACTACCTGATATCATCTGAGATCATAGCTAGAAATAATCTCTCAATTACTTCCTCTGTGGCTGCTCTCAGTCAGTGTTAATAGTAGGTGAGAGATCCAGCCCTCGCCCACTCTTTTGCGGGGACATAAAGACAAGGAATTATTAGTTTCAATATTTGAATCATTACAGTTTACAGTAATAGAAGGCTGAAATGAGTTACTGTTAGCAGAGATAGGTAATTGAACGTTGGATTGTTGATTGGAGTCGTTTGGTGTGAGAGAAGATGTTGTAGGTGATTCAACGATAGGAGGAATAATGGAGATGGTGGTTGTAGTTTGATTCGGAAG
>WNWU01000016.1:31160909-31194612 GCA_012654045.1 Ptyas mucosa | reverse complement strand
TGGAGGGTTGGAACATACAAGGGATTCAGAAGGTTGAAGTCCTTGATGAGAGTCATGAGGTGGAGTAGAATGGAGATCGAAGCAAGGTTGTTGTAAGCGTGGGTCTGGTCTTTCGGTGTTCGAGTGAAGAGAAGGAAAAAAAGTTGGGTCCTTTTGTAAAGAGGTTTGTACTTGCTGGGTAGCTTCAATAGAAAGTTTTTTTAGTCTTTTGGTTAATGATTGGTGCTGTTTTGTTAAGGCTATGGTTAATGCATCAATCTCTTGTAAAGATAATTCGTTCAGGTTCAAGGATTCCATGTTAGGTAAAACGTTCTATGATTTTAAAAAAATTACAGAAATTCATAGACCTGAGCAATAATTCTCCATCGTCTGCTACCATTTGTCAGATATATACTGATGGTCGTGCTCATTCAGTCTATGCGGAAGTTATTTAGGCCAT
Source organism: Ptyas mucosa (assembly GCA_012654045.1). Classification (NCBI taxonomy): domain Eukaryota; kingdom Metazoa; phylum Chordata; class Lepidosauria; order Squamata; family Colubridae; genus Ptyas; species Ptyas mucosa. The sequence continues at coordinate 31,194,173 of WNWU01000016.1, read as the reverse complement.
ACAGTTTCAGGTTTAAAAGTTATTTTATTATTTACAAATATACAATAATGAACAGGGTGTCCTGCTGCATTTATTACCCTAACTGTATGGCTCAGAGGTTGAGAGGGAGAGAAGTTCACTTCTGTCTTGCTGAGATGGATGGGAAGAAATTAGGGAAGATATCCAATTGATTTGTGGGTATAACTCCAATAAGGGAGTTCATTGGTTTATACAGTCACATGGGATATCTGTAGACTTAGAAGACTTAACCCCTTCTGGTGCCTGGGGCATCATACGTAGGCAATATCTGACACCGCAGGGCTCGGTACTCTCTTTGCTCCTATTCAACATTGTCGTTGAAGCCGTTGAGTGAGATCATCCATCACCATGGACTGAGATATCATCAATATGCTGATGATACTCAGCTATATGTCTCAGCCTCTGGTGAGTTAAATGATGCCATGACCTCCCTCTCAGAGTGCCTGGAGACTGTTAGGAGATGGATGGGGTGCAATGGGCTGAAACTGAACCCTGGAAAGACTGAGTGGCTTTGGGTTTGGGATTCTTTGGCCCATGGAGAATTGCCACCTTTGGTCTTCGATGGGGTGGCACTGCCCCAAACAGACCTTGTGCATAATCTGGGGGTTCTCCTGGACTCACGACTCCTGCTCAAAGAGCAAGGTGGCAGTCGTGGCCAGAAAGACCTTCTAACTGCGGGTTGTGTGACAGTTATGCCCTTTCCTGGACTAACAATTGCTTCTCATGGTCACTCATACTCTAGTCATCTCCTGTCTTGACTATTACAATGCGTCCTACATGGGGCTGCCCCTGAAGAGCATCCAGAAGCTTCAGTTGGTGCAAAATGCAGCAGCCCACATGGTTTTATGCAGACTTCGATGTGCACATGTTTCACCTCTCCTGCGGTAACTGCATTGCTTGCCAATTTGTTTCCAGGTTCAATTCAAGGTGCTGGTTGTCATCTTTAAAGCCCTTCATGGCTTGGGACCAGGTTATCTGAGGGACTGTCTCTTGCTGGTCACATCTACCCGATTTGCTAGAGTGGGGAGGCAAGGAATGTTGTGGTGCCCATCCCCTTGGGAGATACATCTGGTGGGACCCAGAAGAAAGGCCTTCTCTGTGGTAGCTCCCTCTCTCTCTAACATTATTCCCCCTGACATTAGACTGGCCCCCACTCTAACATTCTTTTGGAAGACGCTGAAGACCTGGTTCTGTCAGCGGGCCTGGAAATCCAGAGCAGGATGGCGCCCATTAAGAGCAGTAGTACTTAGAGTTATATACCACTTCATAGTGCTTTACAGTCCTCTCGAAGCAGTTTACAGAGTCAGCATATTGCCCCCAACAATTTAGGTCATCATTTTACCGACCTTGGAAGGATGGAAGGCTGAGTCAACCTTGAGCCTGGTGAGATTCAATCTGCCAAACTGCTGGCAGCCAGTGATCAGCGTTGTCACCAGGGTGGGAGATTATTATTTTACTATTTTATTATTTTATTATTTTTCTTTTTATTCTTTTTATTTCTTTTATATGGATTTTTTATCCATGTAAACCGCCTTGAATTGCCATGTGCGAGTAGGCGGCAATATAAATTTTCTAAAATAAAATAAAATAAAATAATTAGTGGCCCAGATTGTTGGAGGCAATATGCTGACTTTGTAAACTACTTACAGAGAACTGTAATGCACTATGAAATGGTATATAAATCTAAGTGCTATTGCTATGGCTAATTGCAATTGCTAGATATTCTCCCTGAAACAGAGATCTCAAAACATCTGGCACAGAGAAAAAACATGAAAAAATAATTACAGATAATGCATCAGTTTTACTCACTCTAGCTTCCATAGGAGACTTTATTTATTTATTTAATAGCTGCTATCTCACCTAAGGCAGCTCTGGGTGGTGTACAACAATAGATTAAAAAATGAAGATATAAAACCATCAAATATAAATATAAAAAGCCATCATAATAAATATCCTAAAAACAAAAATATAAATGAAGGAAAAATATGAAGGAAAAATATAAAAGTTCATTAAAAGTTTGGACTGGACTGGTTTCTGCTAACTTTAGCTACTTTCCCAATGGTTGCCTGAAGCTCAATATCTATGCATGCTATGTGTAACATCAACATGATTCAAGTTGTGCATGATTTTATGAGCACCCCAATAATACTATAATTCTTTTTCTGGGAGCTCTGGAAATCAGTAGACAGGCATTCTCTGACTATTTATCGTGGGAAATAATGTTAGCTATTATTTTGCTTGCAGCACATCTGAATAGGATGATAACCTACATGATCATGAATGTCTTTTATCCATGATAGTTCTCAACATGTGGTATTGTGACTTGCAAGTGATTCTTGACTTGCAAAGGATGCTGTGGAGCATTGGTCAATGTTATTTATTTCTTGAGCTATTGATACATTATTATCAAATTACTCCTTGAGCATAAAATCATGATTACGTTATATTGGTGTTAGCTCCATTATGTGGCTACTAAGAATATTGGAACTTCAGGACAATCCTTTTGAAAAGTTATATCCAACTAGAAACTGTGCCATGCAACCAGATTCACAGTTGCAGTTTAGATATTTCAAACCTACATCCCATTAGGAACCTGTGAAACTAAGGTAACCTGGCACCGTTTCTGAATAGTTATTTCTGAAACATCTAAATGAAGTGCCAGAGAAATAATCTTGCAGTGTTTGCCAACACAGAAATTAAGTTTTATGATCACATGCTGCAATAATGGTCACTATTCTCTTCCTTTGAATCATATCTATGGAAAATCAAATTTAGGTAGTCCTAAATTCTGTGTAGTGTCAAAGTAATTTAGTGTCATGTTATAAACAGGTGTTTGGCTAGATTGATGAGAAAATACTAGCTATATACTAATGTAGAAAAGCATTCAATAATTTGCAAGTATTCAAAAGCTGTTTATACTTAAAAGTACCCCTGAAAAAAAGTCAGCTGCTCAAAAAGCAGCACTGAAAGAAAGGATAAGGAATGTCAGTACTCCTTCAGAAAAAAAAAGCAAGAATATGTTGGCTAAAACTTTCTTTAAGGCATAGTATAATACTAGACCTGGATCAAAATTCTGTGTTGTGCCAGCCACCCTGCTGGCTGTGAAATCTACTAGCAGATTTTTGGATAAGAACATCAGAAATGGAAAATATGCCTGTATGACTGTGTTTTTTCAAACCTGGCAACTTTAAGATGTGTGGACTTCAACTCCCAGAATTCTCCAGCCAGCATGCTGGAGAAATTTTGCCATCAATGCCTCTCCCTCTCCCCAAACTGTAGTGAAGTGTAAACAAAAGACATTCTGCCAAAGTTTAATAGCAAATATCAAAATAGCCCAATAAAGCACCAACAGATCTTTACCAGACTATGCTTTGAATCATCACATACTATTTGTACAATATTCAGACATTAGTTAATGATGACAATCACTCAGTCAAACAAACTCATCCAGATCAAATCAACTGGAAGTCTAGAGCACAGAAAATCCAGATATTTCAGAAAATATTAGGAATCAGATGCTCACTATCTTGCAGGAACTGTACAGATGTTTGTGTCTTATTTAGCGTCCATAGCATCCAGTTGCAAGAAACAGTCCCCTAGTTCTACTCCATAAACCAGATCATCTAATACTAGCATTTAAACTGATGTAGACTGAAAGCTCATGAATAAACTGAAAACTTTATGCAGGCAGTCCTTGATTTACAGCTGGTCGATTAGCAACTGTTCAAAGTTACAACCTACCTGAAAAGAGGACTTACCACCCAGACTGGAAATTCTGAGGTTTCGGCGCTCAGCAACATAGCTGCAGAGGTGGTATTCAGCAGGTTCTGACCAGTTCTGGAGAACCGGTAGTGGAAATTTTGAGTAGTTCGGAGAACCGGTAAATACCACCTCTGACTGGCCCCGCCCCCATCTATTCTCTGCCTCCCGAGTCCCAGCTGATCTGGAAGAAATGGGAATTTTACAGTATCCTTCCCCTGTCATGCCCACCAAGCCACACCCACCAAGCCATGTCATGCCACGCCCACCAAGCCACACCCACAGAACCGGTAGTAAAAAAATTTGAATCCCATCACTGCATAGCTGGACATATAGTCATTTGCAGCATCCCATGGTCATATGATTGCACTGGTTTTGCTGAAAACTGCTACTTCCGTGTTTTGGCAGAACCAAACAATGGATTCCCATAATGACTATGGCATTCGCCTACTGACTGCCATAAAAAACTTTTTAAAATTGGGTTCATTACCATCTTGTTTTATATCCATTACAACTTATAACCATAATGGGCAGGCTCCATTACTGCTATAACTCAAGGACTATTTGTATGTAAGATCTGGGTTTATTTCATTGGATTCAATACATATATAGCCCTTTTAGCTGTTCACATATTACCATTGTCCTGCAAGAGACTGAAGAATGTTCTACTCTTGTATCTTGCAGGGAATAAGAAACATGTTATTAACAAACAACGTGCAAGCAATTCTTCCTTAGGTTTTTTTTAAACCATTATTTCACACATAATAAAAAAAAGTAACAATTGCAGGAGGTTTAGCTAAATTAAGCACCAATCTTTTTACAGTTCCTTTCATGCTTTATTAGTTGAGTTTGTGCAATACGGGAATTTCTAGTACTGTGCCCTTTTAATCCTAAACTATATGGCTTTTCCGGTTCCAAAAACAATGGCTATTGAATGATTAAATGTGCAGCACTTTTTCCATTCAATTGTACTATCCCTTATATCACTTGCATGTGTGGGTGAGGAAATATGTGAATTCTTGTTGACTCATGTTTGTTTTATGTTGTCATAGCACATAGATTTACTTTTTCATATACTTAATGTGCTCAAGTTTTCTTCAGAATCCCTGAACATCTATCAACATGTCTCAGCAATGATAGCTTCCTAATTATTTTCTGACTGTGTTTGGGGGTTTTGACTTATTCTGTCAATATATATTTTGGACAGATTTGCAGACTGACTACTTTAGTGTAGCTATTTATCAAACATTTTCTTACCAATCTGTAGCACTCAATTAAATATCACTCAAACATAATATTTAGTAATCATCTTGATATAATAACTATATCATACATTTCAAATGTTAATGCTGAACCATTTGCTAACTTAATGGTTAAACTTTTATAGGCAATCAGCTGCCCTTCAGATTTTTGAATTGCAACTCTCAGAATCTCTGAACATAGATAGCGTTCCCTGAAACTTATAATTGTTCTTTTAAAATGGTTTTTTTTATTTTAAATTAATGTATAACTATAACCTTTTTTTTAAAAAATTAAATCTCTAATGTTACTTAGAATTCTTACCACCTATGAACGGCTATTGAAATAATTTTCTTTGGAAAATATTACGGAGTTGTGGTTTTACACTTTTAGAAAGCCTTTTAGCTATCCTGACTGTGATGTAAAAAAGAATGGAGAATGAATTACCATGTGCAAATTATTTTTTTCCTAGAATACTTAAAAATGAATGTTATCTTTTCTAAACATGCCTTCTGGATTGAGCTTTCCTTCCTCTCCGCCCATATCCCCAGCATGAGTAAATCTCACAAGCATATGCACCTAACAAACAATGTCCGCATTATACATATGCATTATACATATACATATTTCTGCACCAAATTCCTTGCTCCTGTCCCATGCTTCTTTCAAAGCATTCAGGACCTGTACAGTATACCCTGACTGAACAGAGCTGATAATAATTATTCAACTGTCTCTAGTGGAAGGTCTGGATAAAATCAGAATGGATAAGGGCTCAGATATTAAAATTAACTAGAAAGCAATGTCAAAGGGGCATTCGTGGCATATCAGTTTTGTAATATAGTGGGTTCATCCTTAGATCTTGCCACATGCTTTATTGACGAAGATCACTGATGCTTCCACTTTTAAAACAAGTTTGGTTTTCATTCATCTAGAAGCCTTTAGTTTACAGTGTTTGTCAACCTTGGAAGCTTGAAGATGGGTGGACTTCAACTCCCAGAATCCCCCAGCCAGCAGCGCTGGCTGGGGGATTCTGGGAGTTGAAGTCCACCCATCTTCAAGCTACCAAGGTTGACAAACACTGCAAGATAGGAAGGTACTGTCAATATCCTAAGAGAAACAATTCCTTAGCTAAAAAGTATAACAAAATCCAGGAAAGAGAACCAGATAGCCGCTAATAAAATGAGTATACGCCTTTGTAGTTCGAGTCATCACACTAATATTGAAATTGTTATTTAATTTTGTCACACCCAGCAGGTTTCCAGCCCTGATGCTCTCTGCTAGAGATGTTGGATCCTAACAACCATCACTCCCAACCAGAAGGCTGCCTAGTGGTGATCAGCAAGTACAGGTCGAAGGAGGCTGCTGTCGACCATTTAAAAGGGTGGGTAGAAACTTGACAGGTCAAGCTCTCTTTCCTGATCTCATCCTTATTGGACTTCAGAGACAGATCCCCTCCTAAACCAACCGGATTCCTGGACATCCCTCCCCGGGGGTCGCCGGCGCCCATCGGTTCCCTGAGGGGGCTGACAGAGAAAGGCCAAGGGTCGCGTCCCTTTACCTGAGAAGTCCGCCAGCGCGGCACTCTCTTTGGTCCAAAGCAGGAGCAGGCAGAAGAGGCGAGGGAGCAGCAGCCCCCGGGACGCTACCTGGCGCCGGCTCGCGCTCTGCCCAGCCCCCCGTTCCCTCATGGTGCGGCGCCGATCCAGGCAGCCCAATCGGGTCACATGACGGCTCCAGCCCAGAGTGTCCCTGTCTTTCCCAGGACCGGAGCGGCCGTGGGAGACCAACTCCGCGACGGAGAGGGAGGCGAAGGAAAGGGGCGGGAACCGGCGGGCAACAGCAACAGCAACGCGGAGGCTTCGCCCAGCTTCCACGCACTTTCCCCGAAGAGGAAATCCCGGCCAGATGCAGCCCGCGGCGCGGTTGGAAAAGCCAAGGGCGCGGCGCGGCTGTTCGCGCGTTGGCGGAGAGCGGCGGGGAAGCCAGGAAACACTTTCCAAAGCCGGCAGGACGGCGTGCGCGCAGAGCGGAGGAGCCGGCGCAGCCTTGAACTGCCGGCTAGTTACTCAATGTCGATTCCCGCGCAGTGACTCTCCGCTTTTGCGCCCCATTAGGTTCTCTTGACCCTGTTCTGGTCAGTCTCCTTCGAGGTGGCCTTGACCTCTCTGTGGTGGTACTTCTTCTTCTTCTTCTTCTTCTTCTTCTTCTTCTTCTTCTTCTTCTTCCTCTTCCCCTTCCCCTTCCCCTTCCCCTTCCCCTTCTCCTCCTCCTCCTCCTCCTCCTCCTCCTCCTCCTCTCTCGCTTCTTGTTAAAGCCGCTCCCTTTGAAAAGCCGCGATGCTGCTCTAGGGTGGGATGCGCTCGGGGCTGATTTTTGGCCATGCCCCAGCCCCTTGACGCGCTCCTTGGTTATTGCTGGTGCTGCCGCTGCGTGTAAGTGATGGGGTGGGTGTTAGAGACCAATGGGCTGTTGCTCTCCTATAGGGCATCAACGGGGCTGAGGCGTCTGAATAAACGCGGATAGGATTACCTTGAAAGTGAAGGTAGGAAGTAAAGGGGGGGTGGGGGTGGGAGACGGTCTCTCTCTCCCGTCTTCCAACCCTTATTTTCGATCTCGATGATTGGCGTACTGTCCAAATTCTCTGCACGCTTTAAGTAGTGGGGAGGTGATGGTTACCCTCTTGCTGCAAAATTTTAACCAGTGCAAGCGAACACAATCCTTTCTAAACTGCCATTGCCACAGCTCTTCCACCTGTTGCCTTCCAAAAATGATGAACAACATTTCCCACTGACAGTTAGGATACTCATGCTTCATGGGGAGGTATTTGTAGCCAGATACATCTGGAGGCGTCCACTGTTAATATTTAATAATTAGTTAAAAATACATTTCTTGGAGCAATTGCAACGGCATTCACCATTCAGTAGTGAAACACCAGGCTAAAAATCACCTTGGCAAGAATGCTGGCTTGGTGATTTTGGGCCAGTCACTCTCTGTTAGCCCAACTCACCTCACAGGGTTGTTGTGGAGAAAATAGGAGGAAGAAGTATTAGGTATGTTCACCACCTTGAGTTATTTATAAAAATAACAATGGCAGGATGTAAGTAAAGACAATAAAAACTTTTCTTCTTGAGAAGCAGAATAAATTTCAATATTCTTCCCTTCACATATCCCATATCACCACATATCAAGGAAAGGCTGAATCTTAATGTTGTTTGCTTTTGGCTTTGCATTTAAATGTTTTATTATATCAAAGTAATATATGCACATCACTATGGCAATCTGACAGAATCCCAAAATTAGTGATGAAGTTGAATTAAATAGCCTAATTCAAACAGTGACAAAGAACACGTAGCAGTAATCTATTCTTGCATATCAGGGGTAGATTTCTCCTTCTGATGCTTTGTCATAATTTCTGTTAGCGAGGTCCATAGTTTTTGCTAGATTTCTGATATTGGGGAAAATTAAAAGGAACTCATCATCTTTAACATACAGCAATCTATCCAGAATCAAATTAATCCTTTGGATTTCGGCACCAAGTGTGGCAGTGGTAAGGCAAATCCACACCATTTGAATTAATATTTTATTTCTAGAATTGCATCTTGAACAGCAAAGTGATTTGGACCTCACAGAATATTTAATTAAAGCTGACTTCAATCTATAAATCTCTACCTTGAGGGTTATAAACTCATTAAGGCTGTCATTGTGTGAACCCAGCCAAATTGCATAGGTTAGTTTTTTAGTTGTTTACCATGTTGTACAAACTCAGCCTGTATGATTACTTTATTATTTACTGCACTGTGTAAATTTAAAAAAAAATAGGTAAATTCAAATTAAATTAAGTTTGCTGTATCAATGCAGTCTTAGACTACTTGCAAACCTGAACCCTGTAAAATCAATTTGTATGTGAACATATAAGATATGGCCATCAGGTGGTAACATGGTTCAATTTCCATGTGATTAATATAGAAAGGAAACCTATGATCCCAAACTTTTTATTTTCTTTTTCAATAGCACTATGTTTCATTTTGTGTGCTTGTGGTCATTAAGAAACAAGCTGCTTGGGCTTAAATGGCAGTTCAAATACTTTTTAAATTTGTGCCATCCAGTCAGTTTTATAACTGTGCCTTTTCACTGATAGTATCTTCTGAAAGCATTCAGATGTTACATTTGTAATATTTTTTAAAAGCAACTTTGTTTTCATTTTTCCCAGCTCAACCGCTGACAAAGCCAGATTTAAAAAGAAAGTGATTATCTATCTCAGTTTCACTCTAAAAGGGACATGATATTGGAGTCTTGTCAAGAATCCAGGATGCCTCATGTGTATACAATCACTCTTTTTTCTGAAAGAACAGAAACAAAAGGCTCAATATACTGGCAATGCCCATAGCAGTCCAAAGAGCTGATAATTTTTAAAAATTTCCTAGACTTTTATTACTTGGAGCATTTTAAAAATTTCTAGTGCTTTATTTTGTTGAAGCATGGTGTTATTATTTTTTTATCAATCTTTAAAGTTGCTTTGTTTTTCATATCAAATCATCTTGAGACTTATTTTCCTATACTAAAATTTTATAACTGGGGATATAAATCATGACAATAGCAATACTTTAAATTGCAGCAATCCCTACTCTAAAACTGCCAATATGCTATCACATTTCAAAACATCTATTTCTCTACAATTAAATGTTGGACTAATTGAAGTAAAATACACAAAGTAAACTAATCACTACACGGTCCTTATTTAAAATCCTACATTTGCAGAGTTTGTATTTTGGTGGAAATGGAAATGAACATGACATTCCAATAATTTTTATATATTGGATTTCAATCAATGAAACAGTTTTTTTAATACATGAGCAATCCCTCTGCTTATTCCTTCAGTTTAGTTTCTTATCTCAGCCACTTTCTTTGAGACAAGACTAAGATAGGTGATTTCTTTGACCCTTCCCCAACCTGGTACCTTCTGGGTGAGTTGGATTTCAACTTCCATCCTGTTTGTGAATTAGGCTTTTTGATTGATTGATTCATTCATTCATTCATTTATTCAGTGGTGGGTTGCTACTGGTTCACCCTGGATCAGACGAACCAGTAGTGGCGGTGGCGGGAGGCTCCGCCCGACCACCCGGACATCTCTGCGCATTCGCGTCCCACACGTGTGAGCGCATCCACAAACGAACCGGTAGCAATGGGTTTTGAAACCCACTATTGATTCATTCATTCATTCATTATTCTGCAATCATTACAACTTTCAGCAATGTACAAATAACAAAATCAGCAAACTAGAACTCCAAAATCAAATTCCCAGATCATTGTCTAAGTCCCCTGGAATAGTTTAGATTTGACTTGCTTCTGGAAGGTGAACAGAATTGGGGCAGCTTGGGAGTCATAATAACAAAACAACTCCTCCAGCCTGCTCTCCAATTTCTCTATAGGGTGGAATTATTTTTCACAAAATGGCGCATTGGACAGATTAACTCTAGATGTAGTAAATAGTTCTGGAGATATTAGTACCAAGACATATAGGGGTTTATAAGTTAAAACTATCAGGCTCAATTCCAATAAATTTGATCAAGTAGAAATCTATTGAAATCATAGCCAACGTATGAGTCTATTGCAGCAATATGACATGTTCAAGGCAAGTTGGAACAGAGCTGCTGTATTTTGAATCACCTCCAGTACATGAGTGGTCTTAACATTCCCATGTTGCAAGATCTTTCCATTTGCCACTGCCTTCATCTGCCTATTCAACAGTAGCCATACAGTAAGTCAAGGAAGACTGTAAGTCCACTGACCTACCCCCTCAGAGACAGTGCTACCCTTTCAAGAAATAATACTAAAACTGACAGAAGGATTTGATGGACAAACAGCAACTTTGTCTTATTCGTATTCAATTGCAGCACCTTTCTTCTTATCCAGGATAAGACTTCAGCTGAATTACTGGAACATTACCAGGATGGCAATGTAGATATTATTGGCATTAGCATCTTATTGAACAGGACTATTCTATTTATTATTATTTAGCAGGATAATTATATTTATGAGTCTGATAGAGTATGGCATTATTCTAATCACCTGAAAGATACCAGGTTGAGGGAAGAGTTAATGTTTAGGTTTAAATAAATAACTCTCTCCAAGTCTGCTTTCTGAAGAGGAGTCAACTCTATTCTACTCTTATGGGTAGGGATGGGAACTGCAAATAATGTGAGCCAGGGTTCTGGAAAAGTTTTTGTTCAGTATTCACCATTTAATCATTATGGTTACATGCCTTGTATACCATTAAAGAAGCACTGCACTATTTAGATCTATCATTGAGTGTTTACCTACCATATCTAAACAACCTCAATCTTTGTTGTCATCTTGCCTTATTTTATTATTTAAAATTCTCAACTTTTCATTTTCTCCCATCAAGTTGACTCTGTCCCACCATAGCTTCAACATATTTAAAACTTGTAATGCTTTGCCACCTAGTATCTTATGAATGAGACCAAGTGGCCTATTGCAGGCATGTAGGGGGAAATGGGCATCCTGTGACACTGTCTTCATTGCAGTTGTGTGTCTTTCTAGGATTCCCCCCACCCTTCCATTAGTACTTTGTTTCTCAACTTCTTTGATACTTGTTATCCTCTGCCTCACTATTTCTAGAGAAAACAACTTTCCAAGATCCAAATAAGATAGAGGAGAAGAGATGTCTACTATTATGTTTGACCTATTTTGCCAGTTCAATACTCACTTTTCAGCTATTTGATTCTTAGGGATAGTCATACATACACACACACACAGAGGCAACCTCTTGAAAATTCATTATAAGGTTCTCTATGGTGATGCTGCCAGGCTTGAAAGAGGCAATAATGTGCCCTTTTTTGGACATGCCACCACTTGACACAATCACATTAAATAATTGCTATTGGGCCAATGCTTCCTTTTTTATGGAAAACTGTAGAGAAGATGGGACAACAAGTACAGGGGGTTCTGGATGAAACAGACTATCTAATCTGAATTTATGCCTGGACATGGAGTAAAAGCTGCATTAATCACTTTTATGGATGGCTTTCAGCATGATCTGAATGATCATGGTATATCTCTCCTGGTCCTATTAGATCTTTCAGCAGCATTGGATGCTGCCAACCACCATATCTTTTTGGATTCCCTGTAAGAGCTGGAAATCAGAGGTATTATTTTGCAGTGGTTTTGCTGCTTTCTGAGCAGGTGGTTCCAATCAGAAGAGGTGGAAGAATGAGAAGTTAAATCCTGGGCAGTTCAGTAGAAACAATTAGCTCACTTTTTTTTAACACCTACATGAAGCCCTTAGAGCACAAAGCTGAACAGGAGATGCAGTGGAAATCTTGAACCAGCGTTTACAGGATGTGAAGGAATAAAAAGGGTGGAAGAGACTAAGACTGAATTCCAGCAAGATGGAAGTACTGCTGTTGCAGAAGATTTCAAGAATCAACATATTCTATTTATACATCTTGATTTAATTCAATTTCCTTTGAAAGCTGCCCATGGGTTAACTGGTGTGAACTGGTTAGGGGAGCAACATCTGTGCTATAGGAATTTCCCTGGTGGTGAATAGAGTTATGATGTGTAATTCATGATACTTTTTATTTTCTTTAAAGCTCATTTGGACTCCCTGGCCACCATTACCCCATTACTCTAGATGGAATTTGCCAACTAATACATGTTTAGGTAGGAGGAAGCTCTGGAGTTCCATCCCAGAGATTAAGGGAATGGGAGCCAGGAAGAAGATTTTCTCTCTGTACTTTTTCCATTGTGGAAAAGTTTATCCCAAAAGATCAGGACTTATATACCCTGTTAACATTTAGACCATTCTTCCACAGGACTATTGGGACAACCTTAATTAGCCAAACAACAGTACAACTATTTTCTGAGGTTGTACTTCTTTTTAATTGGTTCATTTCTTATTATGCTTTTATTAAGCTATCTAGAGGCCATAGAAAAAAGACCTATAGGCCAAAGAGACAAATTACTGCATAAAAATGAATTAATTAATAGGAGCTGGCAATAAAAACAGCAAACTGCTTTTATCGTTTTGTGACAACTCAGGGAAAGTTAAATAGCATATTCTTCCATTAAATACATTTTTCTAAGTTTCATGATGTCCATAGAAATCATGGTGCCTTGGGTTATTGAAAGCTTAAGTCTAATGAAATATATTTATAATAAATTGCCAAGTAGATATCCATTATAAAACAAAATGAAGAAAAAATGGAAATACTATATTAACTACATACTTAAGATCAAAATAGAAAATTGTACACAACGCTGAAAAATGATGATATCCGAATATTTAACTTATCTCTATGTATTCACACATGCACACCCACATATATTTAAAGATAAATGTGTATATGTATGTAGATACATAGCTATCAATCTACTAAGAATATATGCCTTTCTCCAATTGTCTTTGTAGTTGTGATACAATTTTTATAAACAACAAATTGATTCTAGACTATAAAATATCGTATTGTCCTGTCTTGCTTCTCCATCGATGCAAAGCTAATTCAAAGTCTGAGAGTTCACAAAATTAAGCCATCATTTCAAATTAGAAATATGGACATTCTTCCATGAGTATATACTCAATTTTTTGCTACAGTACAGTGATATAGCCAAAGTTTATTGTGACAAAATATTGACATATTTAATCCTTAATTGCCTTTGAAGGATCTAATTTACAACAACAATAATAATAATATCTAGCCAATATGGATTATAAGTGGACAAGTTCATGTGTCATAATTACTCAAATTTATTACATTTGTAGCATAAAATGGGAGCCAACCTTTTTAATACTGTATATTTTCTAAGCAATATGTTAACTGATTAAGAATAATGATTTATTATGAGCCCGTTTTTCAGAAAATTATGTTACAAACGATTTTTTAAATCAGAATTAATGTCAGTTTTTTATTAAAATAAAAATCAAATTTAAATTTTCAATCGAGTACAATAAGGATAGCGATCTTTAATTGCTTTCAATGTTTGAACAGTAACAAAGTTCTTGTACAAGTATCATCCTAAGGAAAAGCTGTTGCTAAATTATAATTAATTGACTAAAATACAATTAATTAGGTTCCCACTAACTTAAATTAATGGCTTGGATTGTATTACACACAATGTGTTGCACCAAAGAATAGAAGCGCCATTTAAATCAGTGAGACATTAAACTGAAGACTGAATTATTCTAATAAAAGAACATCCATTTACTGAGATACATAAGCTTGGGATAATATCCAATAGCAATCTGTTACATATTGTTTCATAAAATAAATGTGATTAAAAACCATTAATCTGTGCAGTGAGAATGACAATTAGGTTGGACAATTGCTTTATCTTAGAAGGCACATCACCTGAAATATTATCGATATGTGAATGTGTATTCCCAACCAGCTGTCCTAACCACTGAAAAATACTATTTTAAATCAAGATATTTGATCCCCTATAACTCTCAGCAAGCATTTATTTCTCTTGTTTGTTCGTTTAAAACTCCAACGGAACTAAAAGTAGTTTTTCCTTAGGTTTCACTTGATGGGTGCAGATTGCAGAAGGAGAAAAAACTCAGCTTGGGAACATATATTGAAATTGCAATGGATTACGTCATCTTTTGCTCTTTTGCTCCTCTGGGCAACGAGGGTGACCCTGGCCTCCGCCACTGCCCTACAGAGCTCAGACTGACTGTTAGTTTTAGTCAGGCTAGGAACCCGTCTCAGTTCTAATTTCGCGGATGGGGGGAGAATAAGCGAAACGGACCACTTCCGGCCGAGACGGGCAACCCCGGTGAAGGCGAGCCCGGCTTCCCTTCGCTCTACCGGGTGTCGCGGCGAATCGCGTTTCCTTCTGGATTATGGACACCAAACGCAAAAGCTCGGCCTCGGCCGGGCGGCCGGAGCCGCCCCCGGCCAAGCGGGTTCGCAGCACCGATGCCGCGGAATTCACCGGCGCCCGGTTCAAATTCCTCCTCCGCGACTCCAGCACCGCGATGAAAGGTCAGCCAGCCACGCCGCTCTCACCGTCCCCCACGTGGATTCAGTCGAGTTGATCTCTCCGCGGCAAAGAGCTGTGCGGTCGCCACAAGCTGCATGTTGCTAATATGCGAACAGTAGCTGAATATTTGAATGCAAATTAAGTTGTCTGTAATACATGTGTCACGGTCAACAACGTGGTGTCCAGAAGCGAGAGACAAACTTAAAATTGATTCTGTGTCCTTCGGTTCTGAGCAAAAGGATTGTGAATTCTTCGTATAGACAGCTGTTATTGCGAGTTACAATTGATAAAAATTATAAAAGGGAGCGTGTGGGGAGTGGAGTGGGGAAGGTTACATTTATTGGAAGGCAGGCAGTCTTCAATAGATATAGTAAACTGTGATAGATTTTCCAATTGCCATCCTTGGTATCATGGCATGCTCCTGCATTGTTTTAACACAAATTGCCAACTTTTTCGCTTTTGCTCCTACTATTACGTTTGTCTTGTCAACCTCTCCATTTGAAGGTCTTTTTTTCCATAACTTGTTTCCCAAAGGCTGTATTGGTAAAATATTGATAACAATAAAGAAAGAAATCAAAGTTCACTTTCCAGTTCTGCTATGGAAAAATGAGGCAATTAATAAATTGGGAGCCTGAAATACAAACTGCTACTTGAATAAAACCGATTTACCTGCCAATTATAGTTCATTGAAGTAAAAAATAACATGCCCAGCGTGATTTGAAAGAAGAATCAAGTGTATGTTTTGTTCCAGGTTTGGAAACGTTTGTAGCCAAAGCTAAATTACTACCGTCAAATGAACAATATGATGTAGTGGAAGGATATATAAAAGTTTCTATCGAATGTGTAGAAATTTTTAAACTTCTGGATGGTGAAAGGCGTCCTGACAGTGAGGTCAGTGTTTCAGTTGATGAGAGCTGTCACAGGCTCCTGTTAGGTGGTGTTTTTGTGCTATTAAGAATAAACACTGAATTCTGCTGTGTGCCATTTACTCATTTAAAAGTGTCTTTGCACTCCTATACTTGCTAGGGAGTTAACCCTTAGTGAATCTTATTTCTGCAATCCTTTCTAAAAATTTCACACAATGTTTTAAAAGTATTTTTCTTCTTATGAATAATGAATTTCCTAGCTGTTTCCTACAGTGCTGGGATGCTCATGGAGATACTTTAATTCAGAAATGGGCAATGCATCCAGGTCTTGTTGGACTGTAATTCCCATTGGCCACGTTGGTTAGGCTTGTCCTCATATTGCTGTCCCTGCAATAAAGTATTGCAAATAGCACTATATTTTGGGGTTTAGAGATGGGGTATTATACTTCTGGTACTGGACTGAACCTAGAGTAGATACTAAATATAAATGTGCATTCTAAATGAGGTAGTAGAGTTCTAGTAAAGACATTGGCATGGATGAGCATTTGTCCCATTAATGGAAAGGTTACAATAATTTATTTGTGCTATTTGTACTAAACATGTCAGCAACATCCTTTTTGTAACAATTATAAAAGATACTACTATCCTTTATGTTTTAGACCAGGAACACAAAATCTTTTTCTACTGGGTCATTGATCTAGTCACAGTCACACATAAAATATTTAAAGGATAGTAAACAGCTTGATCTGAAGCTGATGTGGTGCAAGTGTAGAACCTGTGGAAGTCCTGTCCACTGACTTTTTCATTTTCCATACTGCTTTCTAATAGGATTCCCTTTAAAAATGAGGAATAAGTTGGCTGTTCATCAGTCTGTTCTCAAATTGACTTCAAGTGGAGACTTTCCAGTATCCCTATTTAATAAGATATTTAAAGAGTTCATAGAATTAAACAAAATAGGCAGATAAGTTTCCCGTGTACCTTTTAAACAAAAACACCATAGTAACGAGTAACTAAAGCTTTGGAAATTTTCATTAGGATCATGTTGTCTTATATTCTTGTATGGACTGCACCAGTAGAGGCTAAACCAATTTCGTTGTATACATAATGTACAATGACAATAAAGGCTTTGAATTTGAATTTGAGTGTTGTTGCAATCCAAAGCCTTGTCTGGGTATAATTTAATTTAGCAGCAGAGAGTTTTTCTAAGAACATTGCAAAGCTTCCTTTCCTGTTGGAGTACATTTTGTTTAGAATGCTCAGTTCCATTTGTATCTTAAAAAGACATGTTGGGATGTTTGAAATTTTGCAGATGCTACTAATTTTTCAAGCTCTAGAAAATATTTTGCTGCGAACAGCAAGTGATCTGTCCCATTTTCGTGTCGTGGGGATGAATATAGTAAAGAAGTTGATTAACAGTTACATGAAATTAATTTATGCTGCCTTGTATTCTGAAACTCATAGGTAAGTTCCTTGTTTAAAACAAACCATTGTTTAGAACTACGGTGGAATAAAATTTTCATTGCTCAGTACTATGTTTATGCTCTGTCACCAGGAATAACAAAGCACTCTTTAATACTGATTTAAAACTATTTTACAGAAAAGCTGTGGTGACATTCTACATTGTAATCCTGTGTTGAACCTGGAGACTAGAATAATCAATTTTAACACCCGTCTCTGTCGCTTTAGGAACATTTTATTTGTATAAACTTCCTTATTTTGCTTTGTGGTTCGTTGATTATTGTTTTATTCTCCATACATTTTTTAAAAATCTAGAATAAAGAATAAGTTTAAATATATAGCTTCATATTTACAACGTTCATCTAGTCTCAAATTACATATGTTTTCTGAAATTATAAAACCCAGATGGTGCAGCATTTATAGAACTGAAAATGGTATTACTTCAAAAATCTGCTGTGTTCTGTCTTGTCATTTTCATATGGCAGGGTCTGTCTTGAAATCAGAATTTAATGAATTTTAACCAGAAAAATATTTATACTACAGTGTTCATTCATAAGTCTTTACTTACTTTCTCTCTCTCTCTCTCTCCCCTCTCTCCCTCCCTCCCTCCCCTCCGTTCTCTCTTCTCTCTCACAGACAGACAGACAGACACAGACAAACCCATACACATTTGCGAAACGGCACTATATTCATGAAATAACTTTTTTTAAAAATCTGACAGGGTTATTGAATTGTGGCAGTTATTGGTGCTGTTCCATAAAGCACTAAGCTTTTTTAAACTTCAGTCCTAAAGCGCTTTTATCAAATCTGTTTTGATCTACTATGAAAGCTTTAGTAATAATCAAGATATCTTCATTTCATGCATATTGATGCATGCATACAGCCATCTTCCTGTTAAAATATTTGGGGCATATTTTAAATATAGAAGATAAATATATGATGTCATTTATCTAGTAAATGAATAATAACTTTAGCAATGCTATATTACTATTTAATCTGGGCACATAACTGGCTAATGTGTTTCCATTATACACTGTATGAACTCTGTATAGGGCAATACTTTTGTATTGCTTTTGTAGTTAGCATATATCTACATTTATACATGTAAAGTAACATGAAATACAGCTTGCTGTAATTAAGTTCCCTTGAAATTTTTTGTGTCTGGTTAAAGTACTTGTGTTTAGATTGACTGAGGCATCTGCTCCCTTAGCTAACTAAAATGAAGAAACACCAAAGGTGTCCTCACTTTTTAATTTTTTCATTCATTAGTTTGTTTGCCAACATTGCTTAAATATTGTTCCCTGTTCTGACTGTCTCTCTTTACAGACTGTCTCGCCTGTGTCTAACTTTGCTATCAGCAATGGTGACACAGGGATCAGATGCTGCCAGAGATGTCTATAGCCACTTCGATTTCAATAATAAATTCTTACCTAATTTAGTGAAGAAGAGAGACTATAAGGTAAAAAAGCAAAAAGTCTGCCATGAGGATTAACTGATGGCTTATGCTTTTTCATTTTATTTCAAAACAAAGATGTGATCAAAAGAAAAACTCTTTTTTATGAGACAAGTTCTTTCTTTTTAAAAAAATAAGTCACCCATGTGCAACTCATATAGAACTTGTCATCCTCTATATGATTTAGTACATTCATATACCATTTGTACAAAATAACCTCCTTGTTTTTTTAAAAAGTTGGCAGCTACAATTTTGAGATAAATCATATTTTTTGCAATGCAGGGACCTAGTTCATATAAAAATCATTAAAATTAAAAAGACAATGAAGCAAAGTCATGAGATTTTCACAGCAAACCCATAGACGTGTAAATTCAGCCTGTGCATTCAGATTTTAAGAAGTAGAGTACACAATAGATTTCTGAAAAATGCCATGCTTGTCTGGAGAGATCACATATTTGAAGTAAAGAAGAAAAGCTATCATTTCTAGAAAAAAAAAGCTTACTTAGATTTTTGATATGCTAGTTTTCTGTATGCAGGCAGAATTTTGTTCTAAATTGGTTGTGCCTAACCTTTGGCCATCTTGATTGAAGATTGTGAGTATTGCAGTCTAACATAGTTGAATGGCAGGTAATTAGAGAAGGTTGATTTAATACATGTGACTCTTGCATCCTTGGGAATTGTGTTATTTGAGTTTTATGCAAGCATAATAATCAAATAAGCATAATAGGCAGCCAGAATAGTAGAAACTTCTATCTATCTAAACTATTATGGGCTCACGGTCAAGACCATGATTTTAGATGATACAGATGTAAGATCCTGATAAGTACAAAACAAGAAAGTTAAGATACTGTACTTTATTAAATGTGCAATAGATACACAAATACTGGTAATTTTATGAGTTAATTCTCATATATACTGAACATCTTTTAATATTTATTTAGGGTAAGCCTGATATCCGTACAGCATACATCCAATATGCCATTTCCTTTTTAATTGCTGGCGACCATTCTATCCTTGTGCAGGTTCTGGAGTTAAAAGGTATTTTACAAGTATTCCTAAATTATTTGTTGATGTGGGAAGAATATGTATAATGGATTTCATGATACCTAGACCAAGGTTTTTGCAATCATTGCTTATTTCCATATGTTCTTGTTTTGTTTTCCCATCAAAACAAAACAAAACAATTCTTGAGGCATATAATGTAATAATAGAAAAGCTTTGGAAAGCCTCTGTTGTTCTTAAAGTAATAAGCTTGGGGTTGAGGGTCAAGCACCACTGCATTAATAAAAAAAAGTAGGGTTCCTCTAACCAGAGAGTGTGCTAAGGGCCAGGAAAGCATCTGCCCAAGAATTATAAATATTTCTGTAAGGCACTATGGAGTTAATTCACAATATTAATTTTCTTTTTGCTGTGTTACATGCTCCCTATTTATGAATTTGGTTTATGTTGTCAACATACTCTATTCTGATGTAACTGGCAAAGCTTTGCAAAATTGATTTAATTAAAATGTTTACTGTATTTCAGGCATAATGTTATCCTTTTTAATTTTTTTTAGATTTCATTCCAGATATTATTAGGACAGGGTTAAAAGAAGATAGAATTTCCACAATTAACCTTCTGCTTTCAACTTTGGAAACTAAGGTATACTCTGCAATTATTTTTGTTCTTTATACTGTATATTCTTTTATTGTTGAAATATCTTCATTGTAGTTTTTAGGCAATCTCTGATTGCCATTTTATTTTGCTGTACTTAACGTAAGAATTTATCAGCATTTCAGGTGTATAGCTTTTTGCTTGATTTGCTTATACTTTTAAGTAATTTATGTTTTTAAATAAACAAAAAATTAAAGTTACAAATGAATGCAACAGTGGCATTAAAATTGTGTATGATACTTCTGACAGTTCCCATAGGTGTAATAGCACACTTGTGGCCTGGCTTAAGAATTTTGAACTATTGTGTTAATATATTGTGTTATTTGTAGGTGGTTCTCAATAAAGATATCAGTAAGACCCAGAAGGTACACTTTTTTACCTCAGAAATACTGAACCACATTGCTTCACTCTATCGCTGGAATGGAATTACTGATGTCAGCACAGTGGATGTCAAGGTATAATAATCTTATAATAAGACATGTTACATGCCACTACTCAAGGAGGAAAATGAAAGGCCATACCAAGCCCATAGTTTACCTAATAAGGTGAAAATAGTTTGCCATTAGGAATAGTAATCTGGGCTATTTTTGAGGAAATGGTATTCAGTTTCAAAGCTCCAATGTGAGCAGCCAGGTTTATACAACCAGGCAGAATCTATACCAGACTGACACAGTATGGCTATCTTCAGGTATGTTGAAATTGCACCACCCAGAATTACCCAGCCAGATTGGGGAAGCACTAGAAACATTTAAGAGCAGAACCTGCGATCTTCTACTTTGTGCTCTGAAAATACTGAATAAGCAAATGTGGTAAGCTGACTGTTTTTCTTCAATTTGTTAATTTGATGCAGGCTTCCCAAGAGTGTGAAGAACCAGGAAAGCTTTTAGTGAGAGAACTGGTTCATAAATTTTTAATGAACCTTTGTTGTTCTCTGAAACATGGCATTAACTTTTATGATCCAAGTCTTGGCACATCTGGCAGGTAAAGCGTTCAGTGTTAAAGTCCAGTTATATTTTGCAGTTTTATTTAGGTTAGAGCTAAATTGTTTGAAATATTTTCTTCAGTGTTGCCTCATCTTTTGTGAATGATAAGAGTGTTGGTTCTTCTATCTTGTAATTTCACAGGACAAGAGCAAGATTTTTATCTCTTGGTCTATTCTAGAAGCAAAACTTCTACTGGTTTTGGTCATATAGTCTTCAGCAATCTGCATCTTTTAAGCATAAAAATCTGTTAAGTCCTGTTTTCCTTTTCCTTCCCTCCATCTTTCTGGCAACTTCTTCTATAGTGGGCAATGTCTGAAGTCTGCATATTAAACCAATAGCATTTAGTTAATTAATCTGCATGTCTGCATGTAAATTGGTATTACCACATGATAGCATAAATAACCGAAGGTTTTATACAATAGTAGTAAGATATTTTAGAAGGGGTAAATCTCAGGCTAACAAAATTATGTTCTAAATATGTTCTTTTTTCATTCCAGTTCATAATATTTTGTGAGTGCAGAGGTTTGTTGAATGCCTTTCACATTCACAATTTTAGTCACTTAGGGTTTCTACTGGTTTGGCATGATTGATCATCTGCTATTATATGTAGCTGACCTGCTGAAATACAACAAAGTTAGTCCTTTTTATACACGGCAGGTTAATTTTTTAATTTCTTGTTATGCAAAAAAATTGAAAAGCAGTACATGAAATGGGTGAATCTGACTCCAAAAGGAAACAAAAATAAAATACTTCATTGAACAAGTTCAGCCCCCTCCCCCCATACGTATGTTTTATAACAGGAGTCCCCAACCCTCACTACTGGGCCATGAGCCATTTGGAACCAGGCCGCAGAAGTAGCGTGCGAGAGCGCATGTGTTCCTATTTGCACAAGCAGTAGTCAAGTGCATGCACTCCTACTTGCCAGCCACTCTCACAGAACCATCCCCACTCTGTCCCCCTCACCGGTCCCCAAAGCTGGAAAGGTTAACTCTGTTTTATAATTCTCCACCCTTCCATCCTCCAAAATTGATGAGTTAGATGAGAAAAGCTAACTTACCATAACTCCTGCCCACTGATAGCATCTGCAGCATAGATTCTGATCACTGATTGTCGATTATATATTACTATATTCTATCAAAGTGATGCTTCTTTCAAACTTATTATTTTGTTAGAGGAGGTAATTTGGTTCTGCTGCGCTTTCTTCTGAGTCTAAAGACTGCTGTAGAAGATGAGATGGTTGCTGATCTTATGGTGAACATTTTCAAAGTATGCCCAGATTTACTGAACAGATACTTTAAGGAATCCCAGTATTCTTTTGTTCCGAGACTAAAATCCGCATGGCTAGACAACATGAAATTGCTGAGAAAGGTAAGAACTGCTTGAAAAGTATGTATTTAGTACATGAAAATGACCCTTATCAACATTTCTCTTGTTATAATGACAGTTATTGAAGTGTCTCTTATGTGAACAGGACTATATTTGCCCTCTTATATTTGATGGTAAGTCAGAAAGAAATTCATTTTAATTAATGGGTTGTGGAAGGATGGATAAATGGCAAAGTAGTCAGACTTCGGAGCTCTCTTGTGCTTCTCTCAAGACTTTGCACAATAGTAAAAGTAAATAACTTGAGCTGGGCTGAGAGAGAGTGACTAGCCCACAATCACCCAACCAGCTATCACGGCCAAGGTGGGACTAGAATTCCAGCATCCTGATTTCTAGGCCAACACCTTAACAACTAGACCAAACTGGCTATCTATCCTGCATATATTACATCAAAATAATTGAGGGCAAAGTAATTCAAAAGTATATTATTTAGATACAGTATAATTTAAAAATCTCACAATCTCAACTTGTAAAAATCTCCTTTTCTCCCCCCTCTTCTAAATAATATCTGCAGTTTTTATTTGACCTGCAGATTTTATATGACTGCAGGTCCCACAGGTAAGAATTATTTTTTAAAAACTCTTGTATTATTTATGTGGAGAGGATCAGAAAGAAAGGCTATATTGAAACAAATGTAGCTTAATTTGAATTAAGTTCAAATCATATTTGAATCACTCTTTCAATTTAACCTCACAGGGTTGTTGTTGTGGAAAAATAGGCGGATGAAGGAGTATCATGTATGTTCGCCACCTGGAGTTACTTATAAAAGTAATAAAGGCAGGATAAAAACATAATAAATAAATAATGCAGAAGTGGATTGTAAGCTTGTATTAGTTTCAAATATGCAAATTAATATTGTGATCAAAATGCAAATGTAAAAGATCTATATTTCCTAACTCTTTGGGATTATTTATAGTCTAGTTATATAAATTTCTGCCTGGAAAAAAATATTAGTGAATTCAGTGAGGTTTCTCCTCTCCCACATAGTAAATCACAGTACATCTGTAAGATTGCAAACTTACTCATTTCGATTTTGTTTATTTTGAAAGGGAAAAAAGAGGGGCTTCCAACTCAGTGCCATTCATACCTCCGATCAAATCATTGTAGTCATATCCAGTAATCATGTAGTCAACCTATTAAAATATCAGTTAGGTTTGGAAGTGCCAATGCAATTGGTATAATATAGGCTTCTTATGATTTAATAAGTGAGCCCCCTCAAATATAGTACAGCATCTGCTGAGTTTTATAAATTAACTGTAAAAGCAATTCCTTGTACAGTCTATTATAATAATCCTGCCTAGCTGCCAGTAATGCACGGATAAGCCACGCTATGCCAACATTTGCATAATTTCTTTCTGTAGTGTTTTCAAGGTTTAATTGTGAAGGAAGTGGAGACCATTGCTGTTGTTTTCTGTTACAATCCTCCTCATCTTGCAGATGCTTCCCTGACTGCTGAAACTTGATTCCCATGATATTTTCTCATGGGATTTGATAGAAGTATGGGAAGCCGGATACAACAGCTAAAAGATGACATTTATAGTAAAAGACAAAACCCCTTTTGGCAGCCTCTTAATTTAATTACAAAAATGCCACCCTAAATCTATGAAAAAGTCATGCAGATTCTCTTCTCTTTGAGTACGTTTCAAAAGCACACTGTTTTTATCAAACTGAATGAGAACTAAGAACACAATCCTACAGAGAAGTTTGCATTGAAGTTCATGCGTTTCAGAAGTTTGAAATGAAAAGAGCCAGAAAAATAAACAGGAAGTGGGATTGTAATATGTGGTCAGCTAAATGTATTCTTGTGTGTTTTCAGTGCTTAATTGCTGTAATCTTCTCACAGTCCTTTAGGAGTGCACTATTAACTCAGGAGAGGTGATTAAATATAGTAGTGGCCAATGTATGATTATCTTTCCCTGTGTTTATTGAATTCTTATATCATTGTACCAGATCCCCTCTGTAGGTTGAATTAGTGGTAAGCCTTTGAACGAAAGATTAGCTTGGTAGTGTGTTATTTGGTGCTACGTATCACTAGTCATTTGTGGAAAACGTAGCCAGCCTGAAAGATACTAGATCAGCCTTCCCTTGTGTATCCTACCAGCTTGGTGGACGTTGGTTGCTATAATTTTTTGTGAGTGTGGTTTGTGGGGGACAGACATAGGAAAGTGTAATAAAAGATGATGGAGAATGTTTGGGAAAGATCATCACCCTCTGGAATCAGTTGCCCCCAGAGATAAGGAGAATCCATGACCTCCGTGCCTTCCGCCGTGCCCTTAAAACATTTTTTTTCCAACAAGCCGGGCTGGCCTAAGCAAAGCCTTTAAAATGATTTTAAATTGGGGTGTTTTTTAAATTTGGGCCAATTTAGATATTCTTTTTAAACTGTTCTTAATGTTTATATTGTGTGTTTTTTACTTGGCTGTACACCGCCCTGAGTCCCCAGGGAGAAGGGCGGTATAGAAATCAAAAAATAAATAAATAAATAAAATAAAAAAATTAGCAGATGCTTCTCTGACTTCAAAAGGTGACAATGATTTAAGTAAAATCTTGAAAATCAAGTGAGAGTAGAGTTAATAGAAAAGGATTCTTATCTCTAATCCCTCTCCCCTGCCCCTGTCCCTCCAATTTATTTTTAGTATGCCTGAAAAAGCATTGAGGGGCTCTAGGGTTTTGTTCTTTTTATCTTGTCTTCGATGCTGCCAGTCACTGCTGATAATCTGAAAATGCAAAGAATATATATGCAGTATATTGACAGATTCTTGATCAAATGTCAAATTTGTATGGCCCAGAGAGAAATGCCTTATGACAAAAATCACTAAAACACCACAATAAAAGCCATAAAGGTTGACTCAACCTTCCATCCTTTCGAAGTCAGTAAAAGGAAGAGCCATGTTTCTGGGGGCAATATGCTGACATTGTAAACCACAGAGAGGGCTGTAATGGGGCTGTATATAAGCATAAATGCTATTGCTATTGCTATAAACTTCCAACATACCAAGTAGCAAAACCAGCAATATACTGTTGTGGCATGTTACAGTGGCAAGAAAACCCATGTATGTTCTGCAGTGCTGAGGCCTATTTTTGCCGATAATCACTTTTGTTCTGGCATGTAGACCTAAGTTGGTTTTTAGTGCAAGGGAAGTATAGTATTTGAATTCCATGTTTTCAGAACTTGCTGAATATTGTTTTTTCAGCAAGATCTGCAAACATGGGATTCAAATGCTATACTTGAAGTAGTGTGTTTTCCTAATTAGCTTAAAACTAGTAAATTTCCCTACTTCAGTAATAATCTCTCCTGCCAGTGTTTTCACTTCTACATTTTTTTTCCCATGTGCCATTGGGCATTTAGACCATCATGAATCCAGCTGAATTGGCTACAGCCACTATTGCATCACTTGGGTTGTGTATCTATATTATATATTTATTTGTAAATACGTGTTTTGTGTTTTTAATTTCAGATCTATGAGGCTCAGCCAGACATTTCCAATGCTTTTAAAACCACTGAGTTTATTCCACTTCCTAAATTGCTTTCTATGGTGAAAGTGACTACAGTACCTGCAGTGTGCAACAAAGCCATGTTTACCCAAGGTTTAAATGTAAGAACTTAGTCCACAAGATGATGATGATGTTTTTCATTCAGTTGTGTCCGACTCTTGGCGATTCTATGGGCCAAGTGTCTCCATATCTTCTGATCTTGCACTACTTCTTTGAGTTGTTCTATGCTCTGGCTTGTGTCAGCTTTGATGGTCCCACACTCTTAAGTGTGATCCTTCTCTTCTCTCTCCTACTTTCCCTCTCCTACTGTACTAACAGTATATTTTGAAAAACAAAACAAAAGAATTGCATCATGAAAACCAATCCATGCAGTTCTTAGGCTGATACTCTTCCGCTTTCTCCTTCAGGATGGTCAGAAAAGGCATGTGGAGATTTTTGTCTTAATAGCATTAGGTCTGTCCAGCAATTAATTTTAACTATGGCTTATTAAAACAAGGTACCGTTAAAATGTAGCATGTTGTTTGTTTTATTAATCTGCAAATAAAAATAACCTCAGTGTTAGAATGCAATGCTAACAGTAAGAATAAAAGTCAGAGCTTCCAATTTGCTCTGAATGACACTAATAAAGAACTTCACTTTTGAACATATAGTAGAAAGAGATCATTGTTAACAATATTAGCATTGTTATCCTAGCTTGGGAAGGTCTACTCTATATTTTGAACATTATTTGGAAAAATATTTTTAAACACTTGTGTGTGGCACTTCTTTAGGGCAGCTGTATATTTGTGCAAGTTTGTAAATGAGTCTGAAAAGATACCATTGTTTTAATAAGTTGAACTCATTTAAAGCATTACATCATTTTGCAATCTTCCATGCTTCTGAATAATTTTTGAAGCCAGTATTGTACATTGCTATATTATTGAAAAGCAATAATAATCTTTGGGCAGCTTGAGACCACATTGTTTGCCTAATCCACATGCAAGATAAAATGGGCAAGTAGAAATGTGCAGTATCTGAAATTCTTGAAACAAGGTGGAAACAGGCATGTTTTTTTTAAATACATTTATTGTCAGAGAACTACTGTTACATGTAACAGGTAAATCATTTCAATTTCTATTTATAACTGATCAGATAGACAGGAAAGTTTATTAACTAAATATATACTCTCCCTCCAACTTTGTTGTTTTGTAAACTTTTATTATCTTGGTATCTGTGTCCACAACATAGATCCATTTCTTCCTGTCTATTTTCATTTTACCTTAAGAATTATGGGTGTAAGAACATGGGTGCTTTCATGTTAGTATCACATTTTTCAATCAGTATCTTCACTATCATGTTATTTGTTTGTTCGTTTTTTATTTATATCCCACCTATATTATTTTTACAAACATACTACATCAGGACTTTAAAAACCTGATTTATTGAATAAGCCAAAGAAGAATCTGGTTCAAATATTGCAGTAACGCCATAACAAACCACATTATCGTATAGTACAGTATATGAATGCAACCAGTAGCTCCAGTTCCTTGGTTTGCATCTTCTGTTAATTTTAAACAGCAATTCATTGCAACATTTCATTGGATAATATTGGCTGTGGATGATGGAACTGACAGCCCAACATATCCAAGGCATACCATTTTGCAGAAAACGATAATTGATTTCCCTAAGAGAGGCACTACGTCAAAAGAGACTGAGCATGCTACTTTTAAAAGTCTTTATATTTAAAGAGACATGTTGGGTTTATATCTTTTTTTGGATTCGAATTCATTTGATGCATCCTTTTTTCCCCTCTTTCTTCTTGTCTATGCTTATAGTTGACTTGTTTCCCCTTCATGTCTGTAGTTTGTTACTATTTAACTTTAGAGAACATAGTTAAATTGTGCAAGATGAAGATAAAGCTAAGTAATTGTTTCCATGTTTTAATTTTAGATAGCCAGTAAAACAGTGAAGCATACTATATTTTCACTGATAACAACAATTCTGAAAAGAGCACTGAAAAATATTGACTATTGTCAGAATGAGAAGATATGGGAGAAGTCAGAAATCTATACTCCACTAATCATGAAGGAATTCGTTCAGCAGTACCGGGAAGCACTTAGTAAGGTACAGTCTTAAAAAAAGAAATGAAAACAGGCTTGACTTGCAGTTTGATGAACAAGAAATGCTTCTGTCTTGATTCTTTCTCTTTTTTTCTGGCAGCTGTAAATATAAATATCTAAAGGTATTTCATTAGGTGTTTTTTTCTTCAATATATTGGCTTATATAGTATTATTGATTTGGAAGAAACTCTAAACAGTCTTTTGTTTTAACAATGTTTAAAAACTTTTCACAAATTTAATTCCATGTTTATATTAGTGCCGAGTCTAAAAGTATAATTCTTACAATAATGTGAAAAAGGCAAAATAATGTTTTCTTAGTTATACATCTGAAATATGGGGCAACAGACATAGCCATAGGTCGAATAGAGCTAGTACACATTTACGGTTTCCTTTTTTATTATTCCCTTATCCTAGCAGCATCTGCAGCACTCTTTGATGATAGTCATACTAATAACATATATATGTCCTTGTGTCCAACATCTGTCATAAGTATGTATGATAATTGTCACACATGAATCCGTTTTACCCCCTGGCTGCAAACATCTATGCTTTAGAAGTTGTTTGGGAGTTACATTGGAATGAAAGTAAGAGTAAACAAATAGGATATTAAATGGGACAAATCAAATTTGAATAGGGGAATAATAATAGATTAAAATAATTTACAGAAATAAAATAATCTTTCTTGTTAATATATTCAAAATATTTGCAGGTAAATAACCTGCAAATTTTTGCATAAATTCAGATTTCTGATTTTTCTGCTGTACTTCTGCTTTGTACAACATAATATAATGATCTTGTTTAAAAACTAGCTTTTACCAGATATGACTAGCATAATCGCCGTCTGGCAGTCCTTTCTAAAGCAAGATAAGGCTCAGGAAGGACAGAAAGAGAAAGGAACAGAAGCTGCTTCTTATATGGAGGAAACAAATGAAACAAACAAAGAGCATGGTAAGGAATCTTTGGTCATTGTATGTACTTACAGATTTGTTCTTTTAATCCAGTGACTGAAAATATCTGATAATTCATGTTGACCCTGAGCTGATCTTTGACAAGCTCTATTTAATGTGAAAATTACATTTTAATAATATATAATAAAATTACTAGATATCCTTTCTGAAACCTTCATTTTATAGAGTGTTAACAACCCAGTCCTGTGCAAAATTTTGAATGAAGAGATTCTTGCAGCAAAGCAATTAAGGAAGTTTTCTATAGAAGGCAAGCAGAAAGCAATTTAATGTCCTACTTTACACTTCACACTAATTCCTGTATAGTGTAAAGTACTATCGAATCACTGTTTTTTGGATTCATAGAATTGGCTATTTAATAAACCATGGTTTATAACCTACAGCGGCTATGTTGACAAACCAGGTAAAGTCACTAACTAGCAAACCGTATTATTTAGTAGAAAGCAAGTATCACTTGTCTCTTGAGAAATATATTCCTTAAGAATGTCTATGGAGATTCTCAGTCATCCAGGTCATGGTTGTCCCAAAGGTGCTTTTTTTCAAGAGGCAACTGGACTTTCTGGTTTTCTTTGAAGACGTTTTGCTTCTCATCCAAGAAGCTTCTTCAGCTCTGACTGGATGGTGGGGAATCCTTCCATTCCCCACCATCCAGTCAGAGCTGGGATGAGAAGTTAAATGTCTTCAAAGAAAAAACAGAAAGTCCAGTTGCCTCTTGAAAAAAAGCACCTTTGGGACATATTCCTTAAGAGTTCTTAATTTTGCATATTCTGCCTTGGCAGAGAAACAACCCTGCTAATGTTTCATTCCTTCTCATTTAGACAAAAAAGTTTTATGCATCAATACTTTGTAATTTCTTTCGTTTTCCACCAAAGAGTACTATAACAATGCTGGCAGTGGTTACTGACCTAGAAGAGGGAGAAGAATTCATTCCAAGCACCAAAAGAGCCAGGATTAAATTGTTAGAACTATCATTTTAATTCCCTAGATTTGCTGTCAGTTGATTCATTTTTAAATTACATATATTGGTGGCCTCTATTTTTCAGGATTATACTATGTGTAGAGAAGAAAAAATCACTCATATCATAAATGGGATTTTATTTTATGGCATTTCTTTGGGTTTTTTTTAATATCTGTCAATCTGTGATTTTTCTAGGCTTGGATGATGTAGAAATCACTCTTCTGAAAGCTGTTTTACTTCAAGTTATATGCCTTTATCAACAAGTTGTTCCTCACTTAGTAGCACAGAGCAACTTCGATTTTAGCAAATTAATAAAAGGTAATGTTAAGCATACTCTTAACTAAATGGGACTACACCAAAAATAATATTTATAAAAGACGGTCTTGTCTAGCACTTTAGCTAGCAACCGGCAAGATAAGTATACTTACACCAGTGCATGAGATGGGCCGAAATAGATAGATGATAGATAGATAGGTAGATAGATAGATAGATAGATAGATAGATAGATAGATAGATAGATAGATAGATGATAGATAGATAGATAGATCTGTGGGGTCCTTGGTACTCTCTGAGCTTGGTGGTTTTCTTGCAGATATTTCATTACCAAACTAGGTAACATCATCACTGGTAGAAGGGAGTTGGGTTTACTCTTGTTTTTATATATTAGTGGCTTGCCCTGTCAGTGTTAGTGGGATTGTTCTTAGTGGTTCCTTGATTAGGTTGTTTGTGGTTAGCTTGTCTGAATTGGTAGTCCCTTGATTGGGGTATTGTTTACTTCTTGACTATTGCTCCAAGGTTAATTTTGGTGTTACTCTTTGCTCATGTGGATGTTGATTTCTGGTGGGGAGGTGTATTGGGTTTTTTGTTTCTTTTTGGCTTTTTGATTGTCTCTTTTGCACAATATGTAGGCGTAGTTTATCTCTATATGGTTGTTGATGGCTGATTTTTTGAATGCCAGGCTTCTAGGAATTCTCTGTTGTTTTTTAACTTGGCTTTATCTAGGATGCTCACAATTTCCCAATTGAAACTATGGTTGAATCTGTCCATGTGTTGTGAAATTAAGGAGTTTTCATCATGTCTTCTGACTGCTGCTTGGTGTTCATGGATGTGCTCTGTTAGTCTTCTGTTTGTTTATCCTACATAATGGCTGTTATAGTCCTTATACTGCCATAGGTTGACTCCTGTTTTTTCTTCTGGGGCCCCTGGGATCAGGGTAAACTTGCAAGATTTGCAGCTTCTTTTCAACTGCTTTGCAACTTCAAGAACCACAGTCACAGTTGAAAGATGCAGATGAGTATTAAAAAAGTTGATTGAACTCTTTGAGTTTGGTGCCCTAAAATTTTAGAATTTTCTCCCCAGGAAATCTTACATTTGGTGATTTCAATTCCAGATGAAGATCTTTTCATTTTCCCAAACTTTTAAAATTCATGTTAACATCAGTATTGTGATGGACAGGGGGAGACAGGATGTGAATCCCTTTAGTTATGTTTTAGGCTGAGGCATAGCACTAGGATGCCATTAATGGAATTGGGAATGCAAAACTGGGACGGGAGAGGAATAACTATCCTGACTCTCCTTGATGACTTGGTGGCTTTCAATATAATTGATTGTGGTATCTTCTGGACTGAGTACAGGAATTGGAAGTGGGAGATATGGAATTGTGGTGCTTCTCCTTTTTCCTCAGCCAGTTTCATTTGATAATTGGTAGAAAAGATAAAATTCAAGCGCCTTCTTTATGGGTGCTTCAGGGCTTTATGGTTGTCCCTCTCCAGGTGAACCTGCTGGGTGAGATAATCTGTTGGGTTCAATTATGATGATAGGTCTTGTTCCAGCACTTGGGGTGGGGGGTATTGAGAAAGGATCAAACTCAACTGTAATAAGAGTGAGAGACTGCGTTCTTGGAATATCATTTCCACAGCGATTTTAAACACCTTTGAAAACCTGGCTGTTCCTGCAGATCTTGAATTAGGGTAGTTGTCAAGGTCCTTTAGGCTGGGTTTAATATGGAAGAGAAAGTATTTATTATTTGTCTGGGCTGCTGCTCTCTTTTTTGATATTGTGCTTGTGTTGTCTTCTTTGTGATGTCTTTTGGATACTCTCTCCCTGTTTAAATGTATAAGTCACTCACAATCTTTTTGGAGTCAAGCAGTTCTAGAAATTGAATAGTTTATTGAACTGAAGTGAATACTTTACTTGGCCAAGTGTGATACACAAGGAATTTGTCTCCAGTACAGAAGCTCTCAGGATACATGCAAAGCAACAGAATAGTGATAATGATAATAAGACCAATAAGAGGGGGGAGTAAAGAAGATAACAAGAAGGATAAATAATTATACTAGATAGATAGATAGATAGATAGATAGATAGATAGATAGATAGATAACAATGTTGTGATGCTAAAATATTTTATTTATTATTAAATATATGCTGCCCATCTTGCTGTCCATTAATGTGTAATGCTGCTTGGATTTTTTATTTACTTTGCTTATTTTATCTTTGACTTAACTTTAATCAGCAACTGTACACTTTTCAAATCATAGGTATTTTTACTGAAAAAGGACTGCAACAGGAAATTTCTCCTGTTCTGCATTATCATATTCTCAAACTGGCTCTTGAACTGCCTGCAAATAAGTTTTCCTGGTTCAGAATACAGGTAAGAGTGATATCTATGATGTTTAGATATGTATCTGTGTCTGTATTTATCACCAGTTGTAGGCTGTCCCCATTGCTGTGCTGACTTTCTATGTCTCTGCCATCTCTGTAATGCTGTATAAACATCATTTGAAAAGAGATTTTTGCATTGTTTAAGGTTCTGTTTACACTACATAAGAGGAAGATTTGGTCCTTGAAGTGGTAAAATCTATAGCAAGCAAGAACCTAAATCGGGCAGCAGTGATATTGCTGTCTTGGGGGGGGGGGGGGGGGGGGGGGGG
>WNWU01000016.1:31051395-31154802 GCA_012654045.1 Ptyas mucosa | reverse complement strand
ATAATAATAATAATAATAATAATAATAATAATAATAATAATAATAATGTGGGAAGCTTCCACCCTGCTGGCTCCACGGATGCCAAGTTTTGTTTCCTATACAATGCTGGCATGCCATCCTTCAGGAGCCATTGTTTGCATAGTCTGAAAGTGGCAAGCTGTGAATGCCTTCTTTAGCTTGCCAAGGGTTGTTTCAATTGTATGGTGGCAGTGAGACTCATTAGCAAATCTGCATTTAACATTTGCACAGCTGTTGGATCAGTGCATGGAGTAATATACAGAATGTTCTCTACTAAAACTGGAAGATGCATTTGTGGTGAACCTTTGGGAATTTGAGGTTTTCTTTTCAGCGGCCTCTGGATGTGGAGGAGAGATAGTAATTATTTCCCACTCTCTGTCATCTGATAACTAGATGCTAAAGATAGGCGCTAAGTTCTTATAAACATTCAGATGACTCATTTTGTAAGCTATCATAAAAAGCAAATAAATTGCTTGCTTAACATTCAACAACTGCTTTCTTATAAACAAGTAACAGTTTGGATGGAAGCACAATTCTTGACTATTGAACTGGGTTGAAGAAATACTTCTCGAGAACCTGTTTGCTCATACGATTCTCTAATAGAGATGCATGTGTGAAAGCTATATATGTTTAGACGGGTTGTTGATGATTACCATTGCTTTTGCAACTATCTTAGAGGTTTAGGTTGCAGTTTGCATTAATTGCTGGTACAAACAAAAACCAATTTTCTGAAATGATATAGGTAATGTAAAATGGGGAGAGAGGAGAAGCAGAAGGCTTTCACAATTCTTTAATAGAATCTGTATTACAGGACAAAATACTGTTTTTAGCAAAGCATAGCAGACTTTTATGGAAAAGGTCATGGTAAATGACTAATCTGCCATTAGCTTTTGTTAGCAGTGTAAAAAGTTGCTGTACAGAAATAGCAGCTAAAATGTATGTATAATACTTGTTTTCTTAATAGGTTTTGCACGACAGTGGAGTATTTGAGTACACTGGGAAGGAACTTGAATTGTGGCTCAGTCATTTGGATAATACGGTTGAAGCCAAAAAGGAAATCGTGATTCAGTTTCTGGAAAGGGTAAACAATATGCTAATTAATCAGTTTAACAATGCCAAGAGTAACATTTTGCTAATAGCAAAATCTTTCAAAAGTTATGAATGAATTATAGGAACCTGACATTTTGTAGTCAGGAAAGATGGAACAAAGAAAGTGAGATAAATAAAGATTTTGTTAGAGATTTACATCTTATTGACAAAAGGCGTAGGCTCTCTTTTCCTATCCACATGATATTGTTTTATGTGGCAAAGTTAACAAAGGACATTGGAAAGAATGGCACGTTATGTCAACTTTGCCTTAATTCTCCCAGTGACATTTTTGATGTACATATTACTTCTTCCCCCTTGTGAAAGCAGTAATTAAATTTGACATGCAGGAAAGACCTAATACAGCCCTGAAGGATTACTTCTCAAACAGCTCACTGATTAAGAATAATAGTACTTTGACCTCTCTTCAGATCTTATAAATCTTTTGTTTTACTAAAGAATAATAAATAATCTGCTAATTTTTCTTATAGAATTAATTGATTAAAGATGACTAAAAATAAATTGCTATTTTCAAAGATAGCCCAAAATATTTAAGAATAATCCATTTAGAAGGAAGAGTGGAAAATAATAATAGCAATAATAATAATAATAATATACACTTAGTTTTTATTTCTATATTATATATTTAATTAAAACTTGGAATGACCAGAACATGAAATGAGTTTGCATATGTAGTGCAGTTACAGCTGGGTTCACACATCACACTTAATCCTGCTTAGTTCTTACCATGGCTTATTAAATATATTTAATTTAAGTTGATTTAAGTTGTCTCAGTTCAGTTCAGTAAACCACAAACTATTTCCTTATGGTTAGTATAATGTATGAGCTTGTATCTAATTATAGTTTAGTAATTGTAAAAAAAAATCAAAACCTCACAAAGTGATATATGGGCATTTAGATCTTAAAGTGCTACAATGCAATTTGGTTTATCATTGTTACCTTTCTTGGTTAAATTGTGTTCTGACAATAAAAAGGCTGTAGAATCATTCAAAGGATTATCAGGAAATTATTTTGATTGATATAAACTTCTGCAAAAAAAAAATATTGTGGAATCTACTTGAAGAATAAAGTTGATACCAATATGGGTTTCTGAAATCTGACTGCTTTCCTTGTATTTTTATTCAGCTGAGTTACATGAATATGACATCAATTGCTTTTACAACCAACATACACTACTGCAATATTTTTCAAAAATGGATTTGATTTTTTTTTTGTTATAGAAAAAGAACATCCAATCTCTCCTTTG
Source organism: Ptyas mucosa (assembly GCA_012654045.1). Taxonomy (NCBI): domain Eukaryota; kingdom Metazoa; phylum Chordata; class Lepidosauria; order Squamata; family Colubridae; genus Ptyas; species Ptyas mucosa. The sequence continues at coordinate 31,152,431 of WNWU01000016.1, read as the reverse complement.
GAGGATTAAAGAATTTATTCTCTATAATACCTTGATTTCAAATGCCTTATTTTCTATTCATCTTTTAATAAATACTTGTTCCCTTTTCTAGGTCTTGGTCAAAGTGGTAACCAACCCATATCCATATACGGATAAAGCAGCTGACTTTGTTCAAGAAGCAAGCATTCTTCAGGTCAATTTATTTAAACAAGATGTTGATAATATCAGCATACCCATTTCTCATATTGATGGTAAACCCAATTCTTTCAAAATTATTCTCCTAATCTAGCACTAATATTCTTGGAAATTTACAAAAAAGCAACATTTTAAAAAAAGGCCATCAATTATAAAATCTTGTATAAAGTTAAAGCCATTAATTAATATATTGCATATCTACTAGGAACAAAAGACTGTTTTAGTTTCCACTTACCGATATAGATTTTTAGGATTTTCTGGATTAAAAAAAAATTGTGCATTAGCTTGCCTTTGATAATGTAGATCCCAGGCATTTATTTTTACAAGCCTTCTTCCAAACTTTGGTAAGCAACCATAATCAGGTTTCCACATCATACTTGATAAAGAAATGCTCTTTTTCCTGTTGCTACACCAATGGGAACGAAGATGCATTGGATTTGGTCAAAACAAAGTACGATAAATTGGAATAGATTTTCATTTAAATTAGTGGATGAGATGAATAATCTTGATGTCAAATGTGAGTTTCTATGAAGTTTCAGTTCCAGTAACTGCTGTAATTGTTTTACAATAGAAATTGTAAAGTATATATTCTTTATTTTCTTAATAATATTAAAATTCTTAAAATTCTTAATAATATTTACAAATAATATTGTATGTTATTATAAAATATTTAATTGTTAAATAAAATGTGAAATGTTAAATTGTTTAAAAAGTTGCTACTTGCCATATTATTTTAAATTAAAAATTTGTAAGAGATTCTATATTCATATGGCATAAGTTAATACTACACGTTATTTTCTTTCTATAAAATTTAACAGTTACAATCTCTTTTGTTAGACGGTTACCTCGTTTGCTGCTGAATCATAGAAATATCTTTTTATGTAAATTTTTTCCTTACTAAACTAGATGTTCTAGATATGATTGATGTCCTTGTGGAAGACACAGAAGGTTTAAATGAAGAAATTGGATGTACTTTAAGTGAGGACATGATTGTGAACACATTTCCATTTAGTGCAATCGTCCCAGCTTCTTTAGAAGCAAGAAATAAATTACTTGTTGATGAAAACACAAGAGGTATTTTTGCTTGTTTCTGTAATTTCTATCCTGCTTTTTCACAAAAATAATGATAATCAGCCTTTTCATAAAATGCAGTTTTAACATATTGAAAATTCTTGTAAAAGTACACATAAAAGGGGAACTTGCACGTAAGCAGCTAAAAACACCCTAATGTTCAATGTCACAATCAAAATCAAGAAGCTGTTTGATTTTTGTTGTGAAAAGTAAACGGCATGCAGATAACTCTACAGATAATCATGCAATTTTTAATCTTCCTGATAGAAGTTTGCTGAAGGTGCTCTCTGAATTTGAAGACTTCAGTTTCAGAATCACAAGCATTTAGTTTTGTTATAGTTATTATTTTGTCCTTATAGAAGAAAGCATTGTGGAATATCTCATTGCTGTGTTCACTGACCTCCTGAATTCTCAACGAGATCCTTTAGCCCTTTGCCTGATGTTTCAACATTATGATAAAGAACTTCAGTCTGTTACTGCTCAGCTTTGTCAATTCAACTGTTACTATAACCTTTGGATACCACAACAAGTTAAGGAAGCTTTGGTAAGCAAGCCAAAATGTATACTAAAACAGCATAATTTGGTGTTAGTTAACATTATCAGACATAGGAGAATTATACATAGCAAAACATGCTCAAATTTAGTTATACAATTTGAAATTCAGACATGCTGTTAGCTTGCTCTTTTTTGATGCATCTTTTTTCATCACCAATCAGTGGCACTGTGGAACTGCGTGATGAAAAGTGGACTGATGTCTGATATATATATATTTTCAAAACATTATTATAACTGAGCTCATTTAAGCGATAGCAGCAAAACCAGGCTAAATCAGCCCTGGTTTTTTCAGTCAACAATTCTTCCTGTCCATGGAATTGCTTTTAGATTATTTAGATTTATTTTTTATATTGATGTTCCTAGAAAAATAATACTCACAAAATGTGGGATGCTTGGTGCTCTCTGAGCTTGGTTGTTTTCTTGCAGACATTTTATTTCCCAAACCAGGTAATATCATCAGGGAGCACCAAGGTGGAATGGGACCTTCAGGCTCCCACCCTTGGCCATGCCTCCTTTGCCTCCCACCTCAGCCCATTTACAGACAGTTTTCCTCCTCTGCTGGCCTTGCCCTGGCCATTTGCCCTGGCCAATGGGCCTCCGGCCCTCCGCCCTGCGCCCTTCAGCCCGGCCCATTCGCCAAGACACTGTTTGTCCCGGGCCTTTGGCTACACGGGACAATCAGCCACCACACAACTGAGTGGCAGGCAGAAGCGGGACTGCCTACTACCACCAATAGTCTCCCACCGGCCAGTACGCTCCCATAGAGAGGGGCTCCTCCGGGTGCCGTCGGCCAAACAATGTCGACTGCCGGCCCCCAGGGGGAGAGCCTTCTCTGTGGGGGCACCTACGACCCGAATTAGCTCCCCCCGGAGATACGGACGATCCCGGATCTGCACATCTTCCGTCGTGCGCTTAAGAATTTTTTATTTCATCAAGCTGGCCTGGCCTAAATCTTTTCCCCTGTTTAATGTAAATTTTAATTTGTTTTTAAATTATTGGGTATTTTAAATTTGTCTTAGCCAAATTATTTAATTCGCTTTTATTCTACTTTTAAATTTTTGTATCCATGTGTTTTATTCTGTGGCTGTTCACCACCCTGAGTCCTTCAGGAGGAGGGCGGTATACAAATTTAATAAAGAAGAAGAAGAAGAAGCCATGGTGCTTCTGTCTGCCACTGTGCAATGGGCAATAGGTGATAGCAGGGGCTGTAGGGCTATGGGGAAGTTGAAGCTGCCGAATGGCGGTGGGGCACAGTTTCAGGCAGGGGAGAAAGTGGCTTCTGGCATGGGGGCGTGGTAGTCAAATGGCAGCGGCTCACAGCTTCAGGCGCGGGAGGAAATGGCTTCTGGCACGGGGGTGGGTGCAGCAGCTGAACTTCAGAGGCTCATGGCTTCAGACACAGGGGAAAGAGCCTTCTGGTATGTGGGGGCATGGCAGTAGAACAGCAGAGGTTCATTGCTTCAGGCGTGGGTTAGGGTAAGGAAAGAAGAGGAGGGAGGTAGGGAGATCACATGGCTTCTGCCTGTCACCTGATCAGGTGGCCTCTAATTGTCCCGTGTGGCCAAAGGCCAGGGACAAACAGTATCTTGGCAAATGGGCCGGGCCAAAAGGTGCAGGGTGAAGGGCCAGAGGCCCATTGGCTAGGGCAAATGGCCGGAGAAGGCCAGCTGAGGAGGAAAGCTGGCTGTAAATGGGCTGAGGCTGGAGGCGAAGGATGCATGGCACAGGGTGGGAGCCTGAAGGTCCTAGACCCCACCAAGGATCCCTCATTTCAACCCTGAGCTACAAATGTTCTCCTTTATTGGAATAACAATATGTGTTTTGTTACAGATTTTGATGTAAGAGCACATTGTTCTTTTAAAAGCTAAATTGAAAAGAAATCTGTCTGAAAGCTTAATCCAAAACAGAGCTAGCAACTAAAACTTAATTTCACATAACTTTGAACTTAATTTCAGGGCTGTTTGGAGAAAGTAGAAAAAAGATGAGGCAACTGATCAACATTACTTTGGTATATGTTTTGTGACACTGCATGCATGTACACAAGTTTTAGAGACTAAATTTGGTATAGTGGTCAATATAGAATTTGGGAGACCATGAGTTCTAGTCCCATCTTAGCCATGACAGCCAGTTATAAGTGACCTTGATCCAGTCACATTCTCTCAGTTCTAGGAAGGAGGCAATGACAAACCACTTCTGAAAATCTTTGCCAAGAAAACTGCAGGAACTAGTCCTGGCAATCTCCAAAAATTGGACACAACTGAATGGGGGAAAAAACCCCATACAAGTGAGTTTTTGTTTCAGTAGCCTGATGCTGCTTTTGTCATTTTGATGTCTTTGCCTAATTTCAAAAGCCTCCTACAGGCAGTTTAGCTCTCTGGCAAGAGGAGTTGGTTCCTTTTCCAAGAGTCTTCTGTTTAAGTAAAAGATATTGGAGTAAAAACGGTTTCCTTTACATACATGTAATTGTGTTTTCTTTTGTTCTTACTCAGTTCCAGGAAGACAGGAACAAGAGTGTGGATGAGGTGTGGTCATCAGATTCCTCCTTTTTTACCTTGTTAAAGAATAGCTATCAGAAAGGTGTTGCTGTTTTACTGGATGAGGCTATTCAAACAAAGCTAAATGAAGCTATTTCCCAGCTCCAGCCTCAGCAGCTCTCGTTGGCTCTAAAACATGTTCTTCTGTACCTAAAAACTACTGTGGAGAACTTCGGCAGTGTGAGCTATTTTTTTTCTTGTTTTTTTGAAAGCAACTTTAATAGTTATGTACAGTCCCTTTCATTAAGGACCATCTCAACTTTAGATGACAGCAAACATGCACTTTCTGAAGCAGGTGTACTGTATGTAGCTAAAAAAATACATATAATCTCTTGATTCAGGCTTCTAAGATACATGCTTGTAATAGTGTCCACTTGTAAGCGTTGATTACAGTGTTGAGTGGAGATGCAAAGTATGTTGCACGGACTTGCAAAGCAAATAAATGGAGCCTATATGATAATATGTCCCTTTGATAAAATATATAATTGGGGTGTTTTGTTCTCAATCCCCCATTTTTTTTTCTTCACTTAGAAATGTCTATCCTTTTTTCAACAGTTGGGCAAAAATTCTGGCCTTTCCCTTGTTACTGTCTACATGGATTTGTTGAAGAGCTTGTTGCGCAAAGGTGATGATACAGAGTTGCGGGGTCAGCCTGAGCAGAAAAATACCCAGATTGAACCTGAACTTTTTATGGAAGGAGAAATTTTGATACAAGACTCTGAGAATGAGAAGGTGCTAATTTTTCTATGTGGATATTCTGGAGAGAAAAAAATTTCATGCATGCTCTTTACTGTGCATTTACATGAACAAAATCCATGAGAGAGAATTTTTTTGCTTAAAATGAGTCATTTAAAATGAGTGCGGTGACTTATGTTCTGAGTACAGTGAGGAAAAAAAATTCTCTCATGCACAGGTTTTGTTAGATAGTAATCTAAAAATTAAATTCACGACCTGATACTCTGTATTTAGCCTACATATTTCAAAATGTGCCATGGTCCTGGTAGGACATGCAATTCCTAGTAGAGGAAGATGTGCCCTCTAAGATTGATTATACTGAGTTCCAGTAAGAATGTACCATATTTTTGGTTTATAACATGCATTTTCCCCCTGCCCCCAAAAGTGGGTGGAAATGTCTGTACGTCTTTTACAGCGAATGTTGCTGAAGTCCCGCCCATCCACCGGCACCCACCCTTTGGCCTCTGCCTCCCAGCAATTTGTCTCCTTGCAGCAAACAGCAAACAGCCTGGTCAGTTTCAGCACAGCCTGATTTAGCATGAGCAGCTGATTGGCGGTTGGATCTGCCTCCCGGAATGCCACCTATTAGCTGTTCCAGGCTGTGAGGATCATTGCTGCTGCCGCTGCCGCCTATCACCACCTCTACACACCCCATTTTCGGGCTCTGCATGTCCCATTTTTGGCCTCCATGTGGGGATCGCCTATCCCCGTCACCTGGAACAGACTGAAAGTGGGGCGTGCAGAGGCCAAAAATGGGGCACGTGGGGGCCAAAAATGGGGTGCGCAGAGGCAGCGATAGGTGGCAGTGGCGATGGGCGGCAACAGTGGTGATGGGCGATGGTGATCCCTGCAGCCTGGAACAGCTGATAGGAGGTATTCTGGGAGGCAGATCCAGCCACCAATCAGCTGCTTGTGCTAAATCAGGCTGTGCTGAAGCTGACCAGGGTGTTTGCTGTTTGCTGCAAGGCGGCAAATTGCTGGGAGGCAGAGGCAGATTTTTTTTTTCTTGTTTTCCTCCCCAAAAGGTGCGTCTTATAGTCTGGAGCATCTTATAGTCGAAAAAATACGGTAACTGTTTATACACTGCTTATAGTTGGTCAGTATATGGCAAAATACCAGAGATAGCTTTACATAATCATAGAATGATAGGGAACATGTAAGCCATTGTGTGCAACACCCATTTCAGTCGAGAAATCCAGATTAAAGCATCCTTGACCTCTGTTTAGATTTCACTTCAGCATATCCTGTGAAGGGGAACTTGGCACCTCCCTTAGAAAATGGTTTTGCTGTAAAACATTTACTGTTTAAAAATAGTTCTTGTTTTGTGGAATTTTCCTCAATTTTTCAGTCAAAAGTTTTTGATAAATATTCTTTTTCAATTTGATATATATTACTCAGGCTGAATATACTATCAGGTGTAAGCTTTCAGATCCCACTCTTAATCATACTAGAGAAGGTTGTTGCTTTCTTACTGAGTAAGTGAATTTTCCTAGGGATCTTTCATAGTTAGCAACAGTGAAAAACAGAATGCTGATCAGACACTGATCTAATGCAATAAAGTTCTTATGTTTATTGAACAAAGTCTTTTATTGCAATTATTTCTATTTTAGATCATGGAAGAGATGCTCTCTTTGGTCTTCAAACACCCTATCCTAGAAAATTGGTTCCTGGCTATAGAACAACATTCCCTCCCTCCACACAGTCTTAATCCAATTAAAGTAAAACTGCTTTCAAGTCATCTAAACCGCAACATTCTTGACTTGTTGAAAATGAGTTGTCCATTGCTACAATTTAGGAATCAGCTAGATATACTCTGCAGATATTTTGAAGCCATCACAAAGACTGTTTTGGAAGAGCTGCACTGTGGTGGAAAAGAAGGATGCAGAATATCAGCTAAAAAATCTCTGCAGATAGAGGCTTTACAAGAGCTGCACATTTATATGAATATGGACCAGCTGAAAGAAATCATTCTACAACTTTGCAAGGCCAACCTAAAATCTGAAGCTTTAGCTGGAAAAAAAATCTGTCTGAACATTCATGGACAAACTTTGATGCAGCTGCTCACAGATGGCTACCAAAGAGGTTCTCTGAAAGGAGACTCCTTTTTTTCAAGAGAGCACATTCAAGGAATGAGCATTCTGTTGTCTGCATCTATAACTGAAGAGTTGGAAAAGGTCTTTATGTGTATGATACAGAAAGAACCGATCTTTGCCCAGGCAGTTGACATCGATGTGCAGCTTTTGTGCCTTAAGCGTTCCACAGAAATTTCTCTTTCTATTGTAGCTTTATTAATTCAGTACTCTCACACTCATTTGCTACATTTTGAGCTTTGGTGTCTGAAGAGCAGTACAAGCAAATTTCTAAAAATGAATGCAGCCCTTTTTATGCCCCTTGTCAATGTGTATTTGGACTGTCAAGAGAAGCAACATTTCAAATGCTTATCAAAAGGTAATCATGCCAGCTGATTTTTAACCGTACTCTAACCATGTTATGAGTGCCTCGGGAATAATAGGTTAGCCTTTTAAGCCTAACATTGTTAAAAAAGTAGGACATTGAAACATTCTTTTATTTCTGATTCATTTATTTTTTGAATATTTTGTTTTGCATTTCTTGCTTTGAAGCCATCTGCTAGGCTGATTTGTGCTTCTATAATATTGCCTAAGATAAATGATGCAAGGAGCATTTATCTAGATCTTATTCAGTTAGCTTTTTTGTGTAGTATCATGAACCTTCTTTCCAAGCAAATAAGCATTTCTCCAGATACAGTTCTGTCTTGGCTAGAAATCCTACTCTTCTGTTGAGTCTATATTTAAGAAGCTCTTCTTAGGATTTAAGTTTGTTACTGTGGGCCCTGGTGCATACATAAATCCCCTGAATTTTGGAAATGTTGATTTGTTCCTTTGTACTTTGACTTTGTATCTTGTTTTCAGCTGTTAAGTCTGTCTTGAGAGAAGCTTTATGGCCAGAACTGCTGAATAATCTTTTGAAAGTGGATTCATCACAGCCATCTACGATGGAATGTCATGTTCTTTCCAAATTATTGCCACTATCTGATACAGAGGCCTTTACTGATCTAACAGAAAAATTAACTCTAACTCTTGAGAGACTTGGAAATCATGAACAGTAAGCTTACATAATTTCTAGCTGTGAAAGAATTATGCACGTGAACAATTTAATATTTATTTTTTATTTTAAAACAAGAGTAGACATTCAGAATCCTCTTTTTGTAGTGTATTTTGAAGTGTAGATGAAAATCACAAAGTTTAATGTAGATATATAACAGTTAAAGGAACTAAGCCCACTTTTTCCCTCATGTGGCCCAGTCCATCTTGCTGCCTTCTACTCGTTTAGCAATAGACATTTTGGGCTCAATTGTGGTTGTAAGTTGAGGACTACCTGTAGTTAAGTTGAGCTTATATAATAGGGTAAGGTTGGGGACATGTGAATAATTGAAAAAAGAATTGAAATAGACATTGCCTCTGCTCTGTTACTCTTTTCAACCTCTCCAGGTGGGTAATTGCTGATGCTGTATCAAGAGCTCTGGAGACCTCTGCAGAAAAAGTGCATTCATGGGGGAAACATCTCCTAGTTATCTGTATGAAGTGGTTGATCCTGTCCTTCAGTAGTAGCCAAGAGCAAGAAACATATTCAGAAGTGGAGAATACCATGCTATTGAAGCTAGAAAACTTATTGGTGAGGACTGGGATTTTCCATTCATTTGTACAGTATATTGATTTATTAAGAAATGGTGAAGTATCAGGCAAAAAATGCTGAATACAGCAAGACATTTCAGGTTTTTTTTCATTAGGAAGTATATATCCATAATGGATCCATAGGTATACAAATAATTGCAAATGCTAGTTTTTCAATTTTGCTAGAATTTTGGAGAGCACTATGGTTACACCTACTATGGTTACTCCAGACGGGGTTTCCAAATGGTACCAATTTCCTCTATAGCTTTGCATTCTAATAAAGAAGAAAAGTAATATACTGTCAGTACTCGTTAACCTTCTAACTTTTCATAAATTTCTGTTAAGAAGGAACTATGCAAAAGTTTGATTTGATAGTGTTTTTAATTATGAAAACATGAGATTGAAAAAGGAATGTAAGTTATTTGCTATTACACTTAACATCATTTGCAAACTCCCTCATTTAGCATTAAAATTCTCTACTATAGTACTTTCCCTTTAAAATTTATGAAAATTGTTAATCATGGAAGGAGATTTAATTCACACAAAACTTTATTGTAAATGATAGAAGAAACATCATAGGAGCCAATACACACCTTTCTAAAAAGTGTTATATCAAAAATTTTAATATTTGTCAGTTTGCTGTGTTAAATTCATGAAGAAAGGATGGGATTATTCTTTTCACAGAGTGCAGAGACCTCCTTTTGAATGATCTCTCTTTCTAGTTTAGACCGATCAGTTCTGAAAGCTTTATTATATTGCAGTGCGTGATATATTACTATTTCTTGTTTATCCAGAATTCAGTAACTCAAGTGGTTCCAGACGACTGGAATAGTTTTGTGAAGCTGGGGCTCAAGTAAGCATATTTATGTTTATAGCAATGATGCATTTTTTCAGATAGCCAAGCTGAAAAAATTCTGAGAACACACTGCTTTAATATGTCTATGGAGAGTCTCAGTCATCCAGGTCATGGTTGTCCCAAAAGTGCTTTTTCAAGAGGCAACTGGACTTTCTGCTTTTTCTTTGAAGATGTTTTGCTTCTCATCCAAGAAGCTTCTTCAGTTTTCCCTACTTCCAGTATTCCCTACTTCTACACAAATGAAATGTTTTTGGTTATGCAAGCTATTTTATTGAATTATCTCTCCCTCTGTGTATTTAGAATAATTTCTGCACAGATTATATGCATGCAGAGCATATACAGTCTGTTTCCTGATTCTTCAGCCATTGGATGAAGAACTTGCACTATTTCAATCAACCTGAATAAAGTACAGATTCCACTAAAATTCGTCATTTCTATAATAATGTGAATATGAGATTAAATATTGATAGAAGTGGCCATAGGGATGCATTGATGTCAATATCTATGAAATATAACAACTGCCTGAATGCAAAATTGCTTCCTAATTATGGAATTTCTTTTAATTTAAGAAATAATACCTAATACACCACGTTATTATCCTTTAAAGCTGAAACACACAATCTGAATATCCAAAACGCCGGAAACCCCTTGGTCTCTATAAATCTGCAAAAATTGCTATTAAATTGTAATTGTTAATGTGGCAAACAAGGATAATTATGATATGATTGAATGGCTAGTCCTTGTTTAGCAACTCTTCACAGTTACAACAGCGATGAAGAAGTAACTTTTTGTCCATTCCTCGTATTTATGACCTTCCGAATTTTATAAACAAAGAATAATGGTTTGAGCACAACTGCGATTTTGCTTAGTGACTTTTTCACTCAACAACTGAGTTGTGGCTTTCAATTGTGGTCACTAAATGACAAGTTCCTATTATATTAAGTATATTTAATTTTAATTAAAAATAAAGATAATTTAAATAGTTTGATTTTTTTCTGGTCCAACCGACTAGGACAGGGATGTCAAACTTGTGTCATCATGGCATCGTCATGTGATGTATCACGACTTTTTCCCCCTTTGCTAAGCCGGGCATGGGCGTGGCTAGTGCATGATACATCTGCCCGCAGGCCACGAGTTTGACAGCCCTGCACTAGGAAGTCCAGCATGCAACTAAAAAGCCAAGTTTTGGAAAAATTAGTTACTGGATAAGTTGAATGACAGCTGTAATTATCCATTGTGTAACACGGCAGGCAGATAGAATCTATTCTTTCTAGAGGGCTCCAGGTTGGGAAGGCAATTCGGAAGCACATTCATTGTTTCTACAAACCCAAAAATAATGTCAGCATGCAGAAGAATGTCTGGTATATATCTCTTTTTTGCACAAGCTTGTTAGCAGAACAGTCTGATGTTTGACTTAATGTCTTTTTAATTGTCATGCAGGTATCGTTATAAAGACCAAACTTTCCTGAAAACTCTGAATGCAGCCATAAATGTATTATACCAGAAAGAAAATTCTTTTAAAAAGAGATTAACCAAACCTGAAGTGCTTTATATGATGATCACGCAGCATTCACTGTTTTTGTCCACAATGCTGAGACCACAAGAAGGCAGTGACACGAATGCTCATCTAAGAGGTCTCTCTTTCTTTCTAGCTTCTTTGTGTCTATGTATAATTTATATATTTGCAAACCATTTTTCCATACATTTTGTTTGTTACCCACTGATGTATTTTGGCAGTTGTATCTATTTAGCATGATCAGTTTCTTTCATGATAATTTATAGACTCATACAGACAGCATACAAGTTTAATAAATTATTATAATGCTCAACTTAATTTGTCAGTGGACTTCAAAAAAGATTATACATGGTTATCATACAGTGCATTTTGCACTGTATGATAACCATACATTGGTTACCAAATGTAGAAGGGGGGGGTATGTGAGAGAAAAGTGAGAAATACTTTCTTTTCATAAAAACTGCTGATTTCCCAGCAAATTAGTTTTCATCATTCTCTCAAGGTCCTGAACAAATTAAATTTATGCTAAGCTTTAAAAAAAAGTGTGGATGTGGGATTATTATTAAATAATTATTGATCTGTAATGTTTGTACCAACAAACACTATTCTTGTGTAGTCCTCACCAACCTGTTGCCTTTCAGATGTCTTGGACTACAATTCCCAGGATATCTTGTCAGCATATAGTTGGAAACACATTATAGGTTTCCAATTTAGACACTAGAATGTTCTCTATGTAGCTTAACTCATATGAATGGGAATGCCACAGAAAATTAATGTGGTGCTGTTGTGATGTTTTATTTTTCCCAGAAGATCCTGACCACTCAGCTTATTGTGCAGCATGATTATGTTAAAAAAGTGCTGGGAAAAAATTTAAATACCGTGCCTAGCATGATAGGAGGGAAAGAGCAAAATACTTTTCCTTTTTGTTTTCAGAGACGTTAGTGAACCTCTTGTTGTCTCTTGTGAAACTCTGCCCTGCAGTTTGTGAGAGTAATCATTTTGCTGTGCTGCTTGGAGCATATGGTGCAACACTGAACATTTCAGGTGAGCAAATTTTCTCTTGAGAGTGATGTTTATTAACAAAAAAGCTTAATGTAGAAGAGGAGGGGTAATCGATTGTGCATGTTTGACTTAAACCATTTAACTGTAGTTCTCAAATCAATCAAGAAAACAGAAGTTAATCTTTTTTAAAAAGATTTTGTGTCTTTAAGGGCTTGAACGAAACATTCATTTTTTCTGCATTTTTAAACTAACACAGCAAAAATTCGAGAAAGAAGGGCATGCTGCTTAAGACATAGCAGTAGTGATGACTGGATGGGGGCTTGTATTATGGGGTGGACTGAGCCTGGAGCATATTGAATATACTTTGTGATAGGTGTTCAGGGACTTCAGTTGGACTCACAGCTTTCTGCGTTACTAGATTTTATTTATTTATTGGTTCGATTTATATGCCTCCCTTCTCCGGTGGCTTACAATGCGTTAAGCAATAACCTTCATACTTTTGTATATACCTGCTTAGTAGGGCTTTCGGCCCCTCCTAAGTGGTGTTCTTTTTTATACAAAGTCAGTTTATTGCCCCCACAATCCGGGTCCTCATTTTACCTACTTTAGAAAGGATGGAAGGCTGAGTCAACCTTGAACCTGTTGGGATTTGAACTTGCAGTAATTGCAGGCAGCTGGTGCTACTTAACAGCACTTTAGTCTGCTGCACCACCAAGGCACTTGAATGTTTCCATAAAATATTAGAATTCAGGATGATGATAGGATGGATATAAAAGCTCAAAACTGAGAATAACAATAATGAGTCAAAGATGCTAGTTTTCACTTAAACCCTCAGTGAGACACCTGAATGTGTGAAGTATCTGAAATGGAGAAAAAGGGATGGGCACAGACCTATCTTTAGCCTCCATGCAAATGTTATATGGCTATGTTCTTAGGAATGTTGGTTTCCTCTAGGTATATATCATTTTTACATTGTCTTTCTTTTTTTTAGATCAGAAGATATTGTTTCTACTTAAATTATATGAAAATAATGGTCTAAGCCTTCTTGACTTCAGGTTTGTTTATACATCTTGGTCATTGTAATAGGTGAAAAATGTACATATCTTGTCAACCTTATTTTGCTACGGTTTGCTTAACCAGAATTGGTTAAATAAACCAATATATATTGAGTTCATAAAATAGATTAAGATTTAAACTATTTATAGAAAATAGTTTATATAAATATAAACTATTTACAAAATACAAAGATTGGGTTTACAATGCATAATAAGTTGAAATCAAGGAAGCAACATGATATATAGCCTAAAACTATAGGCCACATGAGGCTCTCAAAAAAATTGTGATTCTCAGAAGCCTTCAAAACATTGTTATCAAACAGTAATTTTTAGTGTGGCAAAATAGGAAAATTATTTAAATATGTAATGAGTCTGATCTTAATTCATTTTAATTTTAATTTAGGCTATATGCCTACTAAATGAAATTGTTTAGTTTTTGCCTGGCTCCACCTGTTATTTTTGGAATGAAGCCTTCCCTACACCATTCAAAGTCAAGAAATATTTATAGTGTCTTGGAATAGTGTGATACCAGAATGGAGTCCCTATATCTATAATCTCTTCTTAAATTATTTACTGCTGCCATAACTGCCTGTGGCCGCTAACTTAAAGTACAGTAAGTAATACGAATCATCTGACTGCTGCCATCTTCCTACAAGTAGAAGCAGCAGAAATGCAGAATGGGACCTTCCTTACCTACCATATATGTGCAAGGACAGATAAGATAATAAAGTTGTTTTAATTGGTAGGAAAATGGCACTTCGCTTTCTCTTTGCTTTGCAGGCCTTCAGATACTGGTACTTGGCTATGGGTTTCAGTATAAACTTAATGAACTGGTAAATTCAGGGACTGCCTTTTCTTCTGATCATTCTCCCAATTTACTTCAATGATCAAGAAACACTGTTATATAAATATTCTTTCCACAAGAGATAAAGTTCTAGGACAGATGCTTGTCATCTCTCCTGGTTACAAAGTGGTCAAGAATATAATGGTAGCACTTAAATATTTGGATCATCTTGCCCCTGGGACAAGCAATATTCATGATAGCTAGAAATACTGTTGGAATATCTCCCCTGTCTTTGACATATTTTTCTGAATCATTAAAGAAGAACATCTTGAAGGCAACAGTTTGAGTTCTGTTCTAAAGCTTTTGTTTGATTAATTAAAAAAACAACATTGTGGCTATGAAAAGAAGCCTTCTGCTGACAGTGATTTTTGTTGACACACTTTGCAGGAGTCAAGATTTTGTAAAGATACTTCACTGTGATCTTCTCTCTGCAATTTACCAAAACGAACAGAGTAGATTAAATGTCATTTCATAATGGTTTAATTTTGTTTGAAATGGCTTAGGAAGGGAAAGGAAACACATTCTTGTAAGAAGTGGAGGCAAAAGCTAGCCTTATTCTACTGTTAATAAGCCGATTAATATTTTAATTGCTATCTTCTCTTCAAGTACAACATAAAAACACATGTTTTTCTCCTGATAAAATTCTAGAGTATTGCTTTGGGGTCCAGCTGCTGTGGAGCATCATAAAACATGCAAAAGTTTGGGGAAGTCACTGTGGCAGCAACCAAGCATGCAAGAAATTATGTGCCTGCTGGATCGAGAAATAATGATGAGGACCATACTCCATTTCCCCCAGGATCGGCGTCTTCTTTCCCCTGAGGTGCCTTGGACATAACTGCAGATTTCTGTTCTTTTTATATATAATTTAACTTGATGCTCAGGGATTAAGCATCAGATATCTGTTCAGGATTTGTTGTTTAATTTTGAGCTGACTATTGAAGAAACAGTTAAAATGTTTTTGAAAAAGAAAAATCAGTCAAGCCAACATGTAGCAGTAATTTTTAAGTTTACAGGTAGTCCTCAATTTATAATTAATCATTTAACAACCATTCACAGTGGTGATGGCCTTGAAACAGGTGCTCGATGGCCCATAAAGTACTTCTACTGTCGTAAAACATTGTGTAGGGCTCCCCCCAATCACATGATTATATTTCAGCCCCTTGGCAACCTGTTCTCATTTATAACCAGTTGCCAAAGTGCCCTGTGATCACAATTTATACTCTTCTCTCTGACCTTTCCCAGAACGTTAATAGGGAAGCCAGCAAGGAAGGAAGGTTGCTGATGGGAGGGGAGACATTGGATTCCCTACGACAGGGGTCCCCAATCTCTGGGTTGCTGCCCACTTCAGAGCTGTGGCCAGTTTGCAACTGGGCCACGGAAAGCATCAAGCAAGCTCACATGCTCAACTCCGCTTGCACAAATGGAGCTGTGCGCACGCATGTGTGTACCCGCCACTCAAACAAACATCCCCTCCCCCCCACGCCAGGCTCTGCACTACAAGCACTGAGGAGTTTCCCCTCCCTTCTGTGCAAGGTGGAGCAATCCTCCTATGTACTGAAGGAATGGACCTCAGATCTGGCAAAAATGCTAGTGAATGCCAGCATTCTGCGCCTTTCAGAACGCTTTCTTTCCCCAGAGGGGAAATTCCTTGGTGCGCTGAAGGAATGCACTTCAACTCTGGTGAAAAAGTTAGCACATGCTATCTTTCTCATCCTTATTCTCCTTGGTGGGGCAGGCAGAGGGCCCTAGTCACCTGGGTATGGTGGGAGGCCCAAGGCCTCTCCCTGCCCCATCCTGTCCAGGAGGCTTGAGCTCTCTCCCTGGCACTCTGCATAATGACCCATGTGATTGCTTAACTGGGCAAGCCAGAATTGCAGTTGTTAAGCAAACATATAGCTTAGCATCTCTGTTGGCAATCGCTTTGCTCAACAGCTGAGATTCCAGACCCAATTATAGTCATAAGTGGAAGATTAGCTGTATGGGTTTTTTTGCAGGATTTGTATGATAGATTCAGAGAAAAAACAATCAAGGGACCTAAAATCCAAGAAGCAAATCGAAATTCAAGCATGCATTCTTTTCTGTTTTTCATTTTAGGAAGAACATTTGTTTGAAAGCAAAGGGAAAAGTGATGTGGCTTTTGAAAATCTCTACGATCCATGTTTTCTTCTCCAGCTATTCAGTGAATTATTAAGGCCAGGTATATAAAGTGATTGTCTTGCATTGTCTGGAAGCATTCAATACAAATACAAACTTTTGGACCGTCTTTCCTAGTCTGGGCCAGCAATTGGCTGACTGCTGTTCCAAGAGTTTCAGCATTTGGGGAGGGCTATATATTGGGGAAGATACTATAAACACTGTTTTCACAAAAAAATGTTTGAGTTCTAAACTTGTGAGGTCTTAAGACGGGATCTTTCACAAGATCTTAGGGGCATCTACCAGAAAACCTGCTGAATCAAACAACCTTCTTCTTGGGTAGCATTAATTTGATTTTGTCGTTTGATTTGGACTTTTTCTGAAGTGTCTCTTTCTGATTAAGGGGATTTACGTTTCCTTGTCTCAATTAAAAGAAAAACTGATTTATGTTTGAGAATATTTTCCAGCTGTTTCTGATATTGTTCTCAGGGTAAATATTACATTGGGATAACTGGCTTTTACTTATCCAGCAGTAGTAGGATCTAAAAGAGTTGATTAATTAGAAATCTGATTGCTTTGAAAGAAAGAGCAAAGAAGAGTCTATAACGAACACGGATAAAATAATGCTTTAAGAAAAATGGCACTTTTGTGTATTCTACGATATTTTTAAATAATATATCCCAGAATGAATGGAGTTACCTTAACGTTTTTTTAAAAAAGCTTCTGTTCAGAATCACTAGCTGATTTTCAACAGAGAGCAAATGGGGGAGAAGGGGACCTGAGGTCGTAATTTCTTTTCTTTCTTTTTTTTATTAAGCAAAAACATAAGACAAAAATACTTACAAACATATATACATAAAGACAATACAAAAAAACCCAAACTAACATTGTTTCAGCCTATCAGCTGACTTCTAGAAAACTGTTGCATCAGTGGTTATTTTCTGTTTCACCTCTATTTCTCTATTAGAAATCTATTTTATGTGCTTACTTGTTTTTACTTTTTACATGTCCAAGACTTAACCTTATACTCTATTTTTTAATTTTTCTCTATGTGAAAGTATCTATTACTTCTATATATCCTTCTATTAATCATTCTAACTATTTATACATACAGTCATGTGGTCTTCCTCCTATGTGGTTGTCTATATTTCTTGGTTAGATTTTGCATAAGTATTATTTTATCAATCCTGTCTTTCCCTCTAGCCAGGAATACCATCTTTACCAGACTGCATAATAATTCTCTTTCTCTTGTAGCTCTTTTGTGAGTCTGTCCATTTCTGCACATTCTGTTATTTTTGCAATTATTTTTTCTTCTGTTGGTAATAGTTCTGATTTCCAATTTTGTGCATATACTATGCGTGCTGCTGTTAGGATACGAATAATAAGATATTTTATCTCTCTAGTCTGTTGTGGTGTGGTCATTCCGAATAAGAAAAATTCCAGTTTCATATCGACCTTCTGTTCTGAGGTCGTAATTTCTGTATTCCATTCCTAAAACTCTAAAAGGACAATCACTCAATTATTTTGTGATCACAAAAAGAGAGAAAATGTTTAATAGAAAAGAAATTTAGGTAGCTTCCATTATAATTACATTTAACAATTTAAATATAATTCAATTTTTCTTTCAGCTTTATCTTTTTTGTTGTTGTTGTTTCAGCCCCAAACTGCTTTTTGGAGGGTAGATCCTATGTGTATCTGAAGGGTAGCTCTCAATCAGAAAAGTTCATTAGGTGTATGGAGAAACATGAGGCCACATTTTCCCTAAACAGAATGATATTTTGTTATCTTTGGTGACTTACTATTTCCTTATCTACATTCTTTTTTTTTCTTTTTTGCCTTGTGTTTTGGATATCGTTGTAGTAGGTTTTGACTTTTCTCTTTGCCCCCAAGATACTTAGTGCTAAAAAAAAGCAGTTTTTGTCTCAAAAATTTCCTTTTATGTTGTCAAATCCAGAAGTCTACTGACTCCCCTTTTGCCTCAGCTGTATCTTCTTTCTACATGTCTTGTTTAGGTCCCTTTGTGTTTTTGTGGCATCTGCTCTATGCTGTTCAAACCGAGGATTCCATATGTCCTGCATGCCTTAATACTTCCTTTTATCCTGCAGATACAGTTTTAAAATAGGCTCATTTCGTAAATCTTTTGACTACAGAATTCTGCAGAACAGTTGAGCATCCTTAGCTGCTGATGTGGGCCAAAGGACCCATGTTTCTTTTTTTGTGGTGTTGTAACAACACTGTAAGGCAAATGTTTAATAACTCTCACTATTTTAAACCATATTACTTTAAAAAAAGAGAAATATATGGCAGTTTCCAGAACTGATTATTGTATCAGCAATTGTTTGCTTAGCAGCCATCTTTCCAAGGTTCTGTAAATAAGCTCTGTGTTCAACATAAATTAAAGCTACATTAGCAACTGATTCTAGCTGGCAAGGTCAGGGTTTTTTGTACATATTTCTTTGTATGTCCTAGACCTATTTTCATATTAATCTTCAGAAATTTCATGTAGGCCTTGCCCATAAAAAGGTTTTATTCTTGACAGAGTGTGTCTTTTTATAAAATGGAATTGGGGGATTAACCAGAACTGCTTTTCATTCTGCTTCTGTCCTCACAATTGCAGTGATTTTCATTAGACTTACTGCTCCACAAATATATGTGTATTAATCGAATAAAAATTCAAATCCTTCTCACAGGATACATAGAAAAGTGTAGTAAGACATAACTTCTCTGTTTTTACTGGCCATGAATATGCATTCTGCTAGAGGTGAACTGAGAAAAAGGGAGGGAAAAATGGTATTTATATCAGAATGTAGAATCCATTAGAAGGGTACAGTAGGGATCCTTATATGTGAGGAGAACTTTAAGGTAATTCAACTTTATACAGGAGAGAGCAACAGAGAAGACTGTTTTTCTAATGAGACTGTCATTAATTCTGCTGGTGATTTGTGATTTTAATGTGTGCATTCAGATTTTATTTTCTTAAATTATTTTTGAAATACTTTCTTATTAAAAATGCATATTTCTTTTCTTCCTGCTGTGTAGAATGTGTGGTGGCATGTCATAAGTTTGTTGAAGTCAATGCATTGGGCTTGACAGTAGCTGCCCTTAGCAGCTATGACAGTAACATGCGTGCAGCTGCCTACCATGTCCTTAGTTCCTTTCGCTCTCATCTGGAAGCGGCTCGGTTTCGAGAACAGAAACAGGTAGAGATGAGTTAACTTTTGTACCACTTAACAGAAAAATAATGTTTCTGGATTAAAATGAAACCATTCTATTCCAGTAATTTAGAATATCTTGATTGTTAATTTTTAAAATTAAATCCAATCTGGGATCATGATTAGAATGCTTATTTTTCTCCTGTGTCAAATATGAAAATGTTTTAGAGCACTTTGTAATTTATCTGTCTTCCTGAAATTTGAGGTTATGTATGAATCAATAGGTAAGTGAATCGAGATTCAACCGGAAGCGTCGCGGTGAGACAGTCAGGGAATTAGCGGGCTCTGATGAGCTCCGCGAAAACCCGGACTGACGAACTGCCACCGAGAGGACTTCGGACCAGAACCATCCTGTAGGGACGGGGAAGAAGGAGAGGCACCTCAGAAGACCAAGAGGAACAGACAAGTTCCTCGAAGGTCACAGGAATCTCTCTCCGATTTGGCTGTGGCGGCAGCCATTACGGCTGTCAAGAAGCTGGGGCAACCGGACTAAGTATCGAGCAGGAGCAGTGAAAGTAACTGAGCTTTTGAGGGGTGAGTGACAGCCAACCCACAGGCGAGATAACAACAACAACAACAACAACAACAAATTATTTTGAAACCCCCAGCATAAAATTAGCGGCTAATGGGCACAGGGGAAGAAAAGAGAAAGCAAGCGGAATTTAAAGGGACAAACACAAAAAGAAAATTGATTTTTGAATAAAGTTGACTGGAAAATTTTAAGAATTAAAAGAAACAACCCCAAAATTGGCTAAAGGATTGGAAAGAAACTAAATAGATCCTTTCTTGTTGAAAACTAAGAAAAATAAAACAAAAGATAATTGGATATTAAGCTCTGTAATAGAAGTGCTTTATACCTAAAAAAAAAAAAGAGGGGAAAAGCATTGTTTTAATTTGGACTGGACTATAAAATTGATTTGGTATTTTCTAAGTTAAAAAGAAGCAAAAAATAAGCTAGATTGTTAATAAAGATTGATACAAAATGGACACTCTGTTAAACAATTAAGAGAATTGTGGATTCTAGAGAGACATCTTCAGGAGAAAAAAGAGTACTGCAATTTGGAATTTTTGTTTTGGAAAACTTTGAATCATATCAGTACTGGCCATGAGAACTTTTGGGGAGGATTGCTTTGTTTGTAAGCGGCCTGACTTTGGGGGAAAAAAAGGGAAAACAACAGAACTTTTAAATCTGAAACAATACTAATACAGAAAGAATAAAATGGTGCAGGAAATTAGAGAAATGATGGAAATTAGGTATTCATCATGGAAAGCGGAAATAAGAGGAATAATTACAATGCTACATGGAGAATTGAAACTTGAGGATCCAAAAACAGAGAGAGCATGTTCAAGCCGACAAGGAAATAAAGACAGAGAAGCAAGACACAGAGACTGAAAACAAAAAAGAAGATAAAGACAATGAGATTAATTTTGGTAAATTAATTGAATATATGGATAGTAATAATAAAAAGGAGATTTTAGAGATAACAATGGAAAAACAGAAAAGGCAGAAAGAGTCAAAGAAGGAGAGAAGGGAGGAATAGAAAGAACACAAAAAACTTAAATGATTACACTGGGATTAACAGTGAAAAGGAAAAAAAGAGAGGAAAAGGATGGGAAATGATAGAAAATGCAGAGCAAAATAGAAGAGTTCAGATTTGTGAATCACAGAATGATTACACTGGGATAAACAGTGGGATAAATACTGGAGAAGTAGGAAAAGGAGAAAAGAGATGGGAAACAATGGGAAATTTAGGGCAAAAGAGAAGAGCTCAAGATTTCAAAATACAAAAGAAAAAAAGGGAAAAGAAAAAGGTGAAAATAAAAATGGGAAGGGAGAAAAAGAAATGAAAGAATTTCATTGTGAAAATGAAATGAATAATAAACTAACAATTGAAATAACTAGTATTACAATAAATTGTAATGTTGAAATATGAATTGTAGTATAAAAATGGGAAACTGATTGCAAAATGAAATGAATAACAATTGAAATATTTGTATTGTGTTTTTCTTTTTTTCTTTTTTCTTTTAAGAAATATGAATAAGTTTAAATTGTAACAATTGAAATGGATAACAGCTAGAATAATTTTAAGTTAATTATTATAATGTGAAGAAAGTAGAAATGTTTAATTGTGATATACTAAAATGTTGGATTTGTATTTTCATGATATAAAATAAGCGGACTTATTATTATTATAAGAATTAAACTACTGTAACATTACATAATGAATCAAGGTGAGGATAGATATACAAATAGATGACAATGGGAAGGGGCAAAATATAGAATAGAAGGGAAAAACTGAATTTGATTAAGATTAAGAGGTGAGAATGAAGGGTAATATTGGTTCTTAAAAAAATAGATGAGAAATGAATATGGCAAAAAGGTAATATAGAAACTGTAAACTTAATTGAAATGGTCTTTTAAAAAAATAGATGAAACTCAGTTGAAATGATGAAACATTGTTTAAATTTGTGAACCAGCCAAATACTTTGTTCAAAGAAAATACATTGTATGTTTGTATGTGTGTTTGTCTAAAAAAATAAAAAAAACCTTTTTATTAGAAAAAAGGTAAGTGAATCCAAGTTTGTATTAATATTCTTTATGCAATTTTTAAATTATATTTAAACTACTAGTAATTTCTATTTTATTATACATCCACATTGATTTTGTATATTTAAATGCTGTGGTTTCAATGAGTGTGTTAATCTGGGATTAGGATAAATACCAATTTATTTGTAGTTGCTTTAAAAGAAACTAAATATTGTTCTATGAAAATATTTTTGTGAGTGCAATTAAAGGTTTCTAAATGGAATTTAAAAAAATATTTTTTCAGTTGTTTTACTTTTTCTTTTTTTTTTTGTAGTTGCTGTACCTTATGGACGTTGTGCAAAATGGAATAAAACAACCAAACCTCAAATTTACTTTCCCTTTAACACTGTATATAGCTAGAGTTGCCCAGCAAATACTGAAACCAGGTACTATAGAATTTTGTAGAGTTATATAAGCTAAAGGGGAATAGAACAAGACACTTCTACTGAAGTCCCACTCCTGATTTTACCTAGTCTGGTAACGAAAGATTTGAGAACTAAATGGCAAGCTTAAAGAGCAAACCACTACAAAAACAATGGAAATATTTGTAATTTACAAAATAATGGGGCAAATGGCCATTTTCCATTTGAGATATCTATGTGATAATGTCTCCATTGGAGAAAAGTTAATAGTAGAGGGGAAAATACAGTGAAGTTAATTCTATGTAAATATACGTACAACAAAACAAATTAAGAAAATGAAAATGATAGTTGATACCTGTTTTATATTACAAATTTTAGATGTTTTATGAATGAAAAATATTTTTATTGTTGAGATAAGAATATAACATAAATATAGTTATATAATGTGCTTTGGAATGAATATGAAAATATGCAGTCCTTTTTCATGAGCTGTGGCGGCACAGTGGTTAAGAATGTAGTATTGCAAGCTAATTCTGCTGACTGCCAGCAATTCAATTCTCACCAGCTCAAGGTTGATTCAGCCTTCCATCCTTCTGGGATCTGTAAAATGAGGATCCTCTGTTCTATGGGGACAATATGCTGACTCTGTAAAACCGCTTGAGAGGGCTGTAAAGCACTGTGAAGCGGTATATAAGTCTCTGCTATTGCTATAATATTCAATTATGTGTTGTTGTTTTTACAGAAGAACATATGTATACAAGGTTGAACAGATTTCTTCTATCCCACCAGTATTTGGATTTGAGAAAAGTGCCAGGATTTTTTCACCTTTTCTATAGTTTTGATTCAGAGGTAAAAAGACTCATATGGACATTTTATGTCCAGCTATCTTTTTTTCACCTTCTCTTGCTCTATTGCTTAGCTATTACTATTCAATTACATTCCTGCTGTTATGTTGCCCATTTTAAACATGTTCTCCAGAAAGTCTCATCCTGAGAAACCTTCACAACTTTTGCATGCTTATTTGACATAAGAAAAATGTGTAATATTGTTTTATGTCCACATGCAACCAAAGGTAAACTTTCTGATAGAAAATTGGTTTGATTTCACCATATATGCAGAAGTATTATGAAAATCTTTGGGCGTTATGGATTGCTAATATTCATTTAGTTGAATCTGCTGATTCAAACAAAATTGTAAGCGGAAATACCTGCTAGTATATCTGGAATTTAATTGGTTCAACTGTGGTTTAAGGATTTCTATTTTTTTTTTTTTAGTCTCCTTTTTGAAGCACATCTGTTGCCTGGATTCAGCATTCTCTCTATATGAAAAAGAACTGTAATGTAATTTTGCTTGATTCCTTGATGATGCTTTATGCATTTTCTTTGTTTTCTAGCACAAAATGGAGCGTGAATGGGTTCTAGCTATTATTGGAGATGGTCTCAGAGATAAAAACTGCTATCAGCTGTATGATTATCAAAGAATTTTCCATGTCCTTCTGTCTTTCTTCCATAGCCCATTGTGTGATGAAGCAACACAGGTAAAACTCTTCTAAAAATAAAATAGTTTTTATTTCATTCAGGGCAGGAATGGCATTTATCCCACTTTTATCCCAAGATGTCAATCTGAGTCTGTCAGTGTAAATTGAACACTTGCCTATACATTATGTAATAAATGTAATATTTGAAGCAAAAAAATAGAGAGACTTACTAAATGTTGCATTCAGTTGGATTTTTCAGTTTAAGAGAGATTTTAAACTCTGATGCAGAGGGTTGCCTTTTCTGTGAAATGCTGTAGAAGATGGCAGAGAGAAGCCACCAGGAGAAAGAAGCAAGTTTGAAAGGTTACCGCCTTTCCACTCCTGTTTGGAACAGACCCCTTTGGAGCAAAAAACTACCTTAAGTAGAAGAATATAATTGAATGCAACTTCAAATTAGTCTGGATGAAAATATAGAATCTGCATGCTGACATTATTGCCATTTGCATTTTTTGATGTATGATGGGCAAATTGTGTATTCAGGTATAGAATTTGCACAACACAAAAATAGACCAGAAAACAGAAAAACTTCCAGAAAGCCTAATCTGACATGGATTTACCAATATGTTTGGGTACACACATGCGCGCGCACACACACACACACACATTCTTCAATTGTTGTAGTCTACCTGAGCATTCATTATCCCAGACTCTTGCATATCTATCTAGTTGCCCTATATTGGCTCCTCTCTTAATTGGTATGATTGCTCTCACAACTGAAATTCAATCTAGAAAATTTAATGAACACTGTGACAACTACAGCAACATCACTTTATTCTCCTCCCTAGGAAGTTTGATAGTATATGAACACAGATAATATGATAATTAGTATTTCTCCAGCTCTTACAGGTAGGGTTCAATTGTAGCCACTATTATTAAATCATTAGATGCTATCCGGATCTATAACATGGTGCTAGAAAATTCCCTTTTATCATCTTCTTTTATTAACAGTATTGTTTTGTTTTGCTTTGCTTTGCTTTTCAGTATCAGATTCTGGAAATACTTCAAAATGCTGCATACATCACTAAAGCTGCTTATGAACTAATAAGGGACCATAGTCTTTTAACCTGGCTGTTATCTGTTGTTGAGAAGAGGTACACAGAAATCTCTTTAGGCATCTATGCTAATCAGGGATGTGATCTCTCTCTCTCTCTCCCTCCCTCTCCCTCCCTCTCTGTAACAACTCAGTAAATGACTAAAATTAGATTTATTTTTAAAGAGCACAGTATGCAATAAAGCAGTTTAAATCTTTTGCAATTAATTTATCTAATTGTTCAGGGGACATTGCCTTTCATAGATGCATGTTTTCTTCTTCATATTTAGATTTTTTGATATAATTGAATAATAATAATAAGAAAAATGACATGTACGTTTATTAAAAGCTTAATAAGTACTTCAGGGTCAAATAAAATTCAAAATATGCCACCTCTTTTAAAAATATCAAACTTTACTTAAAGCAAAGTGACTTACTCAAAATTTTATTTGAATAAAATCTGAAGAATGTAATATTATCTGAAGACTGTAATATTGTATAATTGAAATTAGTATAAAAGTAACTCTGGTAACTTAGTCTTGTATTATCCAGAATGCTACAGTGCTTAGAAGTAACTTTTTAAAACCAAATTGTAAGGGCTATTATTAAATTTATATAAAAGAAATTGAATTCAGATGTTCCAACTATTTTGTCAGTTCCTAAAAATGTGAGCTTTTATAATGTAAAAACATATAGTAATAAAATTAAATGTTTCCTGAAATACTTGTCTTTTTTATTTCTAGGTTTCTAGAAAACAAGTTGTTAATACGTATAATCTCCTTAATCAACACACTCTGGAAAACTAATTTAGGAAATAAGCAAACTTCACTCAGTTCATCTAGCCAATTAAAAGAATTAAAAGAGAACCAGAAATTCCTTCCCATCCAGCTTATTAATGAATTTCTCCATGTTCTGCTCGTACTTCTTAACCACATTAGGTAATTATTATCTATTTTTAAGGTATTGTATTGTTGTACTGCTTCGGCATATACTTTTCCTTTACAAAAAGAATTACTTTTTCATTTTAAATAAGAGTAATATTTGTCATCATCATAATCTAGCCTAGTCTAGGCAGCCATTAATATTTTCTGCTGAAGTCAGGCCTGTCTTCCATAATTCATGCTTTGTATCATTTGGAATTTCTATCTCACATTGCTACTGATTTAGGAGCCTTTTTTTAAGGTTGTTTCACACTAGTTTGGATCCTGTTAGCAGAACTGAATATGTAGGTATCAACTACATAAGTTCTTTTAAGCCTTTGTTTTAGGTGGGCTTTTGACCTATCTTCACCCCCTACAGATATTCTTATCTAAGGGAGATGTTAAATCTAATTTTAATTCTTAATGAACAATAAAATAAATGTATCTTTTATGGTTTTCCTTCCCCATGTCTTCACATTCCTAAGAAAGAATTTGGAAGTTGAAGTTATCAGCTTTGCAATAGTTGAGCCACAAGGTGCCTAGGACATGAAGGGCTTCCTGATCCAGGAAAGGATGCAACTGGTGCATCAATTGGAGCTGCCCAAATGCCTTTATGACCACAGCTGCCATCTGCTTACAGAGCAGGAACCCCAAATTGCATTAGTTAAAGATTTAATATTCCTAGATCTAATGGACCTTAATAACCCACGGCTTGGTCTTGGTAGGATTGAGTCAAAGTTGGTTGCTCCACATCCAGGGAGCAAGAGATTCAGAAGCCATAAAATTTGATAACTCATTGGCTCCAAGTCACATATTATACTAATTTTCTATAAGATTAATATATAGGTACAACATTTATGTCATATTTGTAATGTTTTCCAATAATGTATAAATTATTCATCAGTTTCTTGTTTTGCTTCATTCAGGAATGAGGTTAACCATTTGGTGCCAACAAAATCAACACAGAGCAGTGAATTATATTGTGCATAATGTGAGATGATATAAATATTTTGTCCTAATTTTGTCCCCTGTCTTCTGCTAAATAGAACCAACTTGGATCCTGTTGAGTTTATTCAGTTTTTCAATGTATTAAGTTCTGTATTGGAATACCGTACTCTGGTTATTGAAGCCTTCAGAGAAATGGGCAGATTCATTGTAAATGAACATATCCTTTCAAACAATGATGTGTTGATACTTTTGTACAAGTGGAGTATAATTAGCAAAGATATGGAACTTCAGGATGACCTGCATGTTGTTGCACAACAATACCAAATCAAAGAATTGCTTAGTAAGTATTCTCAAAGTACTTCAGAGAGTTGCCATGTAATATTAATGTCTAGATTCAGCAAATGCTGTAAAAACAGCCACTTATTCTGAGATCAAAATAGATTTCTGCATTTGTAATAACTCTCACAAAACAATATGTTGTTTGCCAGATGAGTTACACTAGAATATTGAATTCAGCAGGCATATATCTGAAAATATCTCCTTGATTCATGATGGCAAATTAATTTGAATATCTTCATGCTCAGCCTCACTGAAAGTCAGTATCAAAAGGTTTTTATATAACAAAGGCATTGGAAATAGGGACATCATCAGTTGTTTTGGTTTGTCAAAGATTACCTCAGGAAATGCAAACCCTAATGAAGGAGGAATGACTGAGGAAGAACTGTAAGGGAGTTAAAATACTATGAAAATATGTAGGGATGCAGTGTATAAACAGCTTTGTATTGTGTAATGTGAACATGTATCTGATTCTGTTTAGCTAAACTGCTACCATTGATGTTAATTTTAAAGACGAGTATAAGCCTTTGATACATTTGATGCAGATATTTTTGCTGCACAAAATGGGTGCTGTTCCAGAGACCTTGTTAGATATGAATTAACATTTGCTTTTAATAATTGAGGCGCCATAGTTAACTTACTGGTATTTATTTAATATTAAATCTGCTACTTTTTGAGGTAATTAGCATACTCACTAGGAAGTTAATCTGCATGACAACATCTGTCAATTCATCTCAGCCTTAGTACTGTTTAATTACTTAGTGATTGCCCTTGTTTCATTGTTTATAAAAGGGGTTTTGCTTTTATCTACTTCAGGAAATACAGACAGGAACAAACCATGGTTACATTCTCAAGCATCAAACCAATTAGCTCAGAGAAGGAGTAAAATTGAAATAGAGGCAGCTGCAATCTCTGTATGGAAAGAAGCTTATTTAAATGAATGTAGAACTCTTCTGAGATCCGTTTTTATCCACTGGGAACCTGTTTTACTGGAAACATCAGCAAAATCTCCAACAGAACAGAAAGGATATAGTAATCCAGATCTTACCTGCAAGATTGCTTATTTAGTATTTAGATGGCTTGTGACAGCCTTCCTTGATAGCAACTTGAACATTCAGAAAGCACTCCTGGCTTTCTGGTGGTTTAAAAAATGTGGTTTTGGACACAATATTATATTGGATTATATTCTTAAAGACGGAACCCTGAAAAGGGCTATATTTAAGCTTTATACTAGCATCTGTAATGCCTCTGAAGTTGTGAAATCGAGTGAGCTCTCTGTGCTTAATGGAATCATGCTCCATCTACTAGAATCTCAGGGCCTGACAGAAAATAATTTTTATGGGGCTGTGAAAAAATTCTGCCTCACTGAAGTGACAGAAGTGAACAAAGGTAACTTTTTTTTTTACACAAAAAATACTGTCTTTTCCCTACATGTTGCCTTTGACATGTGCTAAACTTCATGTCTATTAATTTATAGGTATGATTAGAAGTCAAATTGAAAAAGGCTGTTCTGCTTCATGAAACTTTGGAATTTGCTATATATCATAATAGATTAATATTTCTAGAAGATGGGTTATGGGCAAAGGCAAATAATAGTTCAGAACATTGGGTTTTAGTGTATAATTTATCTGTAATATCCCAAAGGTGAATTGGACTTTCTTTGTTTTTCCTTGAAGACATTTCGCTTCTCATCCAAGAACTTCAGAACTGAAGAAGCTTCTTGGATGAGAAGCAAAACGTCTTCAAGGAAAACCAAAGGAAGTCCAGTTGTCTTTTGAAAAAGCACCTTTGGGACAACCACAACCTGGATGACGAAGAATCTCCATAGATATCTTTAATATCATTAAAAAAGGTACAGTAATGTTTAATAGTTTGAGTTTTCAAGTATTGCAGTTTTTCTGCTATTTTTAAGTCAAGACAATACAATATTTCTAGTAGCTATTCAAATATTAATTTGGGGGGAATGAGGTTATAACTGGAGTGGGTGGGTTCTACTGGAAAATGAAATGTTCATGGCAGATCTTTTGAAGACTAAATTAAATCTATAAATCAGATACTCAAATACTATTAACTAGGAATATCTAAACTAGGCATGTCCAACCTGCCAGATGCAGATAGCATGTAGCCCTGGATAGCTAGTAATGCACCCCCACAAGACCATAAAGTTTTAGGTTTATTATGCGATTTATACACATTGACTATATTATACATTTTATGTGTGGCCCAAGAAAATTCCTGTTCATTCAGTGCAGCTCAGGCAAGCCAAAAGGTTGGATATTCAGTATCTAAACCATTCTCAATGCAAGTCATTCTCAGTACAAAACAAAACAAAAGGTCTGTTTCAATCAGGGTAGAGGTATGCTGGGAGAAGCACATGAGAAGCCAAGACATCAATAGCTGAAGGGAGGAAAGCTGATGGAGACAGTTCTTGGGTGGCATGGTGGCACATGTCATACTGGGACATCAACTGAGGCTGAGAAGGGAAGGCACTGGGAAAATTGAGGGGTAGACCAGAGGGATATGCTATGTTGGAATTTGCTAAGAGGTGAAGGGACAGAGGACAGCATATATAACTTCCTCATCTAAATTTTGCTTTGTATAAAACCAAAGTGTTATGGGTTTTGGCCTGCCATACCATGACAGAATTTCAACCATAGGGTAGGTTCTTTCAAGTTTGAAACAAAGTTGTTTTCCTATGTTATGCATACCACTTTTGTAATTATCATTTTCTTTTTCCTTAGCTGCAAGCATTTTCCTTACTTCAATTTATATTGGAGATATTTGGCTAGGAGCAAGGCAACCAGACATGTTTATGACACACATTAAACTAATATGTGGAGCAACCAATACTGAACGAAATGACAAAAAAAGGTTGGAATTTGAAGATTCGATGGTTTCTCTCTGCAAAGACATATACTCATTTTTAAGGCTTCATTGTCATACGCAGTCTTAAACTCAAAAATTTGTCAACTTTCCTATCTTGAAATTAAAAAATAAAATAAAAAGAACTATTGTGTACAATTCTACAGGAATTGTTTCAAAAAAAGTGTCTATTTTCCTATTAAGAGTAGTACAATTGTATGTTATAATAGGCATGATTTCAAATAAACTTACATTTTTTAAGAATTTGGCAAAGCTGGTTTTAGATGCTATTTTTGTATATTGTGTTATAAATTGCTGGAAAAAGTAATGAACAAAACATTGATTTGAAGTTAATAATTTTGCAGTAAAGTAAACATAGAATAATGTTTACTGTTGTGTGTATGCTTTGAAAATGGTTTTAGAAGTAGTGTTTTGTTATATGCAGAAATAGAGAAACGAGGCGTTGGACTTAATGTGAACGCCGTTTCTCCGGGGGCTGCGGAGTGGGTCAGGAGTGGGATGATCCAGATCTGGATACTGAGTCGAGTTGTTTTGGCCACGCCTCCTCGCGCCTCCCCCAGTTCCAGTTTATTTGACAAAGACGGATCTGAAAGACAAGCTCAGGCATACAGTTACATCAAACCCTTTGCGCGCAAGCAGGGAGGGGCTGACCCACTCCGCAGCCCCCGGAGTGGGATATGCCCAAGCTCAGCCGCCTTACGGGTGGGAAGCCTGCGAGCCTGAAGCCTCTGAGGCAAGGTGTACCTGTTGCAGGACCCTCCTGCCGAAGGATGCCTCCATGGAGGCGAAGGCGTCCAGTCGATAGTGTTTAATAAATGGGAAAGGAGTCGTCCAGGTAGCTGCTCTACAAATGTCCTTGAGGGAGGCTTGCATGCCCCAAGCAGCGGTGGTAGCTGCGCTGCGCATGGAATTGCAGTAATATTCCTGGGCGTGGGAAGAGCCTGCGCCTTGTAAGCCCGGGCAATTCATGCCCGGATCCAATGGCCAATAGTGGCCGAAAACACTTTGGAACCTAACGAGGTAGGCTGGAAAGACACAAAGAGAGCCTCAGATCATCTGGAAGGTGCTGTCCGTGAGATATAGATTTTAAGTGCTCTGCGGACGTCCAAGGTGTGCCACTTGCGTTCCAAGGGATGATGAGGTCTTGGGCAGATGTTAGGTAGAATAACTTCCTGCTCCCGGTGAAAACGGAAATTCACTTTGGGAACAAACGACGGGTCCAGTCTAAGGATGACCCTGTCGGAGTGAATGACACAGAGATCGGGCCTGATGGAGAGGGCCGCAAGCTCAGAAATGCACCTGGCTGAAGTAACGGCCACCAGAAATGCTACCTTGAAGGTGAGGAATCTGAGGCTCGAAGAGCCCAAGGGCTCGAAAGGAGGTTCGGTGAGGGCCCATAGTACGCATGGTAGGTCCCAGGTTGGGTAATGGTGTACCACGGGTGGGCGAAGGTTCCGCACGAAGAAACCTGTGTATAGACGGGTGGTGGGAGAGTGGCGCTCCATCTCTAGGCAACAATATCATGGAGAGGGTGGCAATGTGCCGCTTGAATGTGTTGAGCGCCAAACCTTTGCAGAGCCCACTTGCAGGAAGTCAAGGACCTGTGGCACTGAAGCTGAAACAGGGTTAATCTCGCGCGCTGAACACCAAGAGATAAATACCTGCCAGGTGATGTTATAAAGCCTGATGGTGGAAGGCTTTCTGTCCACCTGCATGACTTGGATGACCTCCTCGGAGTAGTGTGCCTGCCTCAGGAGGAGCCCCTCAAGGACCAGGCGGTTAGATGTAGCCAGCGGGGGTCCAGATGATAGATTGCCCCCTGAAGGAGAGATGCCTTCTCCGGGGGGATCCTCCAGGGGCGTGCCATCAAGAGCACGATCAGGTCTGAGAACCAAAGCCTCCGAGGCCAGTGGGGGACGATGAGGATCACTTCCGCCCCCTCCACCACGATTTTGCGGATTACCTTGGGAAGCAGTGCAAGACGGGGAAAGGTGTACAACAGACCCGGCGGTCAGGGGCAATGAAGGGCGTCCGTGGCCTCTGCTCCTGGGGCCGGATAGCGACTGAAGAACCTGGGAGTTGTGCATTTGCCGGGGACGCAAACAGATCCACCAGTGGTTGCCGAATAGTCGACAGATGTCCCTGAAGATGTCGGGGTGGAGCTGCCATTCCAATGGGTCCACCGTGGTGTGGCTGAGGAAGTCCGCTTGTGAATTGTCTGTCCCGGTGATATGGTCTTCTCGAAGGGAGCTGAGGTGGGCCTCCGCCCATCGTCCCAGCTGGAGGGCCTCCCGCATCAGAGACCTGGACCGTGTCCCCCCCTGGCGGTTTACATGGGCTTTCGCCGCAACATTGTCGGTGAGAATTAGTATGTGATGGCCTTGCACCTCCTGATGGAAGGCTCGGAGGGCCAGACGTATTGCTCAGAGTTCCAGGAGATTGATGCTGGAACAAGCTTCTTTGGGGGACCAGCAGCCCTGAGCCACGAGGGCATCCAGGTGCGCTCCCCAGCCATAGAGGCTGGTGTCCGTCGTGATCACGACCCTTTGGGTGTCCACAAAGACACACCCCTCATCTAGGGCTGGAGATATTCACCAGCGCAAGGACCGGTGGACTGACGGAGAAAGCCTGACTTTTTGAAGGGAGGTGGACATTCTGGTCCGTTGGTGTGGGAGCAGGAACCACTGAAGGCTGCGCGCATGAAGTCAAGCCCATGGGACGATGCTTATACAAGATGCGAGCTTCCCCAGAAGCTGCGATAGTGCGAGTACAGTGATCGTTGGTTCCCGCAAGATACGACGTGTCATCTGAGGTTGTTCCATCTCTCTTGAGAGAGGAACATTTGTCCTAGTCTGGTGTCGATGATTGCCCTGAGATGCGTCAATCGCGTCTGGGGCTCCAGCTGGCTCTTGGGCAGGTTTATTAGGAATCCATGGTCCTGTAGGACTTGGATGGTCAACTGCAAATCGGCCTGAGTTCTTGCCAGGGATGGGGCTAGACTAGAATATCGTCCAGGTAGGCTTGAAGCCACAAGGACTTTGGTAAAGCTGCGCGGGGCCAATGCCAGCCCGAATGGCAGGGCACGATATTGCAGGTGATGCCCCGCATAGCTGAACCTGAGGAAACGCCGATGGGACGGTGATATGGGTATGTGGAGATACGCCTCGGAGAGGTCGATGGAAGCTAGAAAGTCTCCGGGCCGAATTCCCTCCAAGATGGTCTTGAGGGTGTTCATTTTGAACCTCCTGTAGACGAGGTGGGAATTGAGGGTCTTCAGGTCTAGTATTGCCCTCCAGCCCCCAGAGCGCTTTGGCACCACAAATAGGATCGAGTAGAATCCCTGTCTCCATTGGTCGGGAGGAACCTCCTCCACTACTTTGATATCTAATAGATGGCGAATGGCCAACTCCATGAGATTGCGCTTGGCAGGGGAGTTGGAGACAGGGCATGGTACAAAGCGGTCCAGTGGGCTGGAGAGGAACTCCAGAGGAAGCCCGCATTCTATGGTGTGAAGGACCCATTGATCTGAAGTAATGCGAGGCCACCTGTCTAGGAAGAGGTTCAACCTGCCCCCAATGGGGGCTTTGAGGCGAGAGTCATTTTTGACGTCGGGACTGGCGGCCGCCAGTTCCGTGGAGGGAGCGTTTTTGAGCTCCGTAATTTCGTGGCCTGTCTTGAAAGGGACCTCTATCTTGGGTACGAAAGGAACCCTGCGAGTAAGGGCGCTGGGAGGTGCCCTCCTGGGGAGAGAAGCGGGAAGGCTGTCTCCAGTAGTAGGGAGTGGCTCTACGGTCCGCCCGTCTAGTGGTGGATGGCAAGACTTTCTTCCTGTCTTTGTCCTTGACCAGGAGAGGTTCGAGGGAGTCACCAAATAATTTAGACCCCAAGTATAGGGCTGCGGCGAGGTGCCATTTGGCTTTAATATCGGCTGGCCATTGGCGCAGCCATAAGAGGCACCTCGAGGTGACAGAGTAAACCATCGCTTGGGAGGAGTATTTGGCCGCATTGAGCATGGCATCGGCAGCGAATTGAGTAGCTGAAATGATCTTGTTGAGGTCCTGGTGGACCCGGACCTCTTGGGCAGGTAAGCGGGATTGCAGCTGTTGGAGCCATAATAGGGAGGAGCGGGAGAAGGAGGCCACAGTAGCGGCTTGAATCGCCCAGGCAGAGGCCTGGTGTGTCTTCTTAAATGACAGGTCAAACTTTTTGTCCTCCAGCTTAAGGCCACCAGCGGTATCTCCTGTGAGGTAGGGAGAAGGGTGGCGACAGGGCGGTCAACAGAAGGTACCTGTAAGATGCTGGTGAGCGAGGGGTCCATGTTGTAGTTCTGACGATCGGTGCCACTGGGAGTATGCAGAGAGGTCGGAGTGGACCACTGTTTCCGCACCACGTGAAGAAAAAGTTTAGGAGCCGGAATGAATAGTTGCTCCGCCACTGGTTCAGAGAAGAGCCCTTGACGGGCTGCGGAGGTGGAAGCCGAAGCCGGAGCAGGAACCGGATCCAAGAGGCCCGAGGTGACCTTGGCCTTATGTAGCAGGGACTTGAAAAGCCCCTGTGGGAATAATCCGGTGAAGGCCGGAACATCTGGGGGAGCGCCTTCATCGTCTGATAGCTCAGTATCCCGCCGAGTCTCGTCCTCCAGGCAGAGATCCACGCTGCACCTTGATCGTGATGGAGACCGCTCAGGAGATTGTTCGGGAGATCCGGGAAAGTTGGCTGAAGGGGAGATGCGTGAGCATCGAGAGTGCAGGCTCTCCGAAACGATAGACGCAAATCGATGTTCCCGAATGCCTTCGGTGATGCCATGAGAGATAGCTCTTGCAATCAACTATTGGACCGACTCGGGTAGGTCTCCGAGCTCCAAGGGATGGGAACGCTGCACTGTTTGAGGTGCAGGGGGGGAGCCTGGGAGGCCACAGAGCAAGCAAATGGATCTCCCATTGCCTTGCCAGTAGAGGGAGGGGAGCCAGTTTCAGAAGGCTGATCCGATCTCTCCGGTGACAATGCTTGGGAGAGGTCAAGACCCTCCTCTGTCTCTTGATCATGAGATCCGGATTTGGCATCAGCAGAGAGGCTCTCTTGCTCGGTGCGCTCCCTCTCCGCCTGTAATATTTGACGCTCCAAAGCCTTGTGGCGTCGCTGGAGGTCCTTCAACTCACTTTGGGATGGCTGTTGGGCCTTTTTGCCTGAAGCTGACTTGGAAGAGGCCTTTCGGCCTGAGTCTGCTGGATTGACCTTGGAATTGGTCGGTTGATCTGCCATGGTGTGAACTGTAATGTGTGACAGCAGTAGTCTGCACACTGGCGGCCAGAAATAAGGGCGGCTTCTCCAGAAGGCCGGAAATGCTTGTGCCAGGTATTCCTTCGTGAGGAAAAGGCAGAGTGAGCAGTGGAATGCAGCTGCTCCGTGCCTCAGTAATGGCCGCCGCCAATCAATATGGTTCAAAATGGCCACCCCATGCGGTATCCAACAGCCGCGATAGAAAATGGCTGCCTCCCAAGGTACTGGAAAGAGATCATCAGGAAACGATATGCGTCCTTACTTGGCAATGCCCTAATTGGTTTAACAGACAGCGAGGAGGAGTACCTTTCTGCAAAAATTGGCAAGCCGCTTCGCGCCTCAGCGCTTGTCAGTTGTGAGGTGGGGTGCGGGCGGTGGCAGCGATGAAATCCACTGAAATGGGGGCAAGCCGCTTGTGTCTTGGTATCCCTCAGCTGTGAGGCGGCGGCGGCACGGCGATGTAAAGCCAAAGGCAGAAAAACCGCTTGTTTGCCTTAGCGCCTCTCAGCTGTGAGGTGGTGGTGGCGCGGCGGCGGCAATTTCAGCCGAAACCGAAGTGGCCAGCACGCTCAGCACAAATGGCAAATTTGTAGGAAAAATCGTTGTCTGTGAGTGTAGTGAGGAGTGAGATGATTCAGAACACGTCTGGTCAGATGCACTGAGTCGAAAAAACTGGAACCGAGGGAGGCGCGAGGAGGCGTGGCCAAAACAACTCGACTCAGTATCCGGTCAGACCATCTGGATCATCCCACTCCTGACCCATTCCGCAGCCTACTGAGAGAAAGTCCCATTTTAAAGCAACTGTAGTTCTTTTCAGGCTTCTGTTTTAATAAATCACATTAAAAGGTGAAGTTGCTTTAATGGGTGATCTTTTCAAAAATAGTATCTTTGTATCAAGTTCATCACATAGAAGCCTGAAAAAAAATATGACAAAGAATATTTTTCTGAATTATTTTTGAAGCATTCACATCCCTAGTATATATATATATCCGCACTCCAAGTGAGTTTTTCCTTCTCTGAAGCTTCTGAAATGTTCATAAGAACAATAACCAATGATTGAAATAGTTTTCTTGAATCATATTACTGCATAATGATTTCATGTGTAAATACTGTAACTACTGTTGAGTATTTATTTCTTGTTAGAATACTATCCTGTTTTAGAAAGCTTATAATTGGGTCCATATTGTGAGATAAAAACCTCAAAATAATACTTATGCAGAAATTGCTTCAGCTAAATGTGATTTCTCAACTATAAGAAACCATTTGTTTAATTCGAAGGTACATAATGCACAGGCTTCATACAATCCCATATCTGGATCCAGAAACTGGCTGAAAGAAAACAAGACCACAGTAGTGTCAAGGTTATGCTTTCTTGTGTTTGTTTTGTCATGTTACCAGGCTAGTCTGTCATATTCACTTACAAGAAATTGTCTGCAACATTATTTTGCAAAAATGCTTAGCTATTTTCTGTAAGGGTGTAATGAAATCTGACTTTATTATCTGTTATGAATTAATAAGTTATATTTATTATATTTATTAACATATAATATTAATAATTTTGAGAAAAAACTAATAGAAGAAAAAAGGGGGCCTAAAACACACACCATGAAGTGAATCATAGGAATTTACAAGCAAATCAAATTGGCTAAAATGAAATTTATTAAGATAAACATTTTCAACATTAGATTTATATAATTGAGTATCCTACGTGGTTTGAAAAATTGCAAGTTATATTTAAAATCCAAATAATATATGAACAGCAGTAAAATCAATACATTATAAATCATAAAGTAATATAAATAACTATAATAATTTCTGTCCAACCTAATCACTGAAAATTAGAATATTATCACTTGAAATTTTAGATATGGTACAAACTCATATATGGTATTATAATCCTTAAATGGTTCCCAAGTTGAATTACATTCTGCGTCAGATTTACTTTTGAAAATATAAAAGTTATTTTGGACATAGAGGTATACTCCTACGGGTTAATTAGCCATTCTTCTGAGAAAGAATTCTGTGTACTTTCCTATCAGAAGTGTAAAGAGTTCTTGCAGCAATTAACATGTACAAAGCTGCTCCAGTGTACTTTGTGGGGATATAAGCTTTGATAATATTAAATTGGTTGGAAAGGAAACTAAGCTTTTATAAATTGTTTCAATCCATTAGAGAATGGTTTTCAACATGGTTGAGCTGTGCAACATTGCTACCAAATATGGAAAAATGATCCAACCTGATTATTAGATTTCCAGTAATTCTTAGAAAATGAACTATACCTGTCATAGTAAAACTTTGCCCAACATTATACAACACTATTGTATATTTTACATTACAGAAAAGAAAAATATTTTTGATTTTTTTTATAGTAATGCTGCTTTCAATATATGATATATTCTATTCAGATAAAAGGATGTGCAACTTTAATGTTGCATATACATACATACATACACAGAAATGTTTGTATTTTATAAAGTGAATAATTTATAATATAGAGCCACTGAATTTTGTTCCACTGAATCTCAGGCATAACTACTTTTTAATTAGTCTTAAGTAATGTTCAATCACAACTTATTTGCAATTAGGACAAAAGTCATTCTGCAGATTCAGCCAGGTATTTCTTTTTATAAAAATCATGTATTGTGCAAAAATAAAAGTAATGTAATTTCTAGTACTAATTCAATAGAGATCTGGTTCTGGTTTGTTCAATTTCCTGAATGATTTGAAGCATGATTTTTAGCTTTTAATCTATATATATGTTAAAATGTTGTCTCATCTATGTATAACTCATTTGATATTTTTTTAAAAATTAAATTGTGGATTTCATATTTTCTGGTAAATCTACCCTTTCGTATTAGATACTACAATGATTGTTATATGACAAAAAAGCCAAAGTATTTTTTAAAAAAAGAAATACATGTTTTTTTACATGGGTATTCCTCCTAGCACATTATCCTTTATTATATGTAGTGGGCTTTATATTTCATTTGTGAGAAGGTTTTACACTGAACTGTCCATATGGTGACATGGTAATCTATTACTTGAACAGAGCCCTTCAATTTCTTCTCCTTGGTTATCTGCAGATATTCATACAGTGTCATTGTTAACAAGATTTTGATGAATAGTTTCTGAATAATTCCATGGAAACTTCTTTGATCCTCCAGTCCTGGGAACAAAATTGCTAAATTAAGTTTGATTATCTTTAAACTGTTATCAGGTAATATGGGAGATCAGTACTAAGTGATAACCAAACATTCATATAATAAATTTATTGGCTCAAATCACACTGAACTTTATAACAGTGAGAATTTCAACTAGCATGTTTTCAATGCTAAATCAGTTTTTAATAACAATACCTTTCTCTATAATAGTCCCAGTAATGTTTATTTGGTCAATGCCCAGCAATTCAATATTTATCTGTATGAAACTATTGCTCACTTTCTGAGAGGTTGTCAATATGAGATAGGTTATGAGATTGGCTGTCAGATCAATGTATTCTGCAAATTGATAAAACACTATGTCTAAGATATACAGTATACATTCCAAGTACATATGTAGACATTCTTCCCATAAAAATCGATGTAATCTTTAAAATAAAACCGTACTAAATTTGGCAGATTAGATCCAAATTTATTTATTTCAATTTAGTTTAATTAGAACTGTTTAATTAAAGTAAATTGAAATGAATAAATATGGATCTAATCTACCAATTTTGTAGGAGGTAGGAGATTAGAAAGTTTATAGGAATCTGATATGTTGCAATATTCAGTAGATACCCTTCAATATCTTTTCTTGAGATTCAACAAATTTCTTTGGTTACTGGCCACATTTCCAACACTAAACGCAACATGTGATAAATACATAAATTGCTTGGATTTATTTATTTGTATTTTTAAATAGTCTAACCATCACAAGGACTTTTACTATCTTTAAGGTATTGAAAAGTATTTTCAGAAAAACTGAGCTGCAAATAATTAAGAACTCTCCTGACTATGTTTAGTTTATTATGTACTTTAAATTCAGTGGTTTATTAAATCATATGTAAGAGTTAAAGTCAGTCCTTTCAGTGTATACCAATTTTTCTAGAGCTGGACACACAAAATCATTTGTAGAATAAGAGATATTTCACTCACTTCATGGATGTTGTACCAGATCGAGATATGTAGAACAAAATAAAGAAGAGAAATGTCACAAAAGAAACAAGTCCAATCCAAAAGCCTATGACAATTGAATCTGTTGGAAAATAAATTAGAACTCAAATGAATATGAAAATCAGCATATTTATATGCAAGTAATTAATAAGTCCTTTATTCTGTTTAATTATTCAAGAAGATATTTTCTTTAGTGCGGTATTTAAAATGTATGCAACATTTCCATTATAAATGGAAACTAACATCCTCAGTCTGGCTGAGACTTATTGAGATCAATGAGTATTAGGGTACAGTAGTAGTGAAAGTTAAATATTGAAATACCACATTATAATGCCTTGGTAAGATCACACTTGGAATACTGCATCCAGTTTTGGTTGCCAAAATGTAAGAAAGATGTTGAAATGCTAGAAAGTGTGCAGAGAAGAGCAACAAAGATGATTAGGGTATTGAAGGCTAAAAATATAAAAAACGGTTGCTGGAACTGGATATGTCTAGTTTACTGAAAAGAAGGACTAGGAGTGACATGATAGCTGTGTTCCAATATCTCAGGGGTTGCCTCAAAGAGGGAGTCAAGCTATTCTCCAAAACACCTGAGAGCAGGACAAGAAGCAATGGATGGAAACTAATCAAGGAGAGAAGCAACCTAAAACTAAGGAGAAATTTCCTGACAAAACAATCAGTGGAACAACTTGCCTCCCAAAGTTGTGAATGCTCCAACACTGGACGTTTTTAAGAGGACAACCATTTGTCTGAAATGTTACAGGTTTCCTGCCTGAGGAGGTGGTTGGACTAGAAGACCTCCAAGGTCCCTTCCAACTCTGTTATTCTGTTCTGTTATTCTATTATTTCAACAGTCTATTTTAAACATACCGTAAGTTGCAGGTGCCTGCCTAGTTTCAAGAGATATTTTTCTAGATTAATCCATTAAAATTGAATACATTTTATTTAAAAAGAATAAAACATGCTTTGGATCTTATTTCCTTGTATTCTAGATGTAACACTGGCCATCAAAAACCTGCCTCCATGAAGACAAGGAAGATTAAATTTATCTCCACCCATAGAATTTAAGGTTTCCCTGGTTCTCCTACCCTATCTAAAATATATCTGAAAGACTTACCCTTTCAGTTAAGGGGAATAAAACATTTATTTCTGCCTAGTGGAGAGAACAGCAGTACTTACATCTGTTGGCTTTCAGCTTACTTGCATCAACTGGAGGTAGATCAAAGTAATCAAAGTAATATTCATAGTGCACAGTATTATTTGTTGAATTGGTCATTTCAGTAGTATAACCAAGGTAGCTTTGGACTCTTAACAGATCCAGTACAAAACTACAGTGTTCCCATAAAGCCGAGCTGTAATTGTGCAAATAAATTTTCATGGGACATCCTTAAATAGGTTGAGATAGCAGAACTATTCAGGCTGACCTTCATTTCTGCTGTTACAGCTGCCAAATGTTAAAATGACACTGAACGTCTCTTGCTTGAAGTAGGAGCCATGACCCACTGTGTCATTATTTGTACTATAATCTAATGCCAACAGTAAAAGAAATATTTTGCATCCACATCGTTAAACAACTGTTTAAATTCATTTTAGAATATCAGATGCTGCTTGTCAAGTGCATACCTCCCAACGAGTTTGACAGAAATTTGACAAGGACAAGGATTACAGAATAGATTTATTGTTTAAAACTTCATTTTGGGGTAGGGTTTGTCTGATTTAGCTACCTGCAGTATTAAACGTTTGAGAGGGCAGCATTTGTTGGCCCAGCAGGCTCCCCACGACTACCTGTAACTAACACGTTTAGGCTTTACCACCAGTTTATTTTGCTTTTTATACGTTTACGCAGTCTTTTTTTTTTTAAGTGCAGGGCTGTGTTATAGAATAGTAGTACAGTCTAATGCTAGCCACGATTCAGAAGTAAACGAAGCCGGCGTCCACATTTCTCGCTCTTCAGACGAAACACGCTCGCAGTCTAGCAATCTCGGCTCTAAGCCGTCGAGTTCAAAGCGCTTCCACGGCGAATCTATCAACGGAGGAGGTCCTTCCATCTTGAGGGAGACCGTGAGCTAGTGCGCATGCGCACAAATCCCCGCCCTCACCTCCCCCCGCCCCGCCTTCCTTGCTTCGCGACTACTTCTGCCTCCTCTCCGCGGGGAAGAAAACGAAACAACCCTGTTGACGTGCTAGAGAGGGGCCTCCCGTTATTTCCGGTATTGAGGCAAGGGAGGAGGCGGAGTTCGACGCGGGTGGCTTGGGGGAAAAAAAATGGCGACACTCCAGTTTGAAGAAAGCGCTCTGCCGGCGGTAACATTCTCTGACAATGTAGGGTCCGGTAACGAAGAAGGGCCGACTGCAGAGGACATGCCTATGGTGTTCCTGTGCGCCGGATGTAAACGGCCTGTAGGAGACACGCTCAACTGGGTGACTAACGACGAGGAGACCAATTGCATCCTGCTCAAGAGTCAGTGCAAAAAAAAAAAAAAACAAAAAAAAAAAAAACAAACAAACAAACCGCGCGCAGCTGCCTAGCAACGCTGCGCGTTCTTGGTCGAAATTCTTTTCCCGCGCGTGCGCGAGCGCCCCGTTCCATTCCTCGAAGCGCGCAACGGCCCTGTCAGCCGTTGAGGCGCCGGCGAAAGAATTTCTGCCCTTGGCGTCTTGCCTTGCTCGTTGTCGGTTGCGCTTCTGTATTAACAAGTAACGTAGTATAGGTAATCCTCGACTTACAACAGTTCATTTAAGTGACCCGTTCCGAAGAAAGTTATTTATGACCATTTTGCACACTTAACAACCTTTGTAAACCTCTCCAGGATCATGTGCCCAAAATTCAGACCCTTGGCAACTGGTTCGTATTTATGACCGTTGCTGTGTCCTAAAGTCATGTGATCACC
This sequence comes from Ptyas mucosa, assembly GCA_012654045.1. NCBI lineage: Eukaryota > Metazoa > Chordata > Lepidosauria > Squamata > Colubridae > Ptyas > Ptyas mucosa. The sequence goes on along the minus strand of WNWU01000016.1, from coordinate 31,110,127 downwards.
TTTTGCAATCTTCTGACAAGCAAAGTCGATGGGGAAGCCAGATTCACTTAACAACCTTGTTACTAACTATACTGCAGTGATTCACTTAACAATTGTGGCAAGAAAGGTCATAAAATGGGGCAAAACTCACTTAACAAATGTCTCATTTAACAACAGAAATTGTGTGCTCACTTTGTGGTCGTAAGTCAAGGAGTACCTGAAGTGGTCACTGTCAGCAGTGATATCGTCTAGGCTAAACCCTTTCTTAGATTTGACTGCAAGATTATTTAGGGTTTATTTTTTTCTAAGAACCTGATAATGTTGGTCAAAATCCCAAACCCAAGAGAAGTTGTAGTTTGCCACTGCTGCTGTTGAACTGGTGATCTTCAACAAATTTCATGTTCAACAAAGCTGGTTTATCTGTTGCTTAGGTTGCATATGCTGTTGAACTGCATTGTATTGGGGTTTTTTTTCTTTACACATCTTTAGTTTTCTGTTATATATTCATTTGATAACAATAAAGGAGAATATTTGTAGCTCAGGGTTGAAATGAGGGGTCCTTGGTGCTCTCTGAGCTTGCTTGTTTTCTTGCAGACGTTTCATTACTCTAACTAGGTAACATCATCAGTGCTAGATGTTGCCTAGTTAGGGTAATGAAACCTCTGTATAGTGAAAACAAGCTCACAGGGCACCAAGGACCCCTCATATTCATTTGAATCAGTGGTGGGTTTCAAAAAATTTTACTACTGGTTCTGTGGGCATGACATGGTTTGGTGGGCGTGGCAGGGGAAGGATACTGTAAAATCTCCATTCCCACCCTACTCCAGGGGAAGGATACTGTAAAATCCCCATTCCCTCTCCAATCCAAGGGAAGGTTACGGCAAAATCCCCATTTCCTCTTGATCAGCTGGGACTTGGGAGGCAGAGAATAGATGAGGGTGGGGCCAGTCAGAATTTTTACTACTGGTTCTCCAAACTACTCAAAATTTCTGCTACCGGTTCTCCAGAAATGGTCAGAACCTGCTGAAACCCAACTCTGTTTTTATGCCCCCTACTCCGAATGGAATATAAGTGTTTAATTGTTAAAAGGAAAGCTTTGTTAACCTTTCCTGGCCCGAAAACTATCATACAATCTTGACATTGCTTTCTGTGTTCTTTGGTTTATTAAAGTGGTCTGTCTTCTTATGAGAACATTTTGTTTCTGCTTGCTTTGATATGTATCTTTCACATTTCAGGTGTTACACTCAATGTCTCAATAGAAAAAGAGCAAAAACTCTCAAGCCAGACAGGTGAAACTGGCTGGTAAGTTATGATAAGAACTTCAGAATGAAAGTTATAATTGACCTGTAGCAGAACTTCATGTTGCTGTAGCTGATTACTTTTGATCAAAGCTTGTTTTTTTGTTTGAAATGCCCATGTAGTTTAATAGTAACCATCTTTCGATGCCCTACTCTTTATCTGAACCCAGCAAATTAATATTATAGTAATATGTGTGTTAGACCATTCAATATCATAACATAGTACATTGTTTTTCATTTTTGAACATTTTATCAGACCAAGTGTAAAATCAAAAGGCAAGAGGAAGGAAAATGGATGAAGAAACCTGGAATGTGTCAGTAGTGGGTTTCAAATCCCAGCTCTACCGGTTCACTATCGGTAGCGTGTAGGTGTGCTTGCTCGCTTCTGCGCATGATGGTGGATGGGTGGAGCCTCCCGCTGCTGCCACTACAGGAGCAACCCACCACTGGAATGTGTGATAAAATCTGTAGAGATTGTATCTGTTTTTCCAGGAATTTTCAGTATTATTTGTTTCATTTGCAGGAAATTCTAAATTAGAGCATGTAATTAAAAATAAATCTGATGTTTTTCTTTACAGTATTCTTGAAACCTTAGTTTGCTCTGGCTGCAACATGAAACTTGGAAATATTTATAGGTGTACCCCAAAACATCTTGACTATAAACGAGATTTATTTTGCTTAAACATAGACTCCCTAGAGAGGTAAGCAAATCTTTCACATTTTCCTTATAATCTCTTAAGTAGAATTGGTTACTTTGGAGATTTAACTTCTTCAATTACAGATTTTTTTTTCAAAGGCAAATGGAATGTTTCAAGTGTAATGGAATATTATTTATTACCGGTATTTGTTGCTTTAAATTTATAGAGCATCATTCTTTGTGCTATTGCTTTGTGGAAAAAGAAAACTACATCAGAAATGGCTCACTTTTTTTCCAAGTATTGAGTTTCTATTCATTTCTCCTTTCCCCTCAAACATTATAACCATCTCTTTATGAAAAAAGTCTATGAAATAGATATAAGTTCCAGAGATAAGAGTTAATATCACATATTTATATTAGTACATCAAAATTGTTGACATTGTGTACATTGTTTACTTAGAATATGGTGTTTGCATAATTCTAATCACAATGGTTTTTCTTTTTTAAAGTTTTTGGTTCTAAACCTCATTGTGGGGATAAAATAGAGTCATCTGCAAATGAAAAAGAATGAGTTTATTAGCACCTTTTCCAATTAACTAATGTCATTAAAACACAGATCACAGAATCTTACGCCATTTAATAAAATTGTAATAAATGATTGTTATGTTGCTTATAACTGTACAAATGTCTAAGTTATACCCTAGGATCATCAGAACAAAAAGCTAACATTGATGAGGAACCTCTCACACTTGAAAGTCGAGCTAGTTTAGAAGAATCATTAGGAAGGGTAAGATAATTATTCAGTATTTATATGTTGGCTTCTATACTTATTTATTTAGCTTTATTATGATGAACTCTTAAATCTTTTATTTATACACAAGTAAAATCATTCAATAACAGCTAAGGGAAAATTTGGGTAGAAAAAAAATAAATTTCTTCGTTCTTTGCTGTGTGCTTCTGTATGAAAATATAATTATTTTTCTGATTAAACATATTAGCACTACGTATATTTGTTCATGCAACTACTTATGCTTTGCAAAATGCTTGTTTGAGAAAATGTATCATGCAGTTCTAAATCCCTATTTATATCAGTTATAAGATATGAAAGGTTTATCCACTATGAGTTCTCTGATTGTACTGATGAAGTAGGAGAAAAGTGGTATATTAAATTGATTTTTTAAAACTTTATTTAACAGGCAGAAACAATATTGAAAGCATTAGAACAACGATTATCTGCAGTGGAATCAAGTTTTGCAGTTCTTCACAATATTGGCTGAAAAATATTGCTGACATTAATATTTATAATATTAATAAAACCTTTGTATTTACTGTTGTAAAACTGTTGGATTACTGCAAGAGTCTAGTTGCAAATTATAAAAGTATACCCAGTCTTCTGATTAAGAATACAGACACTTTAGAAACAAAAATAAAATTTCTGGAGTTGAAGAAATCTTGTAAATACACCCACGTGGGTCCTTTTACAATATTTTTAAATCTCAAACATTCTAAATAATTGAAATTCCAATAATTTGTCTGTATTTTTGTCATTTTTGTTGTTTTGTGTACTACGTACAATTTCTTACTTTGGTTGGCAGCTTAGATTGGAATGTAGTTAATCCACTTTTTGTAGAAAAGATTATTGCTTTGGATACCTAATTGTTTACAGGGCATTATAGTTGAAGTTTTTATTGTAGCAGCCATTTAATTGTTTGCTAGTTTAAGATATTGATACAGTATATGTAATATACTGGCAGGGGCTATATACATACATATTTCTTAATTTGTGTTATTCCAATGATTTTTTCTACTGTACCTTGAAATATTCAAATAAAAAATAACTGTTCTAGAAAATTCAAACAATATGGCAAGAAATTCTTAACCAAAAATGAAGCATAGAAATAAATCGATTATACTAGTTATTTTACAAAATAAAGTGGTAAAAGTTATATAATATAAATCTTTGTCACTGTATTTTAGAATAATTATTTTCTAATATCAGGAATGCTGTTTAAAAATCAAAATACTTGAAAACTTCCGCTTCCGGTTCCGCTGGCGACAGACTTTGATCGGGCTAGCTCTGGCCCCAGAGTCTGATCCCCCCCATCTGGAGGCCCTTTGGGCCAAGCGCCCCATTATTGGGGCGTTTGCCGTTTGAGGGCGGCTCGCCAGGGGTCCCCTGCCTCACTTCCAGGGGCCGGGAGGCCGATGCTGGCGCGCCCGAGGCTCCAGAGGGGGCGGGAGGCGATCGGCGGCTTTTTTTCGAGGCCGCCGAGGCGCCACAGCGCCTAAGGGGACTGGTGCTACCTAAGAAAGCACAACGGACTGTACTGACTGATTGCAGAGTGGAGCAGGCATCCTGGAGGCGAGAGGGGGGGGTTGGAGTTCCCCCCCCCCCTTGTAGCTGGAAAGGTGCCATGGCAGAGAACTAGGGGGAAGGAGATGGGGTGAAACCCCTTACCTTTCTGACTTTTCCTTGGAGGATGGCTGTGGCAGAGCTTCTTGGAGAGGTCTGGTGGCCCCTCCCCCCGGCAGACAATGGCGGCGATCTGACTTCCTGCTTCTTTATTTATGATTGAAGACAACATTCTCCTCTGGCTTCCTGTTTGACCTACTCTATACTTCGGACTCGTTGCTCCTGTGAGCGCCCACTGGTGGACAGTTGAAAAATTACTTAGATTGCGAATCCCTCTTTCTTCTCCGGAGGTTTGCCCTTTGATTTCTCATCTTCTACTGATCTAAGATGGCTAAGGGCCACAAATCAGCAGCAACTGACATGGCGAAAATTTTGGAAAGACTGGCAATATTGGACCAAAAGTTGGACAAGTTAGATGACGTCCAAAAAGGATTATCTGAAATTAAATCTGAAATGACACTTATGAAAAAAGATTTAAATGATGTTCAACAGCTGGCAGAGCAAAACAAGAAGAAGATGGGGGGTCTGGAGGGGGAGGTACGGGCACTCCAGAAGGTGGAGGATGGGAGAGGAAATGCAATGTTAACCTTACAATTGGATAAGATGTCTTATTTTCTCAGGTTCCAAAACGTGGAACAACTTGACCAGGAAAATTTGAGAGAAGTGATGGTTAAAATGTTGGGTGAATTTTTAGAAAGAGATTTGGAGTCTATTGGAAGGGATGTGGACTTGGTGTACAGAGTAAACTCACAATTTGCAATTTTACATAATCTACCAAGAGAGATTCATATTAAATTTGTGAGAAGGGAACTGAGAGATGAGATATTGAGAAAACAAAGACTGGGGGCGCTGGTGTACAGGGGCAAGGAGATCACCATCCTGAAGCAGATTCCCAGACAGGTACGAGAATTAAGAAGAAAATATTATTTTTTATCAAATAAGCTGTACCTCAAGGGAGTAGGTTTTAGGTGGTTGATTCCGGAGGGCTTGATGATTTTTTGGGAGGACAGTAAGAAGAAAATTAATAATGTAACGGAAGCTAAGGCTTTTTTTGACCAACATAAATCCTTCCTAAGTGGAGAAGATACAGGAGCCGAAGAGGGGGAAGTATCAGATGATCAAGGAGCGGAGGCGGACGGAGCTGTTGCGGCCCGGGAGGGGGAGGGAAGCCAGACCATGGTTTTAAGAGCCAGAACTAGGAAATGAAGAAAGGAGGGGAATCTATTGTTTAAGGTTTTTTTAATTGACATTTTTCTTTTCTCTCTCTTCTTTTATTGTATTTTGTATAACACTCCTTTTTTTTTGTTTATATAATTTTTATATAACCTGGTTGTTTGTTTTGATTTAAGATAATAATGTCTGTTGTGTGAGAAATTTAAAAAAAGAAAATAATAATTGAAATATCTTTTCATAAAGATATTGAAAATTCAACATATTGTAAACTATAATATTGTATATTCTTAACCAATAAAAACTTTTTATTAAAAAAAAAAATCAAAATACTTGAATACAGTGATATACATGTTTCAGTACAAATAAAAATTTATAGTTAAACTGCAATTTAAAATGCAGTTTTCTTGTAAGTCTTTATGCTTATTTATTACTTTATTCTGTAATGAAGAATAGAATAGAAGCTACATGTAGTTTGCCATACTGAAATGTCTTTTATGTTCCAAATAAATCTAGGTGGGATTAGTCATCACAGATTTCTCATTATGTTGTAGCACATTTTGTTCATCTAAATAGAACACATCATGCTGGTTTATCCTTATTTTTTTCTTCTTTAAAAATGGAAAAAGCAGCTACTATTCATCAAGCTATAATTTGATATGTAAAGTATGTATGTGTGCTTGTATATTGCATATAGACATTCAAATATCAGTTCTTATTTCTATTTGTTTAAATAGAATGGGGTATGTTGAATAAAACAAAATCTGTATTGACATGAGGTTTTACACTGCTACTTCAGTGCAAAGACTTCAATGGCTAACCATTGCTTATTATTATTATTATTATTATTATTATTATTATTATTATTTATTGAACTTTAGGTTTAAATTAGGTTTAAAACCATGGTATATCATACAGTAATAACAAACCAGTTAATACTTCCAGAACAGATAAATTTACATAAATTTACATAAATTCTATCTCCAGAATCTATAGAAAAGCTAAGATTTAACTGCTCTTCGAAATATTGGCAGAGATGAAGCTCTTCTTCACACAAGCATTTTCCTCCAGATCTGAATCAGTAACAAAAATGCATTATGCTGGTGTCTTTATTTAAAAACATGAAATTATAACTGGGCTAACATCCCTGATCATATTTGTCATTAGAGGTAGTCTAACCGTGTCTCTGGGAACAATACAAAGGGATATCTTATAAAATCAATTACATTTTTTAAAGGCAGCAAAAGCTTGGTACCTTATAAACCTGTTACTAGCAGGGCTTTGGAATTTTCAGCATGCTTCCCATTGTTACTGTTCTATCTGTTAAATTAGAAGTGCAGTCTTATTGCTCCATTGGAATAAGCTTGATTGCACTGAGTAAATTATAATAATTAGCATGCACCGAACCATTTTATAAATCTAATGATTGGAATATATCAGTTCAGTTTAAAAATAGATCTAGAAAGAGACACAAATGCATTTTTAAGTATGTTAATATAAATTCCAAGAGGTGGGCAGAAATCATCAAGGGTAACCATGCATGAATTTTAATTGTTTTCATGGATTAATAGTGTAGACTTTTAGAGCGTGGTTGATTTTAGTTTCTTTCTTCCCCTTGCAGCCCAAAGATTAACTGTAAATTTGTGCCAAGTGTTAGGATGTACTTTACTTGTAATGATTGCTGAAGGCTTTTTAAAATTTACACAGAAGTGATAATATCCCATTGGGAGAATATTTTTGTTTTTTATCCCTAATGTATGATAATAACAGCCATGTTAGTTTTGAAAGGTGGTAAAAGAATTTGCTATTTAAACAGCAATCATTGTAAAAGGTTTCTTAAGAAGACATTGGGGTGCATTCAGATGTCCAGCACAGGTAAATAGATGACAGAATAATTGCAGCAGCTATTCTGATAGAATTGGATTGACATTTTATTAGGAAGTCATTTTGCATGCTTTTATTAGTATCCAAGCAGGATGGCATGTCCAGGCTTTGGCCTCTTTAAAGGAATATTGTTAATGATGTTAAGTTACTAGTTTTTGTATAAAATTACAATAATTTTACACCTGGCAAGTGGTATCCTCATCTATCCTGAGATTTTTTTTTTCATTTGAAAGAAGTCCATTTTCTCTTTGCAGCTTGTAAGATCTTCATCACCACAGCCATCTCCCAGCTACTCTATAATACCCAAATCTGCTTTAAACCTAAGTCTGCTAGATTGAAGCTATTCAATCTAAGTTCCCTAGTAGCACTCTTGCAGTCTCAAAATGCATGTACTATCTGCCTGTGGGTTTGGAAATTTTGATTTAAGAAAAGGAGAAAGGTCAACTTTGGACCATTGTCTGTCTAGTCATTGGCTGAAAAATACTCTATTAGCTCCCCAAACTCCCCTTGCAACTTTTGTTGACCAAGTCTTTGACTTAATTCCAAGGGAAAGACTGGAACAGATTAAGGCAATCAATCATTGACAAAAGTTTGCTCTTACTTATACATACCTATACAATCTCTCTAACACTTAACTGAGAATTAGATCTTTCCAAAAGGTCATCTCTCTGAAGCTGTTCCAACCGAAAGAGGGGTAAGGCAAGGCCATACACTAGCCCCCTTTTCAATTTCTAGATTGATCCAATAATAAAGCTGCTCATGGTCCCTGGTTATCATCTTCCTGTTCTGGCAGAACTGGTGATTTTGGCATTTTTATATGCAGATTGTATGGATCGCTCATCTATTTCTCTGGTAGGGATCAGAAGGGCGCTGCCCTTTTCTGCCTAGAAGATTAATAATTAACAGAAAACAAGCATTCTATTTGCTTCACACCACCATAAAATGGCATAAATGACAATTAATGGGACTCCCATTGAGCATCAAAACATTGGAGTGCTGTTGCACAGCAATCTAAATGCACATCTTTTCTACTAGGCTGGTGGTGTTCAGGCTAGCTCCAGAGCTATTCAATTGTTTTTAGCTGTATGTCTATAGAGAGTCATCCAGGTCATAGTTGTCCCAAAAGTGCTTTTTCAAGAGATAACGACTTTCTGGTTTTTCTTTGAAGACATTTCACTTCTCATCGAAGAAGCTTCTTCAGCTCTGACTGGATAGTGGGGAATGGAAGAATTTATACTCCTTGCAGACAGCTGGTCATTTGCATTTTTTAAGCAAATTGTTAAGGCCACCTGGAGGTTTTTCTGTGTTGTCTGGATCACCTGAGTAGTGCAAATGGGTGTGGAGCCTTCTTGGAACTGTTGGAAGGACTGCCTATTCAACAGTTCCAATAAGTTTTTTCAACAGTTCCAGGTAGGCTCCACTCCCTTTTGTACCACTGAAGACGCAGATAAACCTCCGGGTGGCCTCAACGACTTGCTAAAAAGATTGCAAATGATCAGATGTCTTCAAGGAGTATAAATCCTTCCGTTAGCTACCATCCAGTCAGAGCATGTTTTTAGCTGTTTATGCTTCCCCTTATTTTGTATGCTGCCCAGTGTCACTGGAATTGGGTGACCAATATAAGGTATTGGTGGCCAAGACTGTCCTTCAGATTCTGTACTATACTTAGGCTTTAAAAATACCAGATCCACTTTCAAGCCATGGATCTGGGGTACAGATCTTCAATTTAAACTAAGCCTATTGTCTACTATAATTTGGGAAAATTCTTCCGAAAGATTTTGCATTAACTACTTATTTGCCATCTATTATAGTACCGAAATTTCATAGGACTTTTATATTAGCTAGGCTATAAAAATATTCCAGTGCACCAGTGCCTATGCCCATGTGGAGATGGCTCAGTAGTGTCTCTGAGTCATAGGCTCCTCTGTGGTCCCCTTTACAGGGACTCTAGGATAACCCTCCTCCCACCTTTTTTTCAGTTACCCACTTCTTTTATTCTCTCCGCTCCAATGGATATGGTAACAGGAGGTCTCCAGCAGGAAACCACATCTATTCTCTTCTCACACATTACTTGAAAGCAAAAGGTGTCAAAAAAACCATAACTCTAGGCTGTTTAATTAAATGTTGGGCAGATGCATTGATAGGATCAAAATGATTTACCTTCCAGACAATTTTTGTTTTCATTCTCATCTATACACTTGCCAAAATTGCAAAAAGGCTAGACATATTTGGTAAAATAAGGCAAATAGGGCAAAACAGAGAGTTGGGACCTTACTAATTCCCGCTAACAATACTTCTAAATAAATACTAGTTAGAAACAAACTGATTAAAAAAACATAAAATTGCTCAAAGAATGAGATGAAAACAATGCTGTAAGAGAACAGTTCCTAAAACTACTAATATTTAGTTTATCACAAAATATTATATAAAAATCAAGGAGATGTAAACTAAAGAGATGTCCAGTCATTACTTGGTTCAAAGGTATAGCTAATGTGAATTTGCAGGAGGAAATGTTGGTTCAGGAAAAGAATAATTTACGTTGAATACTACAGGATGATTGGGCAAAAGCACGGCAGATCTAAGGAGAGTGGGTAACTGTACTTGAAGAAGGTATCCTGCTAGATGCTTTACTACTCAATCTTGTGTTTGCTTTCTTCAAAGGAAGTTCTGTACGCTAAGGGTTTTATTCCCAAATATGGATACATAGGATTTCAATAGGACATCATTTCAGTGATGGTATTTCAAAACCTAACCACTAAGCTACAGCAATAATAATACACAAATGTAATGTCTGAAAGCAATATTGTTTCCCCAAATTTAGGTTCTCCTATATGAATATTAGTATGAAATGAATTTTACTATCCCATATGGTAAGGAACACATTGGCTGTCAAATCCTGCTGACGGAATTTCAGAATGTATGTAATTTAGCCCAGCGGTGAAATGCACTTACTTTCACTACCGGTTCAGAAATGTGAGCACGCGTGCCTCTTCTGCACATGTGCGGAGCCTTCTGCGCATGCACAGAGGGTAAAAAATGGGATGTAATGACATCCCTACCGGTTCGCATGAGCCAGATAGATCTGGCCAGATTTCACCGCTGAATTAGCCTGTATGTACCGTAGGGATTATTTCTTGGTCAGTACCGTCCATGTTCTTAAATTTTCAAATATTTTTAAGTTTAGCAGAACTCTCTCAAGGTAAATGCTAATGGTATTGCAGCCTGAATATGGTAACTTAATTAAAGTTTCTCTCTGCACAACATGAATTTATGCAGATTATAATTCTAATATACGTAAGATACCCAGGCCGGAGAAGTCTGCTCAATGACTGAGCTTCTGGAAACAAAAATGTTGAACGTATAGATTCATATTCTGGGACAGGAAGGAAGGTAATTATTTTAGTGTTACTGATTAGGAGTATATTAGACTTAACTTTATTGATACGGTCACTAAAACAGCAATTTTATATTTGTCTGTTGTGTCTTCTACCACAAGGTGGCATGTTTGCCCTCTAGCTGTTCTTTTTGGCCTTTTAGTTTTGTTATGGCTTCTTTATTTCAGGTCTGATACATGGCCCATTAATTTGTCATTGGTTCCTCAAATTTGCAGCTAAATCGAAATAAATAAATAAGTCTTTCTAACAACCCACTACTTAACTGGAAATGTTTTGTGAGACATTTCTGTTCAATTCAATTGCATTCATTTTTTTACCTAGAAAAAAAAAGTTTTTACTAGTCAATTTATTTTCTCTATTCTCCTTTTTAGGTTTTAATGATATTATGCCACTTTATTGGGGAAGAATGCCAGTCAATATATTGCTGGTTGCTAAAGACATTTAGCGCAAATACTACTAACACTAGAATTGCGGTTAGTTCTTAAAAGCAGCAGATGAAGCAGTAAATCTGCACGTTCTCAACTTCAGATTACTGTGTTGCCCCACTCACTTATGCACACATGTAAGTGTGGTTTAGAGACTTTATTAATGTTCCCCAGCAATTCCCTTCAACCAGCCTGAGAACTGTCCCAAATAGATCCAGCCACAAGCAGGCCACAAGGCAATGGCCAATAGTCCATAAAACAATGGAAAGTCGCTCCAACAAATAAGTCCACCAAATAAACTTAAATCCACCAGGCCAAACTGAAATACATCCACCAGAGCTCACTTGGCAAGAGAAGTTCAGAGTCTCCAAGGCACAAAATCAAGTATGACGCAAGAGGAACACAGCCAGAAACAAACACATTTCCCCAGCAATACCTGATGGGGGTTTTTAAAATGGATTTTAATTGATTTTAGGGATTTTATGTGTAACTTTTAACCCAGAGTTTTTGTTTTATTTTTCTGTTTTATTGTTGTGAGCCGCCCTGAGCCCTCTCGGAGAAAGGGCGGCATATAAGTCTAAACAAACAAACAAACAAATAAATAAATACCTCCTTCTCCCTGCTACAATAAATAGCTTTCCGGTGCATCCCATCAATATGGGTGGGGTCTTCTCTTGAGTAATCTGGCAGATCTCCATTTCTCTTGTCCTTTCTCTGACCTGCGTGCTCTCAGATCTACCATGGAAGTGGTCTGCCAGCAGCCTGCAGAGCTGGCAGCGGAGTCAGTGAGGAGGCTGGGGAGGAATATGGGCCAGTCCTGGAGTCTGGGAAAGGCCTGGACAAGGGCTCTGCATTAGAGACAAAGATGGGGCCAGTGCCATCTGGGAGTGATGCACGGACTCCGGAGCCCCCAGAGTTGGACAGCAGAGAGGCAGTGCACGCATGCACAGAGCTGCCAGAAGGCAAGAGCAGCTAAAGCAAAAGGGACAACTCGGGAGTAAAGCCAGGAGATGATTGGCCCCTCCCATAAGGCTTAAAAAAGAAACAAAGGCACTTGAGCCTTTTTGCAGGAAAGCAACGTTGCTAACTCTGTTTCTAGTCGGTGTCTCTTGTTTGTTTCTGAACTTCGTGGGGCTTTGCCAAGTAAGGCCTTTGGCAGGGTATCAAAGAAGATAAAGGTTGGTGATAATCCCGAAGGACTTCTTCCAAAGGACTTTTTGCAACTAATTGGGACTCAGCTGGGAATGAACGTAATTCTCAGCTTTTACAATATAATAAGTTTGTTTGGGACTAATTGTGTCTTGCATTGACTCAGTAAGCCTAGGTCACAACAGGAAGGCAGCTCCTCCTCCTCCTCCTCCTCCTCTTCTTCACTGACCATCCACTCTTGCAAGCTGTCCTCAGCCGAAGCCTCCCGTAAATCTCCTTCAGCCACATTCAGAGTCATCAATTAATCCAGTTTCTGAAGAGCCAGGAATGAGCTCATCGTCCCTTGAGCTGACCTCCGAGGAAGAATTTGAGGAGTCGTCCAAGGGAGACATTCCAATTACAACTTGAGCTTCATGTTGATTCTCACACAAATCCATCCTCATGTGACACATGTCTCACTTGAAAGCTCCTATATTAAAATGATCAGAAATTGTACAGCTTGATAAAGTATTCTATTTAGCTTAATCAAGTCCTTCTAATGCAAACTAGTGTTCTGTAGATGTGTTGAATTCCTGACCAGGTGGGCTGCAACTGTTACTCAATGCCTCCGGATAGTATCAGGTTACAAAATGTAACCCTAATGTAACATACATTTATTTATTTAAAATGTATTGGCCCATCTTACCACAAAGTAAGAAGAAGCATATATTTGCCTTATAAAAATATCCTCAGTTTGTATCTTAAGTAAAAATAACTGAATAAATTTTTGAAGTTTTGTAACTACTTCTGCTTACTACTAGTATGGATATAGCATGGTGATACCTCTCAGCATAAAGAGCAGTGTAACAAATTGATTATAATATTGTTCTTATGACCGCTATCTTCAATTTAGATGCAAAACTATTTATAGGTGTGAATAATATATGTGTATTTATGGCTGTAGAGTAATCCTCCCAAACTAATCATTCTTTTCAATATCTACTTCTTTTTTTATTTTGAAATTTTGTAATCTTTCAATAGGTTCTAAAACAAAGATTAATCACTTTTCTGTAAGCAGAAATTAAGCAGAAATTTGTTAAAATATATGTTAAAAATAATTAAATTTTGTATTATGTCACTTTTTAAAGATGCTACATTATAAAGAGGGGATGTAGCAAGCCCTGGCATATATACAGTTTTAGTCTTCTGCCTCAATACATTCCTTTTAATAATAAAAAATTGATGGCCTTGGTATATATTTTAAAAATATCCTGCTGGATTCTAATTGGTTTTACTATTCAACTTTACTATCTACCCAGATAAAGACTGGGTACCCAGAATGACTGCTAATAAATGTTCAATCAACATTCCAGACAAATCATTGTGATCCTTGACTTCAAAGGAAAGAAACCAACATTCTTTCAAAAGGATTAGATATAGAACATATTTATTTCAGAACCACTAGATCCTCTGATTGAGGAAAAAAATGATCCATTATTTCTAAGAGTAAACCTCTGTATCAGTTATTGATTGGATAATCCAGTGTGTTACATCTGAATCTATCACTGAATGAAATTTCCAGTTTTTAAAAAAATGAAAAAAGTTACAATTTAATTTTGTCCTATTAAATGAGAATGAGCTTTCATATATATCTACCTAGTCAGTGGTTTGTAGCTCAGAAAACTGTTTTCTGGTGACCAGTAAAGGAAACATATTTACTTCCTGTTCAGAAGCTTATGAAAAGTACCATTATACTTTTTTATTGTTCAAAGGTGGAATGTAGAATCAAAAACAGCGCATGGGGTTGAGTAGTAGTGAATAGTGGTAGAAAGTAATTCCTGACCTAAAGATTTCAAGCCCATTGTTTATAGAATTAATTGAAAAGCTTAGGTGAATGAAAAAATAAATTATTAATACCAAATGCAAATCAAATAGACATAAGAAATGTAGGTGCCAATTTAAATATGGTAATTTAGGAAAGATCATGGCAAAGAGGAAGATTCGGTTCACAAATAGAATATTCAGAGCAGCAAATTATAAAAGAAAATCTACAGGACTAGGATCAAGCAATATAAAATAAGAGATACCCAGCTCTTGAGAGTTCTGCTGGAAAGGAGGGTTTGACCTTTTTTTCCTTACATCATTTCTCCAATATAAACAGTTACATTTGCTCTGCTTTAAATACACATGTAAGAATCAAAATAATGTCCTATCATAAATCTCTCAATTGTGTTTTACTCTATGAAGACACAGTTCTGTCTCTTTTGAGCATGGAAACCCTTCACTCTGGTGTATTTTATAATCATAACTATCGATGAAGGCATTGTCTCTCTCAGTATGCTGGGTTTAATGATGTCCTGATCAATATGTACCATTTGCTCTGTGATTTACAGTAATTATTTCTAGTGTTGTGGTTTGGGTTATTACTTGAGTCATCTAAAGCTATTTCTGAATCAGTTTGCATCATAGACCCCACATCTTGAAGCCTGCTGGATAGGATAGGATAGGATAGGATAGGATAGGATAGGATAGGATTGAATAGAATAGAATAGAATAGAATAGAATAGAATAGAATAGAATAGAATAGAATAGAATAGAATAGAATAGAATAGAATAGAATAGAATAGAATTCTTTATTGGCCAAGTATGATTGGACACACAAGGAATTTGTCTTTGGTGCATATGCTCTCAGTGTACATAAAAAGACAAGATACGCTCATCAAGAATCACAAGTGACACCCAGTGACAATCATAAGATACAATGAGCAATCAAATAATACTAGGAAACTTGGATGGTATCCAAGTAAGTGGTGGGTTTCTACTGGTTCACCCCGGTTCCTGCGAACCTGTAGCAGCAGTGGTGGGAGGCTCCGCCTACCTGCCCGGACATCATCACGGATGGCCTGCGCATGCACAGAAGCGCTGCATGTGCATGGTCACAGTTGCAAACCGGTAACAAAAGTAAGTGGAACCCACCATTGATTCAAGTTGATCTATAATGAGCTGATAAAGACCATCCATTGTTTGGTCTGTTTTTTGGTAAGGGCTGCCTCTATCTCTGTGCATTGTCTATGCTTACAGCTGAAATTCTAATGCAATTTTTTTAAAGTTATAAATGTGAAGTTCTTTGGGAAGATAACATTCTTCCAAAGTTGTTATGGAACACGACTAGCCATCAATATGGTACATCATTTTTACTTATTTCTCCAAATCTTATATTTTCCCCAAATAAATGTGGCTAGTGAAGTAATAATAGCCTATCTGTTATTTTCCCCTACAATGGGTAATAATTTCATGTTTAAAACAACATCCTACAGAAATCCCTTCTAAGAATAACTCACTTTTATTTCCTTTTCAGATGCACATTTCTGTGGGTTTATAGTGTAATGCAGGCTAGCCCATTCAACAAAGAGTGTTTTGTTTTCTGCAAAGCAGCGAGAACGTTCTCCTCCATCCTAACTTTAGAGGCTCATATATATTGTATAAACCGAAGCAGCTGGTTGAATCAATAAGCTAAATAAATAGCAATCATATGGAAAAAGTTATATGTCCCTGCCAAGCAGAGGGAGATGAAGAAATATGCATTTGGTGATGATTGTAAAGCAAATGATTTGTGGAGGGCTGGGCCCAGTGGTGGGTTTCAAAATTTTTTACTACTGGTTCTGTGGGTGTGGCTTGGTGGGCGTGGCAGGGGAAGGATACTGTAAAATCTCCATTCCCTCCCCAATCCAGGGGAAGGTTACTGCAAAATCCCCATTTCCTCCTGATCAGCTGGGACTTGGGAGGCAGAGAATAGATGGGGCCGGGGCCAGTCAGAATTTTTACTACTGGTTCTCTGAACTACTCAAAATTTCCGCTACCGGTTCTCCAGAACAGGTCAGAACCTGCTGAAACCCACCTCTGGCTGGGCCGGTGAGAGGTCAGTGAGTTAAGTTTGGATAGTGACTCCTGTTTGTCTTACTTCTCATAGAGGTAAAATGCTGAATGTAATGTATGCTTTCATTTGTTTGTATCTCATATCACAGGACCCAGTTTTTACTTATGTATTTGATACAACAATGAAACTTTGCTAATTTTGCTCCCTTTTAAAAAGGAAAGAATTTGACCTCTTTGGCTCTTCTGTTTTTCATGAATCTATCAAGTTGGAGCAGGGGGGATTCCTTCTATATCTCGTTTTTGAAAAGTCTACTTAATGAGTCTGCTTAGTGAGATTGTTTAAATGTTGCATTATCAGTTGTGTATAGTTTGAAGCACAGTTCTCAAAAAATGAATTTTGGGTAAAGTTTGTCTAATGTATATGATTTTTGCAAATATTTCTCTTATATAGTGCTTCTTTTATAATCTTTTGAGAAGGATAATAAGAAGAGAGAACTTAACGAATCTTGTCTTAGCTCTTAAACTAGACAGGGTCAGGACTTGCTTAGAACTTGATGGAAATCTCCAGAGAATGTCAATGCTGTAGGATAAACTGTGATTTAAAAAGAAGAAGAAGCAGCAGCAGCAATGGCAACCATTTCTATACTTTTGCCAAGAAAGCTACATCAGCTCTCCATGAAGTTTTCACAAGTTGAGTTTAAATAGAAAGAAATTCTAGTTTATGAGTATCTGTAAATATAATAAAGTATAAGTGGTATAAGTAGCTTTCCCGAAAAAACAAATCCAGTTTTCATCTGCCACTGTGAATGGACAATTATACAGACTTCAGTGGAAATTTTTGTAAAAGATGGAAATTCAGAGGGAAATCTCAATGTTCCCATGATTAAAAGTGGCTTGGTGACTGATATTATGAACTGTATTCTATTTAGAGATTATATGAGCACTATAATGCTGTAAAATGTTTTGGTATAAGATTATTTAAGGACATTCCCATGCTATTTTCTGAATCTTACTCATGCCATATATTGTGCAAAACTGAGCAACTGACCTGAGCTAAGATAAGAATTTGACAGGTGGTAAATTCCTTTTAATAAAAAGCTTGCAAACCATTCCATGTATTTCCATGTATTTTAGTGATCCCATTTCCCCCATTCTAAGTCATTGCTGGTGGTTGGTATGAATATTATGCATAACTAACAATATGTTTCCTCTTATTAATAGTATGGCATTAAATTCTTCCATGCAGCTGTTATTAGATAAAATTAAAATCTCTTCCAAAACAACAAACGATGCATTACAAGAAACATTGTAATGCTATGCAGTAGCATTATGCATTTTTTCACATTTTCTGTTCTATAGTTTAGTTAAAATGATACAATTATACGAATAAAAAAGCCTCAGGAAACACACATGAAAGACAGCACATGCTAAATCAGGGAGCTATGAAGAGACCTAAGATGTCACATGAGAGCCATGTGAGCAGAATATATTATGAGAAAAAATATGTGAAACCAAAATATTATAAAAGCAGTTACTTGAAAGCCTAAAAGAAATGTTCTCCATATTCACCCTTTGACATCCTGGGTATTAGCCTACTCACTTCTATTAATACAATTCCAGATGGTCATAACATATATTGGCCAAGTATCTGCTCTTGACTATCCTGTGGCAAACAAGGCACACAAACAAGGCAGTTAATGTAATGGTTTTATTCAGAAATCACAGATGCCGCATATGAGAATGGCTCTGTGTAAGTTGCACTCTTCTGTATGTTCCCCATTCCTCTTCTTTGTCTTCAGATGTGTGATTGATATTTCTGCAGGGGTGAAATGCTCCGGGTTTGGACCAGTTCGGCTGAACCGGTAATGATGGCAGCCAGTGGTTCAGAGAACCAGTAGTGATGGAGGCGCGAGGCTCTACCCACCCGTCCGGTCATCATTACTTCCTGGTTTTAACCAGGAAGTAACCTGGTTTTTACCCTTGCGCATACGCAGAAGGGTTTGCGCATGTGCAGAGGGTCAGCGCACGCACGTGATGTGCGTGGCATGTGCACATGTGATGTGCATGGCGCGTGCACACGTGACATGCATGGTGCATGCATTTCCGAACCAGTTGGAAAGGTAAGTAAATTTCACCCCTGTATTTCTGGTTTTATTTTTTAATAAAACACAGCTCCGCTTTATGTCCAAACTCTGCGAAACTGGTTTGTGGTCATAATGGGAATCAAGAACAAAGAAGTTAGCCTTAACAGAGTGAGTGAGATGTGGCTTGTTCTGTCTTTTTTCACTTGAGAGGAAAATGAAAAGAGAATCAAAATGGCAGATATGGACAGGCATTTTTGTAATGGGGAAAATGCGCCACTGTTTACTGCACTCTTGGCTGGAGTTTAACTAAGCTGTCTTGCCACTAAACTAAACTTCAATAAGTGTTAAGATTACCATTTTTAGTCACTTAAATTTTCCATGCTTTTATTATAAATGAAACGTTGGACTGAATATACAAGTAACTTTTCAAGCCAAATAGAACTTAGAATTAGTGAGATGAAGTTTTAAAGAAGAAAATTGAAATCCAGTGTTGTAATGAAAGCTTTGTCAAAAACCTACAGGATTACAATTGACGGTGAACAAACAATCAACTTATCTAATTCTACTCTTTTGAAATCATTTTAAAAGTGCATTTAATTCACTGCACTCATTACCAATAAAAGTCAGCACTCTTTCAAGCTTAAAATATTGCTTGCACAATCATGATGCATTACTGAAAGAGGTGAAAAAAATGGAAGAAGAAAAAGAGCCTTCACAATAATTTCTCTTTAAGATCTGAATGAATGGGACTTGCAAAAAGGGCATGGAAGCCTACTGGCAACCAATGCATCTCTTGTAGAATAGTGTTACTCTGTTGAACTACCTCATGCTGGTCAGCAAGCAGGCTCCCATTCTGTGTCAGCTTCCAAGTCAACTCGAAGAGCAGCACCATGTGACTCAATTACAATGTCATAACTGACAAATTGGAAGATCCACTATTTATGCCCAGGGGTAGGTTTTAAATTTTTTTACTACTGGTTCTGTGGGCGTGGCTTATTTTGTGGGCGTGGCTTGATGGTCATGTGATAATTCTTTAGGATTTAGCAGAGGTACTGGTCTACCAGGCTTTTAACTGCTTGCAGAGCTGTACCCGTTGTCTCATTTATTTTTGCAGGCACTGGTCTACCCATTTATTTTTGGAGGCACCGGTCTACTCATTTGTTTTTGGAGGCACTGGTCTACTCATTTGTTTGTGCAGGCACCGGTCTACTCATTTCTTTTTGCAGGCATCGGTCTACTCATTTGTTTTTGGAGGCACCGGTCTACTCATTTGTTTTTGGAGGCACTGGTCTACTCATTCGTTTTTGGAGGCACTGGTCTACTCATTTGTTTGTGCAGGCACCGGTCTACACATTTGTTTGTGCAGGCACCGGTCTACACATTTGTTTTTGGAGGCACCGGTCTACTATCACACTGCCTTTTAACACTGATCAGCTGTAGGGCGGCCCTTTGAAGCCCCGCAGCGAGAGTTTAAACAGTTTTTTTCCTTCTAGCCGATCAGCTGGGACTCAGGAGGCAGCAATAGATTGGGGGTGACGCCAAATAAAAGGTAAGAATAATGCGGGGGGGGGGCAGAACCGGTTCGGTGACATCATATCGTCATCGCTACTGACTCGGCAGAACTGGGCCGAACCGGGAGGAACCCACCACTGTTTATGCCACCGGTTATGTCGTGCACCAAGAAAGGCAGAATGAAGCTCTTCTGGCTGTGCTCCTACCTGCTATTCCAGCAGCAGATGAAAGTCCAGGAGAGCCCCCTGATTGAACAACAGTGCCTTCAGAAGAAATGCTACCTCATCAAGAGCTACATATATAATTCCAGTTTGCTGGGATTCAGCATTATGGGTAGTTTTCAACTTATGATCACAACTGAGCTCAAAATTTCTGTTGCTAAGTGAGACAGACATTAAGTGAGTTTTGCCCCATTTTTACAACCTTCCTTGCCATGGCTGTTAAGTGAATCACTGTGGTTTTTTAATTAATAACATGGTTGTTAAGTGAATCTTGCTTCTCCACTGACTTTGCTTGTCAGAAGGTTGCAGACGCTGATCACATGACCCCAGGACACTGCAACTGTCATAAATATGAGTTAGTTGCCAAGTGTCTGAATTCTGATCATGCAACCATGGGGATGCTGCAATGGTTGTAAATATGAAAATCAGTCATAAGTAATTTTTCAAAGAGCTGTTGTTACTTCAAACAGTCACTAAATGAACTATTGTAATTTGAGGACTACTTGTATTCTGTTTCACTCCATCCTAGTCCCTCACAGCCTCCAGTCTGTGTGACTAGTCTGGAGTTATTTATTTTTATTACTTTATTTACAAGGGTTATAAGCCATTCCAGTTCAACCTGACTCTAAGTGGATTGTGATTTAAAGCTGGGTACCATTAGCATATTGAATTAGTTGGGACTGTACATATAGAAAGGAATGAAACCACTGTAGGAACCTGTACCATCCAATATCCTCTCAAAAGGATATCATAATCAATGAATGCAGCTAAAAGTTCTATTGAGATAAGAAGTGTGCTAGCTCTATCATGTCCCATCATGTCATCCACCTGAGTGACCAGTATATTTCCATCCCAGGCCTAGGCTGAAAAGGAACCAGATAATCTGCCACATGCAGCATCTTTTCTAGTTGAAGTTTACATGTTGTAACTTTTTTTTTATTGAAAAAGTTTTAAGAGTTTTACATACATTTCCCTCCCTCCCCAACCACCACCCCCCGACTTCCCAGAGCAAATACAAAATATAAAATACAGCTTGAATCCCCTAAATTCAACTCCATCTCTCACTTATCATAATCATTAAACAAGTAAATAAAAGGAAAGCAAGTCTTCTTTCTTCTTATTCCATCTAATTTAACAGAATTAGTATCCATTTATAATTACAGCAGTTAATAAAACAGTTAAATATTACCTAATCAAACCTATCGTTACTCAATTTAACTAATACATACCTAGCAGATTATTAAATCTATACAGTTTAACAAGATATTTTATAACTTCTTTCATTGAAAACAAAAAAAAACCTCATTCAAAAACCCCAAATTTAAAGTAAAATATTATATAAACTCTTCCGTCCTCCACTTTTAAACCATTAAGGTCCAGTTATAGTTAAAACACTAAAAAAAATTTTTTTTCTAACTAAAAAGTAGTAATCAAACCTCTTATTAATTTATCAGTACATATTAACAAATCAACTAAAAACATCATTTAATAGCTATATCAAACATTTAAATTCTTCATACTAGATTAAACCAGTTGTTAATCTTCTTATGTTCACATCTTCCAACAGCATGTAGAATGTCTTCATTTGCATCTACCCACCTAAATAAAAATTGCTTCTTTATATTAAAAAACCCCCCGAGTGACTTTATAATTGTATGTCAAATAATATCCATCAAATCCAGCCAAAAATTAGATTAATAAGTTCATCAGATGTATTAGGGAAACCACCAGATCAGTTGCAATTGCCCTAGGCCCATAGTCCTTTTGCCTTATATTTATTACCTTCAAACAGAAAACTCCAATTTACTATATTCATTAAAACTTCTGCAATTATAATTAAGTCCAAATTTATTACAGTCCTTAATAAAATATTCCAAATCACTCAGGTCAAGGCTTATTTCACAACCCAACACACCAGCATTGCAGTGATCTGTTTATTCTTCTCAAAATATTCCAATACAGCTATGGGTTACCTCCTCATCGTCGCTCATCACTTAGTTAACTGGCATTAAGCTGTTGGATGTTATCTTCCAAAAGTTCAAAAATCTTTAAGCACTTAAACAATACTTTTTAAGGACCATCATCTCATCAACCAGGGTTATTTTCCTTGTCTCCAGTCTTTCTTCTTCTCCTTTTTACGAACTCTTATCTTCACTCTGATTCCTCTGTCTTTTTTAACTCCAATATAATCTTGCATTTTTTGGGATTGCATGTTATAAAATTTTTGCAAAAGTATAACTTCTTCTGAAAGCAGCTCTTTAAGTGCAGGTTGGACTTTGTGACAAAGAATTTGTATGGCCAAAGTCTCATCAGCTCCCAAAATTTCTTGCTCCTTATTCTGCAAAGCATCCATCTTACTCTCCGAAAATACTGTAGGCTGTTGTTGTTCTTTTCCTTCTCCCAGCTCTTCAATCAATCCCCACTGCTAGATTGCAACTCAGTATTTCCATGTATTTCATTGTTTCCAGCTTGAAAAGCTTGAAATATAGTATCAATTTTTTCCAATAAAGCAGAGGTAATTGAGCTCAAAGCTTCCTCAAGATCAGACCCTATATGAGGGTTAATTAACCCTTCTTTGCTTTCTTTGCTTTCAAAAAGACCAGCCATCTTGCCCCCCTTCATCTTTCCCTTCCAAAAGGACAGGAAAAAAAAATATCAAAAAGAAAAAAAGACCCTTTGCAATTTGTAATTTATATTACTGCTTCAATTATTATAATTACTTCCTTTCTTGGTTAATCCACTTTTCAGAATAGAATTTTACGTTTCAAACAGGGGCTTGTCAATAATTGCTTTTAACTTTCACTTCTTCACACCCCGTTGAAACTCAAACACCATCTTGCTTTCACTTTCTCTGCATAAAAAAAATCTTTTAAAGAAGGTAAATCTTTGGAGTTAAAAAAGAAAAAAAAATACTTGCTGTTTTATTCTTGCTGCTTGTGCTCCGCCAGCTCGATTCAAAAATATTTATTTAAAGTTGGTTGCTGGTATGGTCACGACATCTAGCTCTGCAAAGCAGAGACATCCAGGGTCCGGAGTACTGACAGGCTTAGCGGGGAGCTCTCATCTTCGAGCGCCAGATTATGGGTAAAATCTGGCACTCTTAGGGAGCTCTACCCCACCCGTCTACTCACTTTCCCCCTTTTACCAGGAGGAAAGTTTCCAAACCGCAAGACAGCTGATAGTCGCTGTTCTTGCGGTTCTACGGAGCCCTGGGTTGGCGCTTCAAAAAGAAGCATCCGGCGATGTCGCGATCCCACCAGAAGTCAAAGTTTACACATTGTAACTTGAGGTACCTATATTACTGCCTCCAATGGCTCTTGGCACTTAATGGGGGCCTGCGGGTCTTGAAATCTTAAGGTAATTCAGTCTAAAATGAACATGGGAGCCCAAAGAATAAGAAAACTTTACATTTTATTTTTCTCTACAAAAGTAGAAGTTACAATGTATTATGATGTGGTATTTCTATTAATGTACTTTTCCTGAGCAATTACTTTCTGTCTATTATAAAAATGCATTATGACTCACAGGTAGAATCTGGCCAGAATAGAATCATTTAAAATATTCTAGAAATCAAAGTCGCAAACATGTTTGCAAAATTATTTGGCAACCAAATTGTTTTCAGAGTTATTTCTTAAAGCCAAAATAAATAATATATATTGGTTTTGAATATTTCCTACATTTATTAAAATTCTGCTTCCAACTTAATGTTCTTGAACGGAACCTTCTACTGGTTAGCAATCAAAGTGAAGCAAGATATTAAAATAATGAACAAATAACATGTGAGTTGTTTTATTTTAATAGTGCGAATTTCCCAAGAATTCCAGTTTTAAAAATCAAGAGGAGCTTTGTAATATCTAACTGGGAACAGAGGAGTAGTGGAAATGGAATTTCCTGAACTAATATTCACCTTCGGGAAGAAGTGAGTCAACGGACAATTGTTAGGAAGAGCCTTTTCTTCCATTATCCGGTATGGAATTATTTAGAATGAGAAATGTTATCAGTGACATAAAATACAGCAATAACAGCACCTGATAATAAAACCAGGCCAAATAAGACAATGGCTATTAAAATATTTATTATGTTCTGCAATGTGTGGGCAATTTTTTAATAAAAAATTCTCATACTAAAAAGACTTGGTGTGCATGTCTGACATGCTAAAGTATGAAATCTAGAACCAAAGACATAAAACTTCTTTTTGTGTCTCCTGCCCACTAGCAAATCTTGGTGGGAACTTTTAGTAGTAAAACAGTGCCCATATGAAATAAAGCTAGTCCTTTAATAAAGACAAGTACGATCAAACAGTAAGTGAGCAGGGCACCAGGGCCATGGATGGCGTTGGTTCCTGTGCCCAGCCAATTCTGATTCCACAGCCGGCCTTACTGTTTGAAGGCTGAATGAAGCCTTCAACTGAGCGAAGAAGCACAGTGGGGCCAGTCCCTTCACAGCCGTGTCCAGCCCACCAGAGTTTGCCATGCTGGGGCAAGAATGAGACCCTGTCCCGCAGAGCCTGCTGCTGCTTGAGCGGGGACGATGATGACAAGGAGAACGGTGATGCTTTCCGCCAGCCAGCTGGCCAGGCAGGGAGCAGGTCAGGTGGGGCTGGCTGGTTGGGGAGGGAGGGAGGAATCATGGTGGCTCCTGCCACCCCCACTGCTGCCAGCAGGTTGGGTGCCTTGACTGAAGAATGGATTACTCACTTGCTCGCTCCCTCTCTCTCTCTCTCTCTCTCTCTCTCTCTCTCTCTCACTCACACACACACACACACACACACACACACACACACTGTCAGTGTTCCAGAAACACCCCCCCTCCCTGTCAGCCTTGGAAGCCATATTAGGCCGGAAGCTTCAATGCTGACACACACACACACACACACACACACACACACACACACACAGACACACAATTTGGAGGTTGGAGAGCTCTTTTGCTCTTGTTCTCTCTCTTTCGCTCGCCACGCAGCAGTTGTGGTGCTTCAGTGCCTGACTGGTGGGGCACTCAGGTAAGCCACTGTAGGGTGTGGGGGGCAGGTCTGCGCCCCCCACCTTACTTTATTTGCCATCCCCCATCGCCTTGCTTTGTGGCCGCCGCACCAGTGCATTGCTCAGCCTCCTGCTAGGTCCATGATGGCGAACCTATGGCATGTGTGCCCAAAGTGGCATGTGGAGCCATGTTGCCTGGCATCTGCAGCATCACCCGTTCCTCTTCCGGGTTTCTGGCATGCATGTGCGTGTGATGATCAGCTGGCCTTTGTGTGTGCGGCAGTGCCAGAAACCGGAAGAGCTGGTCTGTGAGCCAGGAACGGGTCTTCCTTGAACTTCAGAATTGGGAGTGTCCAGAAAGAAGGAGGACCAAAGGGAATTCTCCCTTCTGCAGCATCATCGGTCTCCGGGCAGAGTCTCCCTTGACTTCACCCAGTGGAGGAGAGAGTTCCACGCAGAGAAGAAGCCCAAGTTGGTTATTCAGCTCCCCTCCCACTTTCTCCGCTTCTCTTTCCCTGCAGAACTGTCTCTCCCTGCAGAACTGTCTTTCAAGTGAAGTCCCAAAGCACTCTGCCCGGAGACTGATGACGCTCAAGCAGGGAGAATTCTCATTGGTGCTGACCCTCATTCTGGCCCTTTCCATCTCAAAAGTCCGAGATAAACACTTCGTCCCCCCAATGCAGAACTACAGATTCCTCCTCTGGGTCTGGAAGCATCTAGCCAGACACACATGCACATGAACTGATCGGCGCGTGTGCATGCACGGCAGTAACCAGAAGACTGGTTGGTAACCAGATGGGCGGTGCACGTGCATACACAGGAAACCAAAAGTCCCCCTGGGCAGGTCCTCTTGCTGGTTGTGGCACTGACGAGTGCACACGAAGTGCTCCCTTTTTGGCACTTGGTGCCACATGCACACACGCTCCCTTTTTGGCACTCAGTGCCAAAAAGGTTCACCATTACTGTGCTAGGTTATAGTGGCGAGCAAGGAGAAGAAGTGGCAAAGAATGAAGAACAAAGCGAGGCATGGGGGGGGAGGATGAAGCAAGGCAGGGGGTGTGGAGCTGCCCCACCCACCCCACCCCGGCTTACCTGAGGGCCTTTCAGCCAGGCCACCCATGCCAAACCCTCACACACACACTCACTCCCAGGGCAGCCACATCCCTTCACTAACCTGCTTTCCAGCTCCATTCTCCATCGCCATGTGCAGGGCAACTAAAGTAGTCTGTGAGACTATAGTAAAAATTTAGTTCAGTCTTTCCAACTTCTCACACGCACAAAAAAGATCTTATAGGGTTGGAAGGTCTGAACTATTTTTTTTACCGTAGTCCCATAGACTACTTTAGTTGCCCTACATGTGGCAACAGAAAACTAGGCCTGTGAACACGGACGCATGCCGGGCTGAACTGACACAGGCTGGACCATTACAGTTTCCAGGTTGGCCATGCGGGCCAGATCTGGCCTCAGTGCGGGCTGGATAATGCCAGTGGGCCTTGAGTTTGACACCACTGTTCTAGTGGCTTGCCTGTCAGTGTTGGTGTAGATGGTCTTAGAGTTTCTTTGATTGGGCTGTTTACTGTTGGCTTCTTTGGCAAAACACATCCACAAACACCAACTAGCAATCAGAAGACAGGATGAAAATTCTTTAATTTCACAAGATATAGACAGATTGAACCATAGTTTCAATTGGGAGAATGTGACCATCCCAGGCCAAGCCAAATACAAAAAATGCCAGGGAATTTCTAGAAGCCTGGCACTCTGACAAATCAGCCACCAATAGACTCATAAACATTAACAACATGTATAAACTATGCAAAAGATGCTATCACCCAACCCAAAAAGGAAGAAAAATTCCCAAGCACCTCTCCAGCAGCAATCAGCACCCAGATCAACATCAATCCAACAATCAAGTAAACAATACTTCAATCAAGAAACTGCCAAAGAAGTTGGAAATATACCGCATCTTGCATCTCACCATCTGTCCAGTGTGGATGAGAAATGCAGCCTGGTCCCAAGAGTCCTTTGTCCCTTTGAAGCATATTAGCTGGAAAAAAGCAGATCGCCATCTCTTGACTGCAGTTGTTACCGTGTTTGAGATGCTTACAGTTTTATGTATTTAAATGACATCACTTTTTTAGATATTTAAAAAGAACTCTGCCGTAATTGTACAATAGATTTTCCATGAACAAAAACATGCGCCCTAAATAGTGCAGTTAGTACTATAAAACTGATATGTAGGTAGTCCTTGACTTATGACACAGTTGAGCCCAATATTTCTGTTGCTAAGCAAGATAGTAGTTAAATGAATTTTGCCCCATTTTATGACCTTTATTACCACAATACGTAAGTGAATCATTACAGTTGTTAAGTTACTGACACGGTTGTTAAGGGAACCTCGCTTCCCCATTGACTTTGCTTGTCAAAAGGTCGCAAAAGGTGATCCCATGACCCAATGACACTGCAGCTGTCATAAATACATGCACACTTCACATGACCACAGGAACGCTGCAACAGTTGTAAGTGTGAAAATGGTCATAAGTCACTTTAAACATGACCATTGTAATTTCGAACAGTCACTAAACAAATGGTTGCAAGGCAAGAATGATCTGTATTGATTTGTAACTCAAGGCTAAAAGAATCAAGGACTCTGAGCCAGTCTAAAAATTACTCAGCTCTCTCTTGAGTCCGGTAGTATCACTGTGTATTTGCAACCATAATAAAATCAGATTCTTTAAAAATGGTCTGGATTTCCTCTCCTACCACCCCTCCTGATTCCTGAGGCTTTACTTGAGGTAGCTTATTATCTTTTCCCTAGGGAGAGTTTTGTTTTTCTTTTTCATTTTGCATACAACCAGACATACGCAGCATGAAGCAAAAGGCTAGGTTATACCAGATTTATTTTATTTCCCTTTTGCAGGGAACAGAGGTGAATTGGTTTTTGTTACCATATGACCTGCAGCAGTTTGGGGTGGGGCCTTGAGTTTTGTTCCTTGCTTTCAGCACTGTAAGGTCAGCAGGTTTGAAAGCAGTCATAAATCAAACTGCTTCTGAGGGTTTGGGGAGTGGAAGTGATAGCAGTGTCAGTTTCCTATACAGAGCAGAAAAATAGTTTCGCCGTAACTGGTACGGTGGGAATATGGTTAGTGTCCACTTAGGACTCTGATTAGAACACATGAACAGGAAATGGCACAAACTGGCTGATTTAAGGATACCTTGGTATAAAGGAGTCCTCCTGTTGGTCTGAGTTGAACATAATCAAGCTGTGATGGCTCTGAAATTTTTCACAGCTGATTGGAAAACATGTAGGTGACCTGGCTGTTTCCCAATTTAATGGATCTCAAGAGAAAAGATAATGTTTTCCTATCATCTTACATCCCTTTGAAGCCTTTTTAAAAAATGATTGATATTCTTATGTGATGCAAATTTCCTCACACAGATTGATAAATAATAGGTTTGGAATTTCATATTATAAAGTAGAAGACAGCAATATTTTACAAGTTTTATAGGTTAGGTATATTTTTTTTATTATATTCAGTGTCTTCATTAAAATTCTGTTAATTTTTATTTTATTTTTTTTAAAATTTGATTTATATGCGGCCCTTCTCCGGAGACTCAGGGCGGCTTACAATGTGTTAAGCAATAGCCTTCATACTTTTGTATATTTATACAAAGTCAGCTTATTGCCCCCACAAACTGGGTCCTCAATTTACCTACCTTAGAAAGGATGGAAGGCTGAGTCAACCTTGAGCCTTGGTGAGATTCGAACCTGCAATAATTGCAGGCAGCTGATGTTAATAACAGGGTGCTTTAGACCACTGTACTATCCAAGGCTCTTATTAGTATTATATATTATAATTATTATAAATTAGTACCACACCGATCATTTGTATATTTTTTTCTCTTGCATGTAATTTAATCATTATCAATTCCGATTAAGTAATGCTCACCAGTCAGTTATGGTTATCTGACATGCCCATTTGCCATAATATGTAGCCTAACTATTTGCCTTTTTTCATTACTCCTTTGATATAATAGTTTGAACTCTGACTAATTCAGCTAACAATGCATTTTTAAAAATTAAACAGAAGACATTTCTGCTTTGCATAGAATTCATGACCTGGTTTTTGGATTACTACTTAGCAAATTGTTCAGAATTGCATGCTATCAATATAATCCTACTCATTTATTCAGAAATACTGCTTACCGTTACATAAGGAGACTAAGCAGAGAAGGTGGTCAATTGGAATCAATAAGACTGGTATTATATAATATACAGCAACTAAACTAAAAATACTAAAGTCTTCAGTTTAGTATTTATTTTCAATAACTTGATTTCATTAATAAATGAATATGACCTATCTAAAAATAATTTCTAGCCTCATTCTTTCAGGATGTCAATGAATGTGTTTAAGTCCTCTTGGTGTCATTCAATATTAGACCGCTAATATCAAAATTCCATTATCTTAGAACAATCATTTTAAAATAATGATGTTAGCAATGGTCCTCAGAAATGTTGCATCCATATGCTCATGAAACTGAAAAGATACATATAAACATAAGACTTGAGAAAGAAAATAAGTTGCAGGACAGATGGTTTTGAAAATTTTGATGAGTTTAAGGATTAACCAGGCCATAAGAAATTATATCACTGCAATTTGTTAGTGTTAGGTTGTTATTTATTATCACTGAATAGTGTTCTCTTTTAGCTATTAAATGCCAAATGCTTAAATATGTAGAAACCAAGTTGTCCTTCTCCAGCTGGTCCCATTTCAAGTGCCAGATGCGTTATCTCATTTATTTCAGACTTGCCAAAGGATATTAATGTGCCACATTATACTTCTCATGTTGTCAGTGAGTTTTGATTAAGTCTTATTATGGGGTTATTAATCTGCTTGTCTGAAACTAATCTCTATGTTCCATATTAGAATTGTGATCTGAGCAGCCTGGCATATGGCGGCAAGAGCATATCACTCCTAAACCTTTCTCTCTGTAAGGCTTTATGGTTGTGGTTTTTCTCCTAACACAATTGCTGAAGATTAGATGCATGCCACTGAATGCGACTTAACACCCACTGGACTCAAACAGTAGCATGGACCACGCACCAACGCAACTTGAGACTCTGCCAACCAAGAGTTACTTAGAGTCCTACAATTGTCATCCCCCTCAAGTGCATTTGTTTATTGCATAGAATATTTTGCATCAGTGAAAAAGACCCACAGACATTTTTTTCTATTACTAATATTCTTGATGGTGCTTAGAATGAAAACATCCAAAACAAATAAAAAATCAATACTGGCTGCTTAAAAAACTCTTCTTATCACTAGATGAATTTTGAGCAAGGTAGTCTGAATGCATCTCAGAGGCAGATCTCAAAACAATGGGTTTCCACCAGAAGTATCTGATATTGTCCAAATGACTAAGCAGTGTTGCACTGTCACAAGCTCTGCTCCCTTTGTATCTCCATACGATATCATGATAAACAAAAGACTCGTGTTTGTGTTATGGTGGTGTACAGGTAGTCCTCGACTTGCAACCATTAGTTTAGTGACCATTTAAAGTTACAATCATGGTGAAAAAAGTGACTTATGACCATATTTCACACCTATGACTGTTACAGCATCCCCATGGTCACGTGATTGAAATTCGGATGCTTGGCAACTGGTTCATATTTGTGACGGTTGCAGTGTCCCAGGGTCATATGAGCACCTTTTGTGACCTTATGACAAGCACAGTCAATGGGGAAGCCAGATTTATTTAACAACTGTGTTACTAACTGCAGTTATTCACTTAATAACTGTGGCAAGAAGGGTCGCACAATGGGGCAGAAGGTATTTAACAACTGTTTCGCTAGCAACAGAAATTTTGGGCTCAATTGTGGTTGTAAGTCGAGGACTACCTGTAGTCCTTGTTTCATCATCTCTTCCCTTCCACCTCTGGATAACCATACTCATGTTAGTCCTACTGGAAATGATGAGCCTGATATTTGTACTTCTATTGGAATATTGAGACACTGTGGGTATTTCCTCACTATATGACTCAGGGGTGGGTTCTACTTATCTTTACTATCGGTTCGCAACGGGGCCACGCACGCATGCTTGCTTCACTTGTGTGTGCGTGCGCAGAAGCTTCTGCGCATGTGCAGAAGCATTTTGATGACATTGGAGTCGGTGGGCGGAGCCTCCCGCCGGTTTTACTACCGGTTCTATAGAATCAGTGCGAACCGGTGCGAACCGGTGGCAACCCGCCACTGGTATGACTGCCATTCTCCAGTCCCTTGAATCCATTTTGAAGCCTCCATGAGACCTTCATTCAAGTCACAAATAACCAGGCTGAAATTATCCTAGCTTGAGCACATTATATGAGGACATAGCTCTCTGGAAAAGAATGTAATGCTGGGAAAGGAAACAGAAGAAGAGGACAACCAGCAGCAAGGTGGACAGACTCTGTTGAAATGGTGATGAGTGCACTGATGAGAGGTTAGGGGCAGATCTCCACAGAGAAAAATCTATTTGTGTGGTATCTAAGAGTCAGAAGTGTCTTGATGGAACATAATCATTTGAACAATTATGTGACTCTCTTCATTGTTGCAAGTTCTTGGAATGCAGAGAATCAGGAGTAGAATTTGTGCCCTCCAGTTGGCCAAAAAGAACACCCAAAAATTCATTCAGTCAAAGACTCATTTCAAATATTTAATCCCTTCACTCCTTACTCCATAAAATTAAATAGAATAGTATGGAATGACATGATATGGCATGAAATGAAATGAAATAAAATAAAACTACATGAAATGTTAGTGCTCCTCCCTGTTCACATATCTGGAACAGACTGCATACTTTCTGAACCACTGCTATAAAGGAATAGCTGAAAAGCTACAACCAATCTATAATTCCTCCACTGCACTTCAAAGCAGATTGCTAGGATGAATTATGGGCCATCATTTTGCAAAAAGCGGTTTCTTTTCTAGGTTGTAAGGATGGTTGTCTGTTCTCACAGTGGTTGGAGTAGAAGACATAAGGAGATGCCTCTCAAATTATGTTTGAAGAAGGAATAGACTCTGTAGATATTAGTGGAAGACATGCAGTTCTATAGCAACAAAAATCCCCTTGTCTTCACTGCATCTCACAAAAATAGTAGCATGGACTTGGAACCCAAGAAGTGTGACAGACTAAAAAGTCTCTATTAGTGTTATTGACCAACAAACCAAAATTTTGAAAAAACATTTTGTTGAAATAACAACATAACTGAGAATGAGTGACTGGCCCTAAATAACATAATGAGATTCCATACATACAGGGGATTTTATTCTTTCTACCATACCTTACCACATTGTTTTAAAAACTTGGTAACTTCAGGATGTATAGAATTCAACTCCCAGAATTTTATGAGTTAAAATCCACACATCTTAAAGTTTTAAAAACATTGCCTTAGTCGGTGACACTTCAGATGTCAAGCAAATACCAATTTAAATGAAAGAATAATTTTAGACAGAACTAAAAGGAGAAAAGGATGCCAGGGCACTGCTCTGATTTCAGTAAATATTTCTGTGGCTATTTAACCCATTTTAGGCCTAGGTTTTCCAAGCTGGAGACTGAATTAGTTCTAAAAGCTCTTCAAACAGTAGGGTTATGGATGTTTTACCTAAGAATCTTGCAGAGAAAAGAGAAACCTGAATTATCAAACAAATATGCGGCCAATGCTCTAATTTATGGGGAAACATCTGTTCTTTCCCAACTGTTGTCAAAAGCACTTTTGATGGTAGACTTCTCTTGTCATTAGCACAAAAATAACCATCCAGCTCATCTTTAAAATCAAAGGCTGGGATTAAAAATTGGGGTATTTTTAAAAGAGTTGCATTGCTCCTCCCTAGCCACAAGTGACTTTGGTTGCATTCTGTTGCAACCATTTTGATCTCTGTCATTTTTCTGTGGTTCCCTTCACTTGTGGGTTGCAGTGATTTTTACTTCTCTTAAATAGCGTTGCAATTTAAGAACATACTGACTGCTTCATGTTGTTGTTAGACACACAAGATTTTCTTCTTTAGTGTGGAAGGCAGGAACTTGCTGCTTTTCCACGACATTTTGACAGGTTCCATCTCACAGGATTGTTGTCATGATAAAAATAAGACAACGTATCCTTGCTGTCCTTGTGGAATCCTGTTCTTCCACAGTTTGGATGATATCTACCCTAATTTTTACTATTGGATTATAAATCAAAGCACTCCCACTTTTTTAGGCTTTGGGGTTCTTCTTAACTTTCCCCTTGCTGCTTTTATTTCTGCCTCTTTGAATTTGATTTCTACTATTGTAATTTTGTTGCATATGTTTATAATCTGTACTATAGCCCACCCTGGAAGTTCTTACGAGCTAATGGAGGAACATAAAACTTTTAAATATATAATATTTATACAGTTGTCTGAAAGAAGCAACCATATAAAGGAAGGAATTTAAGAGAGAGAGTGGCCACAGTGACAAGAAACACAGACATTCCACTGAAATGTGGGGGTTTTTTGCTCATGGAGCTGCCACTGAGAAGAACGGCTGAGAGAGGGAAAAAGAAGTTGGTGAACATAACTGTGCGGTCAGGATTTCTTTTTCTCATTGGTGAGATATGTCTGGACTATCCAGAAGGAATATGTGGCTTTAAAGTTAAAAAGAAAAACT
This sequence comes from Ptyas mucosa, assembly GCA_012654045.1. Taxonomy (NCBI): domain Eukaryota; kingdom Metazoa; phylum Chordata; class Lepidosauria; order Squamata; family Colubridae; genus Ptyas; species Ptyas mucosa. The sequence goes on along the minus strand of WNWU01000016.1, from coordinate 31,076,463 downwards.
TTGGTAAAATCTTTCAAAGTTTAATAATATCAAAGTCTGACAGACTGTGCCAATTTCGCATGTCAGAGAGCAAGCCTGAAGAGTAATTTAAATCTTATTTTCAACGTTAAAACATTTAATTATAACTTAAAGAATTAGATGGATTTTTAGCCAGAGTTAGAAATTCTGTTGTATTTTGGTTTTTCTGCCCTAAAATATAACCTTGGGGTAATACCTCATATTTATGTTGGGATTGATGACTTCAGTTTATGCATAGCTGTTTGGAAGTAAAACCATCATTTTGTTTTTATAGCTAGGCAATTTCTAGGCATGTTAACAAATGAATTAACGGGGCTTAAGATTTATGGTATTAAAGTTTGAATGGTTTAAATAGCTCTTTTGTTCCAGCATGCTGTTAATCTTTACATATAAGGCATAAACCAAAGTCTCTTGTGGTTGATTAGATCCTATTTGGTGTCCAAATGGTGTTTATAGAGCTTATGGCACCTTTTCAAATGGAGAACCCCTCCTTCTTCAGGCTAGCATTTCTCTCTCTCTCCCACCCCACAAATGTAAGAACTGCAGCTGTAAGAACAGTTGCTCAGATTGCCTTCACAAACAGCGCTATGTTTTTCTTACTAAGCTTTACAAAATATCAGAATAACAAAATGACAAGTTGGAAGGGACTTTGGAGGTCTTCTAGTCCAGAGGTGTCAAACTCACGTTGTCATGGCAGCATCACGTGACATATCGGGACTTCCTCCCCCTTCACTAAATTGGGTATATTTGTGGCCAGCGCATGACACATCCAGCCCGTGGGCCGGGAGTTTGACAGCCCTGTTCTAGTCCAACCCTCTCCTTAACCCTGACAGGAACACTATACCATTTCAGACAAATGGCTGTCCAATCTCTTCTTAAAAACCGCCAGTGATATTTGATTTCATGATCTCAGAATATATACATAAGTATTGAAGAGCAGTAAGTGAGAGTTTTACATTTATAATTACTTCCACTATTTTTACTTACAAGTGAATATTTTTAGTGTAACTATTGTATTTTATATTCTAGAAAAATATACATACCGTATATACTCGAGTATAAGCCAACCAGAATATAAGCTGAGGCACCTAATTTTACCACAAAAAACTGGGAAAACTTATTGACTCGAGTATAAGCCTAGGGTGGAAAATGCAGCAGCTACTGGTAAATTTCAAAATAAAAATAGATACCAATAAAATTACATTAATTGAGGTATCAGTAGGTTAAATGTCTTTGATTTCAAAGAAAAACAGTAAACTAGCTCTGTAAGTGGAGAAGAGGATCAACAAAAACAATATGGTATCAACAATAACTTTAAAAGTACTGTATATGAGTTAGGTAGCTATATAAATTTGTTTAATAAATACAATGGGAAAGGTCTTTGGGGATTCCAGAATTTACATGGCACTAATTGGATTAGTGGACCCTCCCTATGCCCCATTTTACCTTTAGCAAGCCTCCCTGCAGCCAAAATGGTTGCAGGAAAAAAAGGCATTTTTTCCTCACTCGAGTATAAGCTGAGGGGGGCTTTTTTCAGCATAAAAAATGTGCTGAAAAACTCAGCTTATACTTGAGTATATACGGTAATTCATTCTTTCAGTTTCATATAGCTGTTACCACAGCAATCCTGGGCTGCTGTAAGTTCAGGTGAAGTGAATACTCCCATTTAAGAAATACATTGTGCCTCAGGTACATTTGCTCACTATCTTGATGCTCTGTTACTGTTACATTAATATAACATCTCCACGTTTAAGAGAGCCATCAATGACCTCTATTCATGCTATTCCAATATTTCAAGCATCTAGCCAATCTTATACTGAAAAGTTAAGCAGGGTCAACCTGGTTAGTATGTGGATTTGAGAACACTCCAAAAATCTCAGGATTTATTTATTTATGTAGAAATTTTATATGGCTGTTCAAACGTTCTCAGTGACTCTGGAAAAGTTTACAAAAAATTAGGACTGCTAAAGCAACATTTACATATAAACCATTTCGGTACTGTTGTCAACAAAATAACAATGTCTATAATGTCACTAGATTTTGCATTATCCTAAATAAGTACAAGTAGTCCTTGACTTATGACCACAATTGAGCCCAAAATTTCTGTTGTTAAGAGAAACATTTGTTAAGTGAGTTTTTCCCCATCTTACAAGCTTTCTTGCCATAGTTGTTAAGTGAATCACTGCAGTTGATAAGCTAGTAACATGATTGTTAAGTGAATTTGGCTTCCCCAATGACTTTGCTTATTAGAAGGTTGCAAAAGATGATCACATGACCTTAGGACACCGCAATGGTCATAAATATGAACCAGTTGCCGAGCATGTGAATTTTGGGCACATGATTGTGGGGATCCTGGAAAGATCATAACTGTAAAAAATGGTAAAAAAACGGTCACATTTTTCAGTGCTGTTGTAACTTTGAACAGTCACTAAATGAACTGTTGTAAGTCGAGGACTACCTGTATGAATCAGTAAACATGGCACTGCAACCCTGCATGCTCTTACTTGGTAGTAGAGACAGTCCTTAATTTACAATCGTTCATTTAGTGACTTTTGAAGTTACAACAGCCCTGAAAAAAGTGACTTCCAATTGGTCCTTGCACTTACGACTGTTGCAACAAGCAGCATCCCCACAGTCACACGATCAAAATTTGGGTACTTGGCAACCCACATCTATTTACAACGATTGTGATGTTTTCAGGTCATATGATCACCATTTTCCTTCGCTGTTGGCTCCTGACAAGCAAAATTGGCGGATGCGGGATTAGCTTAAGATTGGAATGATTCATTTAACAACCGTGGCAAAAAAGCTCATAAAAATCAAGTGTGACTCACACAGCAACAGCTTTGCTTAGGAAATTGTTGTCCCAACTGTGATGGAAAGTCAAGGGCTACCTGTAATTTATTTTTACATGATAATGTAAAGAACCGGGCTGTGTTTTTCTCTCCAGATGAGATCATTTTCTGTGTCTTCATACACCCTCGTGGAATGCAGTAAGATGTTCCGATTTTAGAGCATGGATATGTTTAAAAAGTTATAATTACCTATTTTCATGTGCTCGGCCTACTTTCCCATGATCTGGCCTTCAAGAACTTTAAGCCAAGAGACAGTGAAATTATAAGATAATGCGGGCCTCTCCAATTAGAAGCATAGATGTCAAGCAGAAATTTCCAAGACCCTTCCTGCATCTTTTCCCCAAGGCCCTAATCACAGCAATTAGGTATTTATGTTAGTCTCTTGAGGAAGCTGGAAACAAAACAGTTAGTTTGTCTTTGGTTTAATTGAATTTGTACCTCTTATTTTTTCAAACCTGCCCATTTTCATTTCCTGAACTGTAAGTACATAAAACTCATTTGATTTCTACACGCGGAAAACCACTTAGGGAGCTTTGAAACCACTTCTGCCCCTCCTTGGAAAACCAAAGGCTGGATGTAACATCTGAACTGAAGCTGGAGTTGGATACATATAGTATGTTTGGCGTGCCAGAGGAAACTTCAGATTTCTACAAGTTTGGCTTGTTATTGTGCCTAATCTCCAAAATTATGTTTTTATTCTTTATTATATTGTGAGTTGCCCAATGTTTGCATGGAGTCAGACTGAACCTAAAGCAAACTGGGTAAAAACAAATAAACCAATAATTTTCACAAGAGAACCATTTACAGGCAGTCTTCAACTTATAAAAGTTCATTTAGTGACCATTTGTAGTTACAACGGCACTGAAAAAATGGACTTATGACCATTTTTCATACTTACGACCTTTGGAGCATTCTCCATGGTCACATGATCAAAATTCAGACACTTGGGAACTGCCTCACATTTATGACCGTTGCAGTGTCCAGAGGTCATGTGATCCCCTTTTGCGACCTTCTGACAAGCAAAGTCAATGGGGAAGCCAGAGTCACTTAACAACCGTGTTACTAAATTAACAGCTGTGGTGATTCACTTAACCACTGTGGCAAGAAAGGTTGTAAAATGGGCCAAAATTCACTTAAGAAATGTCTCACTTAGCAACAAAAATTTTGGGCTCAATTGTGATTATAAACCAAGGACTACCTATACACTTTTTCAGTAGGTTCACAACAGAGGTGGGTTTCAGCAGGTTCTGATCAGTTCTGGAGAACCGGTAGCGGAAATGTTGAGTAGTTAGGAGAACCGGTAGTAAAAATTCTGACTGGCCCCGCCCCATCTATTCTCTGCCTCCCAAGTCCCAGCTGATCGGGAGGAAATGGGGATTTTGCAGTATCCTTCCTCTGGAGTGGGATGGGAATGGAGATTTACAATATCCTTCCCCTGCCATGCCCACCAGGCCACGCCCACCAAGCCATGCCACCCCCACCAAGCCATCCCCACAGAACCGGCAGTAAAAAAATTTGAAACCCACCACTGGTTCACAAGTACATTGCACTTGTCTATATAAATAAGATAAAAATAAACAAGTGGTCTTATAGGAGAGGCAGCTAAAATGTGAAAATTCCCTTCCAAAGAGTTTGACTTCTCATGACAAATCTACCAGTTTTCTAGGAAAAATACAAAAGTGGATTGCCATCGTTCTGTGAGGTTTCCCACCCCCCACCAGCTGCCTGATAGAATAGACACAATTTCCTGCCCAAGAAATAACCACGTCCAACTCTGCTTAACTTTAAACTTTTTGACTTTTACTGAAGTCAGCTGGGTGATGCCACCTTCATTAAGAAGTAAATTCTGCTTAGCTGACTACAGCTCAGTTTTTTTCCTAGGAGAAATAAATGCTTCTCCATTGCTGTAACTTTTTGAAGGCCAGTTAATCCTTTTTAATTTAGAAACATTTATAACAGTAGCTATGTGGAAAAACTCTAAGGATTAGTGTGCACATGTCTCTTGCAGTAAAATGTCTTCAGTTAAGCTGCTATGGTTTATTTGGCAAACACCAGCCTTTTTGAGGACTGGTGGATTGTGAACATTTCTGCACTGGAAATTTCCAGAATTATCCAGCTACTAATACTGTATTAGAGCCCTAATTAATAGTGAGTTTCTATCACCACAGAGGTAGTTGGATGAAACTATATCTCAATGAGATGAAACAAAGCAAAAAAGGAGTTGGAAGGAAGAATTAGTGCTAACAGGAATAGAACAACATATTAATATGCCTTAAAAAATAATAATTGAAACTTGTTCCAGGGACCATTTAGAAGCAATGAAAGATTCAGCCTGGAAGAACCAGATTTTGGTTAACTATATTCTTAATTATATATATATATATATATATATATATATATATATATATATATATATATATATATATAATTTGATTTATATGCTGCCCTTCTCTGGAGACTCAGGGCGGCTTACAATGTGTTAAGCAATAGCCTTCATACTTTTGTATATTTATACAAAGTCAGCTTATTGCCCCCACAAACTGGGTCCTCAATTTACCTACCTTAGAAAGGATGGAAGGCTGAGTCAACCTTGAGCCTTGGTGAGATTCGAACCTGCAATAATTGCAGGCAGCTGATGTTAATAACAGGGCTTTAGACCACTGTACTATCCAAGGCTCTATATTTATATAGTTCAGTGTGTCTACCTGCTCTAGCATATGCCAGTGAAACATGGACATTAACCTCGCAGTCGATACAAAAGCTAGGAGTGGTGCAAAGAGCCATGGAAAGATACATGCTCAACATTATAAGACAAGATAGAAAGACCTGCGCATGGATTAGAGAACAAACAAAAGTATATGATATCATTAAGAGAGTGAAAGAGATGGAAATGGGCTGGTCACATAGCAAGAAGAACTGATAGCAGGTGGACCAAGGGTGTCATAGAATGGATCCCACTTGATAAAAAGTGTCCATGAAAGAGACCTAAAACAAGATGGATCAACGACATCAGCAGATATTGTGGGCTCAATTCACAAAAGAACGCTTAGGACCATATTGGTTGAAAACATGTGGAAGAGGCCTTCAACCTGCAGTGGATAGACAATGGAAGGAGGAGGAGCAGGAGGAGGAGGAGCAGGAGAAAGAGGAGCAGGAGCAGGAGCAGGAGCAGGAGCAGGAGGAGAAGGAGAAGGAGAAGGAGAAGGAGAAGGAGAAGGAGAAGGAGAAGGAGAAGAAGAAATTATATTTTTCTGTGAGACATAAAGGAACAACATAATCAGCAACAAAGTAGAAATAAGAGTTACAAACTGTATAAAGTTGAATAAGAATTTTCAAAGCAATATTAGATTAGTACTTCATATAAAGGTGATCTTACAGCAATTTAGCACTTTGAAACCGTTATAAAACTCAAACTAATAAGCAACCACTAGCAAAAATAGCCAATATAATAAGAATTCTGCTCCCATATAGAGAAGAGGTCCAGAAGAATACAATGACTGATATCAACCTCACTCAAAAAGGAGAAGTTGGAGACAGATTCGATATCAACCTTGCTGGGTCCAGTAATAGCTTCTTGAGGACAGAACATACCACCACTTCCTTTAGTGCTGATGGCACAACGTCCTCATTCAAGGAAGAAATAATTACCTTAATGATTGTGCTTAATTGTACAAAAAAAACAAACAAACAAACCCCAGGTGTTCCTAACTACTCAGGATGATCTTATAGATTGCTGGTAGTTTAACATTCCTGAAGATCCTGTCAATTTCCTTGGGATTCATAGGCTAAAATTCTTTCTAGATAATAAAGTAAGTCCCTCCTTTGTTAGAGTAAGTTCCTCCCATAAGATTTGCCTAGCGGCTAGCCAATCCAACTCTGAAAGAATCCAAAGGACTCTTCCATGAAATGCTTAGAATTTAATTTATAACTTTTAAGATATTCCTTCTGTTTCTCAGTCCTCATTTGGATGCAGTAAGGATGGAAAAATAAATATATTTTGCTGCCCTTATCACTACTGTGTAGGTCCTAACATGGACACGTATAAGTGTACAATTTGACTAATTAGGGGCCTTTTTCCAATTGTACTGCTGGCATTTCTACTGCCATTTCTCAGGCTCTGAGTTTGTCTTTAGAAACATGTTTCTCCTTTAGGGAAAATATAATATTCTGCCTTTTTATTGTTTCCTAGAATATTTCATTTTCCTAGGAGAGGGGTGGCTGTTAACTTCCTACACAGACCAGAGAGTGAATTTGAGATGACAGGGGCCATGGTGGTGCAGTATTGCAGGCTAATTCTGCCCACTACCAGGAGTTCGATCTTCACTGGCTCAAGGTTGACTCAACCTTTCATCCTTCCAAGGTCGGTAAAATGAGAAACCAGATTGTTGGGGGCAATATGCTGACTCTATAAACTACTTAGAGCTTAGAGAGGGCTGTAAAGCACTAAGGGGCAGTATATAAATATTATTGCTATGTTTTGCATGAAATTATATGAACTATCCCTAAACAGTCCCCCTGCTCAGGACCAATATAGATCCTTTTAAAAAATGTCTTTGCATAGTCTACCATCCATGGGAATTGGAGGCAATTTATATGGTCTGTAGCAGTGGTGGGTTCCTCCCAGTTTGGCCCGGTTCTCCCGAGCCAGTAGCGGTGACAATATGACGTCACCAAACCGGTTCTGCCCCCCACGCCCCCGCGCCCCCACCCCCCCACCCCCCATCCACCCCCCACATTATTCTTACCTTTTATTTGGCCCCACCCCAATCTATTGCTGCCTTCTGAGTTGCAGCTGATGGCTAGAGGGAAAAAAACTGTTTAAATTCTTGCCGTGGGGCTTCAAAGGGCCGCACTACAGCTGATCAGTGTTAAAAGAAAACAAATGAGTAGACCAGTGCCTGCAAAAATACATGAGTAGATCAGTGCCTGCAAAAATAAATGGGTAGACCAGTGCCTGCAAAAATACATGAGTAGATAAATGGGTAGACCAGTGCCTGCAAAAATACATGAGTAGATCAGTGCCTGCAAAAAATAAATGGGTAGATCGGTACAGCTCTGCAAGCAGTTAAAAGCCTGGTAGACCAGTACCTCTGCTAAATCCTAAATAATTGTCATATGACCATCAAGACACACCCACAAAATAAGCCATGCCCACAGAACCGGTAGTAAAAAATTTTAGAACCCACCCCTGGTCTGTAGCTTTAATGGTGAGCTAATTTGAGGCAACCAAAATGAAATGGAAAACAAAAGTATATTTCCATGTGCATTATCCCAATATGAACTGTGCACCTCCCAGCTGCCTTTCAGCTGATGAGGTACAAAGTGTTCTCAATAGGAAGGTATTGCTGTTGGTGCTAGCTTTAAATCTTCCCCTTTGTTCATATTGAGAAAGAGTGAATGTACAGTCCATGAAATACACTTACAAGCAAGCCTGCAGAGAAAATTCCAATTCTGCCACTGTGTACTGTTCTGCTATGTTAAATTCCCCTCCTCTGCCGGTATTTAAAATTGAAATTCTGATTATGGAAATAAAAGCAGGTTTCAGAAAAAATCTCATCAAGATGGAATAACTTATCTTTTGAATATGGTAAATGGGGCAGCAAAGTGAGTATGTTGATATTACTATATCAAAATCACAATCAGATTTCTTGCTAATACTTAGCAACAGGCGTGCTAGACAGGATTGTCTGCACAGTTTGGTAAAAAAAAAATTGAGATAGTGTCTGTATGGTATGATTGAAGCTTTCTCTGTTTTTTTTAAGTGCAATGCAAAAGGAGAAGATGATGCATTGTTGGATATAGAATCTCCTGCCTATTTTCAGGATTTTATTTAATCAATTTCACTGATGGAAGTGTATTAAATCCACATATTGCTTGGCAAGGCAAACTATGTAGATCTTAGCAATATTTTATTCCAATTCTATATTAAGCCATAAACATTTTTGAGCTGTTGGATGTCCTTTCCTCTTTATAAGATTTTTTTTCCCTCAGAACTATTTTTATACAATAAGTGAATACAAATACATACAGAGAGAGGGGGGAGGGAGAGAGGCATGCCTAGCACAGTCAGAGAAGGAAGTGTTAAAATCCTTCTTATAATTTCATGAGTAGATTTCCAGCAGCTTCGTTTTGTAACTATAGCACACTCAACCAGAGTGTCACGTCTCCATCGTAACATGCAATCCCCATTGGCTTAATGCCAGCTAAATAAAGAACAAATCCTTTCTGCAAATGGCAGTCTTAGATCAGCACGTAAATGAGAGTGAGCTAAATGCCAGTTTAAAATGTGAGAAAATACGTATGATATCACGTATTTGGTTTGAGGTTCTCCCCACCCCACCTCTGTCTCCCATGGGATCTGTGAGCAGGAGAAAGCAGATCATTACAATTCAGCTGTCACGGAAGGATTCCAGAGTGTCTTGTCTAGTTCACTGGACACTTGGGGGGATCAGAATGCTGAAAATAGCAATCCAAAAACAGCATATTTAATGGTCCAAAACGGCTACACAAATGGTTTCCCAACAAATTGAATGCAATCCACTAGCAACAATTCTGGCTAGCTAGATTTGGATAGGTTTCTGTTTTGCAATGGAATAGAAATAAAAAGTGCACTGGGCTGTGGATCACAAGAGCAGTGGAAACTTAGTTTAAGGACAAGAGTCTTCTGCCAATACAATTTTTAATAGCAGCCATTCTTATTCTTCCACATGTGTCTTCAAATTAAGCTGGTGTTTTCCCTGATGTGCCAGAAGAATGTTAACTCTTACTTAGCCAGTTTGAAGAACAACCAGGGCTACTGTAGGAGACCTATTTCCTTATTTGAAGAGAGTAATGAACAGTATTACAGCTCACTTTGTCCTCAGCTCATGGAATTGGTGTACTTCAGTATCTGCCTAAGGGAAACTGCATTTCAGAGTCGAGTGATGTTTTGGAATTTATCCATTATGACTCATTCAGGGCAAGAAGAGGGAAACGGATATTTTCATGAATGGAATAAAGACTGTTCTCAGCCTCACTCCATCTCTTCTCTCCCACTAATTCCATAGATATGCTATGTGTTTGTGTGTGTAATTGAATGTCTCTGACACATACAGTTAGCAAATCTGCAGTGATTTCTTTCGGGTTTTCAATTATTTTCAGCTATAAATTGCCAAGCCAAGGATTTTCAGGGCTATTACATTTTTTTTCTCCCAGAATTCAAGGTTTCTAAAATAATAATATTTAAAAAAATGATTTCTATACCAGTGGCATCATGATGGCTAGCAGTTTATCTTAGAGCTGGATTAGACTGTGCCATTTACCACTATTCTATGAATTTATAAAATGAAAAAGTAAAATAAAAGCAAAACACGGTTAAATAGCAGAACATACAAGGAAAAAGCAAAGCAAATCAATCAACAGACACCTCTAAATGGCATGGGAGAACTCTAAAATGAGCCTCACCTGGTGCTGAAAGATATTGAATTCTATAACAGGTAGGGAGAGAATGTCTAAGTCTGGATGTCACCGTCAAGAGGGTCCTTCTCCTGATCACCACATTACTGGGATTCCAGAGAATATCCCCTGGAGAAGAAGTAAACAAGCAGACAGACAGGATGGTTTTTAAAGTAAGTTAAGGGAGATCAATGACTGATACGTGCTTTTAAAGCTGCTCAGCAGTCAATTAGCAGTTACTGTAGTGTAATTAAGGCCGCTGTGATTAGGGTTACTAGTTATCTCAAAAGGAGGACATGTCCTTCATCCATAAGGCATAGTCTTAAAATCAAATATTGCCTAGCTTTTTGAATGATTTGCTTCAAAAAACAAAACAAAACAAAACGTTTGAACTGTGTTCACAATAGTCATTTGTAAACTTGTAAATTGCTTCTCTCTGCGGACATCCTCAGCAGCCTAGATTTACCTTATCTGACTTATTTCCTGATTGCAGCAATTGGCTTCAATCCAGCCCTCTCAAATCTATGATCACTGTAGATCACTTAACTCATTGTACATTTATATAGTGCAATGAGAAAAGTGCATTGTCAATTGTACATTATGACTAGAGTGTTACATACAAATGCCTAACACTAATCCCCCATGGCAGGGCAGGGGTTAACCTCATCCACCCACCAAATCCTTCCCTTGACCCCTCCTTACCTTAGCTCTGCTTCCCAGGTATATAAGGTTTTGTCCCGGAGTCCAGCACTCACTCCAGATGTTCACCTGTAAGAGAAAATATGATGTAAATAAAGATCCTTTGAGTTAACATTATCCTGCATTGGAATTATTGGGTTAGATCCTTGGAAACATGCAACAGAATGGTAGCAGAGGATGGTTCTCAACCCAATTAAACCAAGGTATGCAAGGAACCCCCAAATTGCCTGAGACGAAGGGGAGACCTAACACCCGAACATACACGAATGGCGGCTCAGGCATCTACCACAGGAGCCATGCCAAGAGAGACGGCAGACGAGAGCGAGCAGAGCTCCAGCCCAGGCACCCCAACAAAACCTGAAAGAGATGACGACCCCACGACCGATACGAAAAAAAGAAGCGATTTGAAAAGGAAATTGCTAGACCTCATTGAGGCAGCCCCGACCAACCTGGAACTCATTGTGGAACTCCGAGCCCTGATCGAGGGTTGCGGAGCAGCGACTGAGGAAGCAGGAGCATACATACGCTAAGTGTTTCCCCACTGAAGAAACTGAGAAAATAAGTCTACCGGGCCCACACCCAAACACACCAGAGAGACCAGAAGGGGCGACCGACACACTGAGGATCCCAAGAGAAGCCTACTCAGACCACGTAGCCACCGCGAACTGGGCACCGTGTCCACAGCTACCCACCGGGGACTCCTACTCGCTGCATCTAAGGCCCTCACCGGAACCCAGGGGAACTGCCCAATGCTTACTGATCCGACGATCCACTCCGAGACATATGGACCATCCAGCCGGCGAAACCTTCAGCCCGAACCCAGTCCACGACTTCCGCGTCGAGTCGAGCCATCCGGACACCTGACCGATCACTGCGGGACCTCCGAACCTCCTGAGCCACCTGAGAGGCAACCCGGTGACCCAGATGACTTCCCAGCTGGATCACGACCGACTGAGACTGCCCAAGGCCAAGCCATGGAGCCATCCCGCCGATTGGGGCCTTCACCCAGGAGCCGCGAACACAAGCTCCTTCTTCAACGACTGCTGGACGAGAATGAATCCAGAGCATGCGCAGGATCCACCTGTAAGAAGAGAAGAGAGAAACATAGAGATAAGTCAGTTCAGTGTCATACAAAGCATCCCTGTGCCTTATTGTGAGTTCCCTCACATACAAAACCATGGACAGCGACAGACAGTGAGTAATTCCACACACAGCACAGTGACATTACCAGCTGATTTCCACAAACTTAAATTAGATGGGACAAATCTTCTAGAGTGGAATCAGCAGCTCCACTCCCTCAGTTTTCTTCAGGGAGAATATGTTATTCTTAATCAATGACCCACCTAGAAAACCCTGGACTTTTGAAGTGGACTGTTTGCATCACAGGGCTTATTACATACTAATCGCAAGTATTTCACCCAGCATCTACCCTAGCCTTAGTCACCACCTGACAGTATCAGAAATGTTACAAAAGTTATTCAGTTTATTTTACAGTAAGAGTGTGGCCACAACCACCAGAATCTCTAGAGAGTTCCACTCTGCCAGGCACAGGACTGGCACCTCAATGGGTGAGCGCATCTTAAACCTAGATGCTACCAGGGCAGAACTGATACAGAGGGGGGAGGCAACCTCTGAGGAAAGCATGAAGAGTATAATTATTAATTCACTAGACTCTAGTTGGGACAACTTCATAACTCAATTACATAGCCTCAATCTAGAACACCTCACCCTAGAGACACTCACAAACAAACTAATAGCAGAAGATAACCTGAGAAGAGACCGCTCCATGTGCCGCAGAGATAAAAGGCCAGCTAAAAGGGTCGAGTTTCAGGTCAGGGACCACAACACCCAGAGTGCTACACCTGTGGTTCCAGGAACCACTATAAGAGGAACTGTCCCAGAAACATAAAGGATAGGGACCACGGTCATCATAGAGACAGGCAAGGCCGGAGAACAGGTTTCTCAGACAGGCACTCACCAGATAACAGGTACGGGTGCAGGGACTCTCCCAACCCAAGGGACAGGAGAGGACGAAGAGACAGTTTCAGGGAGAGCCAGTCAGGGTCAATGTATGGCCTTGGAAACTACAAAATCACACACACTCAGATAAGAGAAGAAAACGTGTGGCTCATAGATTCAGGGACCACCAACCACACCACATATAATAGAAAGCTCCTCACATCAGTCACAGAAAAAATTACCACATCAAGGTAGCGAACCAGGACAGGGTCCTAGTGACAGGAAAGGGAGACACATACATAAACAGGATAGGCAAACTAGAGGGGGTATTGCTCATTCCCAAAATACCACATAACATATTAGCCACACTTAAACTGAGCAAGAATATGGGTATCAAAGCTACATTTGAGGGAGGGAAGGCTTATATGACCAAGAACAATAAGGACATTGGCAAGATCATTATTGATGGGGGACTAATATACCTCCAACCCGAAGGGGATTGCCAATCGAGCATAAACGTCCATCTAGACAGCAATAAAAACGAAGTGGATGCCACTGAGGAAGTAGAGGGGGATAAGATAGACGACACCACAAAAAGCAAACACACCCATGAGACAACACACAAGGGAAAACTATACATTGGGAAGCCTGTACATGGTGACTGTGCCCACTTACTTCACCAGAAGTTGGGCCATGCTAGTTTTCCAGTCATTCAAAAAATGCTCGATTGTTCCAATGGTTTGCAATTAAAGAGCTGTAAAAATTACCTCGAATACTCTGTGTGTAAAAGTTCTAAGCGTAAAACCAAACCCAAACCAAAGAAAGCCACACGCACCACTAAATCCATTTTTCATTTAGTACACATGGACCTAGTGGACCCCATGAAGCCATCTATAAGATACAAAAAGAGGTATTTCTTGACTATATGGACGATTTCAGTCGCTATAGGTTTGTGTACACGCTCAGCCACAAAAGTGAAGCATTTCAGAGGTTTAGAGAGTTTTACAAAAGGGTAGAAACACAACACAACATGAAAATAAAACAAATAATGACGGACAGAGGGTCCGAATTCCTATCCAGGGATTTCTCGAATTGGCTAAAGGAGCATGGAGTATTGCATTTCAGATCTTCGCCATTCTCCACATTACAGAATGGAGTGGTAGGACGAAAAAATGGCATATTACAAACCATGACCAGGTGCATGCTAGAAGACGCAGGGCTAGGACAATCCTTCTGGGCTGAGGCACTCACATACTCTAACTATACCCTGAACAGGCTATGGTCCAGCATAGTAGGTAAGACCTCTTACGAAATAATGTACAACAGAAAACCCCAAATAGCACACCTACATATATTTGGGGTCATGGCAGACATGCATATCCTGAAACAGCTGAGATGCAAGGGCGACAAGGTCTTGAGAAGGCTAAGGTTCATGGGGTATGAAACTGGGACAAAGGGGTATCGATTCATTGACAAAGACAATAAGTTTATCATATCCAGGATGGCGGTGTTTCACGAAAATACCAATTGGTCCAAAATACACCTCAATGAAGTATTCCACAGGCAGGAAAACACAAACAATGCAAAGGATGAGGGCAAGCAAGACACATTAGACACCAAAGCACATGAGGAACGCAAGCCTAGACACCAGGGGGTAAGTATCAAAGAGTGGAAGGAGGACCACCCCATCCTAAAAATGGATACACTCACAAAAAGGGAGACTAGATACATGCATGACACAGAGACACAACCCAACAGACCCATTAGGTCCAACAGAAATAAGGCCCCAAAAAGGACTACATCCTGTCAGTACACACAAGCAAAACAACACCCAACTCATACAAAGAGGTGCTCAAGCTGCCACTGGGAGAAAGGATTAGGTGGGAACAAGCCATGGAGAAAGAGATGGCCAGCTTGAGGGAACTAAATGTATACACTCCCTCTAAGGCACCAGCTGACAAGGCACCCATTGGGACAAAGTGGGTCTTTAAAATCAAAGAACTTGAGGACAACAAAACTCTATACAAAGCCAGACTAGTAGCACAGGGGTTTGCACAGAAATACCTCAATGACTATACAGACACATACTCACCCACAGTCAGGGCTGAAAGTATCAAAAGTGCTCTAGTAATAGCATCCCTTCTAGGCCTTGAAGTATACCAATTTGATGTGCAGACCGCCTATCTCCATGTAGAACTAGATAAAGAAATTTTTGTTAAAGCACCCCCCCGGGAAAAACATACAAAAGGGAGATACTTGGTTGTTGAACAAAAGTTTGTATGGCTTGAAGCAGTCTGGAAAGAGGTGGTACGAATGCCTAGCAAAAATTCTCAAGGACATGGGCTTCACGGCCTCTTCTGCTGATCTCTGCTTCTTCCTTAAAAAAGAAGGCACGTCTGTTGAGTACGTGCTCGTTTACATGGACGATATATTATACTTTGGCCAACACAAACACAAATGCGATGAGTTTGCCGAAAGATTAGGGAAACACTTCACACTTAAGACATTGGGGAAGGTGAACAAGTACTTTGGGGTACAAATCAACAAAACACAGAGTGGGTTTAGAATCTCCCAGAAAGGAAAGATATTGGAACTCTTACACAAATGCAACACGAAGGAGGCCAAACCGTGTGAGACACCCATGCAGGCCGACTTCCTAAAACACATGTATGACAAGGGCAAACCATTCAAGGACAATACACTATATAGATCTATCATTGGATACCTATTGTACATAGCCAACTGTACCAGACCAGACATCATCCTAGCGGCCAACCTCCTGTCTAGGCACATCAGCGAACCAACAACATATCACTGGGAGGGCGCGAAACGAATACTCAGGTACCTAAAATACAGCTTAGACACTTGCCTATGTTTAGAACCAGTAAAATCCAAAGAACCCATCTTAACTTGTTATGCGGATGCTGACTGGGCAGGGGACATGAAGAGCAGGAAAAGTACTTCCAGCTACGTGTTTTTCATCAACAACTGCCCGGTGCACTGGTACACCGGAAAGCAAAATCTGGTAGCCACCTCCACAGCCAAAGCAGAGTACATCTGCCTGTCAAAGGCAGCCAACAATCTAACGTGGTTCAATGACCTGCTTTCCAACATCTGGATTGAGCCAGCTTATCCAATAATTATACATGAAGACAATAAAGCGGCTATAGATATATCCACGGCAGACACCATAGGTCAAAGACCAAGACATATAGATATCAAACATAAACACGTTAGGCAACTGTCAAGCATTGGGTTCATCAAGGCCATACATTGTGAGACTGTCGAGCAAATTGCGGACATTCTGACCAAGCCTCTACAGAACAAACAGCACGCTTACCTTACCTCGAAATTAGGTGTGCACATGCAGCTGTTAGGCATTTAGAGGGGGATTTGTTACATACAAATGCCTAACACTAATCCCCCATGGCAGGGCAGGGGTTAACCTCATCCACCCACCAAACCCTTCTCTTGACCCCTCCTTACCTTGGCTCCGCCTCCCAGGTATATAAGGTTTTGTCCAGGAGTCCAGCACTCACTCCAGATGTTCACCTGTAAGAGAAAATATGATGTAAATAAAGATCCTTTGAGTTGATTCCCTGCATTGGAATTATTGGGTTGGATCCTTGGAAACACGCAACAGAGTATGTTTTTGAAAATAAAGATTGGCTGGAAAAAAAATTGCAATTGAAAAATAAGCTGTTCTAATGCTGGAAAAAGTTACCTTGTATATATCTAGGCCTAAAGGGTTTTTTCTTTCTTTCATTTTTTGCTGTAATTTTTGTGACAGATGCCAAGAAAATTAAGCATTTGTCCTCCTTCCCAATTGCCCATGTCCTCTTTTATTTGTTCAGATATCTAGTAACCCTAACTGTGATACGTTCTTTGTACCCTGTCTAGCTGCTGAATTTGGCTGATGCTCTTAAACATTTTAAAGCAGTTCCACACAGTCCCCTGATATTCCAAATATGAAGAGCATATGAAGTATAACTAGATTGTAAAAGCAGTAAAGAGATTCCTAGTGAGGAAGAGAATGTCCCATTAGTTTTCACTGATGAAGCATTAGTTGGTCATCATAAATTATTAACAAGCCATCAAAGTCATATACTTTAATATTAATAAATACAATATACTCAGAGGAGCAATGAAAGCAGATAGGAGGCCATCTTGACCTAAAAAATGATATGCTCGAATGAAGGATAAAATTGCACAAGCAAACACTGGAAAAGACTACTATAAGTATACAAATGTTCCAATATGTATATTTTGGTTCTTTTCTTTTGACTCCATATATATATATATATATATATATATATATAAATTATAGATGTAGATTTGTTCTCTAAGTGGTAAATAGATTGACAGTATGCACATATTTCGTCTTCAAGGAATTATTCCCTATGTTTCTACTTATATGGGAAAGATTTTCCATGCTGCAGACTCAGAGTGAAGAACTAGAAACAGTAAGGAGAATGGATGACCTAGAAGCTGTAGCTTAGAAGAGTCACCAAAATATCAGCTATAAAATATAGTGCAAAGTAGAATTACTAGTTTATAGCAATTGAGGAAGGGAAGGAGAAATGATCTCCTGTCATTCTTAAGCTTAAAGTGGCAATGGAAATGCTGTACTTATTCGATCTCACTTTAGCCTCTGAAGAACTCTTTCATGTACAGATGAGGAAGGAAAGATTCTGGCTAGCAACTCTAGAAAAATGAAATGCTAGTGCCAAATTTATTAGGGGTGGGTGGGTTGGGAACAATTGCTGCAGTCCACCCTCTCCTTTTGATCCTTCGGTGGACTTGTGGATTCCAAAGAGGTACCGAAAACATTGATTTGACTTGACTGTTTACAAACAAGTAAGTCGAGCCCCAAGCAAACATTAGTCTGATGTATTAGTTCAGGATTATCCTTTTTATTTTTATGTTCTTTTCAAAGTTTTTATCTTTCAAGCTTTTCTTGCTCCCTATGGCTGACGAATAAAGTGGAGTTTTTTTTCCCTGCTGCTGCTGGCAGTTGTCGTCTTCTTGCAGTTGGAATGGGATATAGAAATTTTAATAGCTCTCATCATATTTCGGTATTGAACAGCCACGGTTACCTTCTTCTACAGCCATGTTGTGTACAGGAAGTGGGAAGAAGGCCCCATAAAAGACAGAAGTGCAATGCTCAGGGTTGTCCCACACTCTAAACATTGAACACATGTTCCTGCTGTTGCACTTCTGTTGCCATCCTTAGTTCCTGGCCTGAAGTAAGTTCACAGGAGCAATTTCTTGTAGTAATAGTGAAGGATCCATATTTTTGGAACCTCTTATTGAGACTGCCCTTTTTGCAGCAGGCATCTTACATCAAATATGTTATGTTGTTGGAAAAGTATAATTAGGCTCTCAATGAAATGTAACTGAATATACATCATCAATGCCATCAACTCCCTCTTTTAAACATTTTCAATATTATTTTTAACTATGTTTTTATGGTTTTATTGTAAACTGTCCAGAGTTGCTAAGGTGAGATGAGCAACGTAGAAATTTAATATAAATGAATGAATGAATGAATGAATGAGAGAGAAAGAAAGAAAGAAAGAAAGAAAGAAAGAAAGAAAGAAAGAAAGAAAGAAAGAAAGTCAGTCTTAAATTTGCCTTTAGGCAACACATTTTCTTTTATCACTCTCATGCCTATTTCCTTTACAAGCCTGAAAACTAGCGAGCATTTGCTATGATTTTCATCCTGCTGTTAGGTGAATGCCTTCCACTCATAGAAGCAAGCAGAATGGATGAAGAAGGACAGTAGGTCAGGGAAAGGGGCAACTTAGTGACGAACTCCAAGTTTTCAAAGGCAAGTGCACTAATTTTGGTGAAGATTTAGCAATCCAAATTGAAGAGAAATGTACAGCACAGTCTAAAATGCAATAAAACATTTTCCAGCTATTAAACCAGATGCTGCCAACGTAAAAAGGATTAGATTTGCTTCCTCTGTACACCCATTAGCTCAAATTTGTCTCTTTTTGATGAAAAGAATGGCAGCTCCTAGGCTTTTAAAAAACATCGTACTAATGGTTTGTCACTATGTCATTCCACATCTCATTTCAAGATGAAAGTCTAACAAAAAAAAATCAGTATACCAGTTCACTTTTTGCATTTTTTAAAACTTGGTGCATTACTTTTTGGCAAGTAAACATTTCTCAAAGGGCTTCTATTTAATATTAAACATCTCTATCTCTATCTCTATCTAACATTCTATCTCTATCTCTAAGGTCTCAGCTAAGAACTAATTCCTAGTTCTATATTTAGTCTGTGCTTTTGTCAAAAGTTTTGTGGTCTTTTAAACCAGTGTATTCTGGAATATCTCCAGATCCTAAACAGTCTTGTGATGTTAGCTACTTTCAAAAGCTATTAGTTTTTCAGACATTTTGGTTCAACGCCAAATGGTGTCTCTAGTTAAGTTGTTGTGTGCTCTGTTTTATATCACTTAATTGGTATTGTCCTTGTCTCATGTCATGGAACTCCAGGTGTGTGTTTGCCTTGACTGCATTCTGTTCAGGGTTACACAAACTTTTGAAAGGCTCAGAATCTTCTGTGCAAGGATCATGGGACATGCTAGATTCATCTGATCCATCTTGATCCAGAGGAAGACATATTAAAGTTTTTAGTAATAGTAAGGCTTGAAGCAATGTGCAGTATATTGTAGGAAGTTAGCACCCACCCCTTTCCTAGGAGAATGAAATATTTTGGGAAATATTAGAAAGGCAGAATATTATGTTTCCCTGGATGAGAAATGGAGAAGCATGTTTTAAAGACAAAGCAGCTCACACCTTCCTGCCCCCACCCTTTTGTTAAAGGGCCAGAGGCAGAAACTCAATCTTTGTCAATGGATCTCATCGGCAAGACAATGGGACCCATTTAGCACAGAAACTCACCACATGGCACCTGGGAAGGTTACATCAGCCAGCAGGGCTAGCTAAGATCCCCCACCCCCTGGAAGTCTGACAACCAATCAGGATACTCTTTCTGGGTCCCAGGAAGTTCAAAGCCAGAGAGAGCATAAAACCCGGCGACTCGCGGTATCTGCCCTTTTTCTGATCAGGAACTCAAGCCATGTGATCCTGTCCACCATTAAACCATTTTTCCAAGCAGTCTCCATGTTTCCAGTGTCTTTTCCCCCACTTGGAGTAGAACCCAGAAGGATAATTCTTCCAACAATATAATTGTATCTGAAAGAATATATGTGACAATCTGTCATTTCATAACATTTCCCTAGATATCAGTGAAGCTCTTATAAGATTGGTGGTTTGCTATAACATTTGCCTGTTTATATTTTAACATTAAAAATTTTTAACCCACCATCCAGTACTAAAATAAAACATATTATATTAATGTGTCAATTTCAGATTGGATCTGCAACATGGAACAAGGTTTTCAACCCCAAAGAGCCCCAAATGCCTCAAACTTGACTATATAAAACTTAAGACTTTGTAACAAACACTGGCTCAAAATGTCCACAAATTCTGGCATATGTTTAGTGGAGATACAACCAGGGGTGGGCTGCTGGGGGTTCGGAGGGGTTCGGGAGAACATCTAGCTAAGATTCTGTGCCATTCGGAGATCCCCCAAATCCCACTCCTGGCTGGCCCGGCCCACCCAGCCCCGCCCCTCCCAGGAGTCCCCACCTGGCCCATTTTGGATGCAGGTAAGTGCAAGGCACACACAGAGACTAAAGGAGGTGAAAAATGGGCCTATCGAAATGGGAAGGCCATTTCTGGGGCCGTTTCTGGCCTCCAGAGGGCCTCCGGAGTCTGGGGAGGATGTTTTCGTCCTCCCGGAGGCTCGAGGAAAGCCTCCGGAGCCCAGGGAGGGCAAAAACGCCCCCCTGCTGTGGTGCAGGAGGCTGACTAGGCCATGCCCACCATGGCCACGCCCACCCAGCAACCAGGCAGAGAACCCCTTGCTAAAATTTTTGAAGCCCACCCCTGGATACAACGTGTGAGATCTTGTAGTTGGAAATTGAGCTAATCAATGGAACTGCTTACTTCCAGAAGTCCTGGGTGCTCCAACACCGGAGGTTTTAAAGAAGGGATTGGACAATCATTTGTCTGAAATGGTATGGGGAGTCCTACCTGAGCAGAGGGTTGGACTAGAAGACCTCCAAGGTCCCATCCAACTTCGTTATTCTCTGCTCTACTCTGTCCTATTCCTCTCCTAAACCTACAAACCTCTTCCTAAAGGTTGCCATTTTATAAAGTATGGTATCACAGTGTGACCGTAATGCATGGAGTAAAATTACATTTGGAAGTGGCACCAACCTAGTGGTTTACCCTGGTAAATCCACATTTTTATACATGCCATATTTAAGGAATAAACTTCAGAAATCACCTAAGGAAATCATGGTTTCATTAATTCTATCTTTTACCTGAGGACATCATTGTGTATTAGTAATGAGTGGAAACTTAACAAAGAGAGATTCAACCCAGAACTAGGGAGAAATTTCCTATCAGTGAAATTTCTAACCCTGTCAGAATCCTATTTATTTATGTTTGTATTTGCTTGTTTAGTTGATTTGTATAGCCATCCATCTTACGCAGCATATTCCTGGGTGGCTTATAAGCAATAGTAAAACAATAAAAGCAGTAAAACAACATAAAAGCCAATAAAGAATCTCCCAGTGCCCCCAAACACAATACATCTCTGGACATTCAGAAAAACCAAATAGGGTCTCAGCCTCATAGTATCCCAAGGCTTTTAGGGAAAACCAGGTTTTCTCAAATTTTTGGAAAGCTAAGAGAGTAAAGTCCTGCTGAATCTCGAGAAGAAGGATGGTGCAAAGGGCAGGGGCCATTACTGAGAAATTTATTTATTTATTTATTGGTTCAATTTATATGCCGCCCTTTTCCAGAGACTCAGGGCGGCTTATAATGCATTAAGCAATAGCCTTCATACTTTTGTATATACCTGCTTAGTAGGGCTTTCGGGGGGGCCCCCAAGCAGTGTTCTTTTTTATACAAAGTCAGCTTATTGCCCCCAAAATCTGGGTCCTCATTTTACCTACCTCGAAAGGATGGAAGGCTGAGTCAACCTTGAGCCTAGTGAGATTCGAACTTGCAGTAATTGCAGGCAGCTGGTGCTACTTAACAGCACTTTAGTCTGCTGCGCCACCAAGGCTCTTAAATTGCTGTCTAATAAGTAGTAAGTATGCTTTGCAGCTCTTATTGCCACAAGATTAGTCCTAATAAAGGGTCTTTCTTATACTCAGTCAGTTTTACTCTTTGTTTTTCACCAGCAGTACTCTAGGCATCTCTTATATCATTTCATCTCCTTCAGCATTTTGGTAAATTAAGGAGTTCTGTGGTATCATCATCACCATCACCAATTAATATTTTCTAACATGCATTTTAGCCCTTTTTTGTTCATTGTTAAACTTATCCTTCCCAACATGTCTTTATCAATCCCATTCCATAACATCAGGCCACTTGAGCTACTAATTTTTCTCCCTTTCTCTAACTTCCTAAACACACAACATAACTATTTTTCTTTTTTTCATTAATTTAATGCATGATCTTTATATGTATTCCACTTACAGTATAATCCAGTTCTTAGTCTTCCATATATGGGAGATACCAAACATGAACATCGAACAAATATAAAAATGTTTTGGGATCTTTAAATATGTGTTGCGATATATTACACAGATTATAGCACACTACTTGGTAGGTTTACTCTGAGACAAATTCATTGAGTATTCATCCAAAGAAACTATGCATCAGATTGAAGCCTCGTCAGGACAGAATGAGCCTATCCAGACACTTCTTCATCCTACCTTCCATTTCATTTCTGTCTAGGAATTTTTTCCCAGCCAGATAGTGTGAAGTAGAACCAC
Organism: Ptyas mucosa; assembly: GCA_012654045.1. NCBI lineage: Eukaryota > Metazoa > Chordata > Lepidosauria > Squamata > Colubridae > Ptyas > Ptyas mucosa. The sequence goes on along the minus strand of WNWU01000016.1, from coordinate 31,053,633 downwards.
AAAACAATGGGATGAGGTAACTGTTTCCAGGGAGAAAGATCTGTAATGAGCTAGTGCCACATCTGGCAAAGGAAACCTACCCCAACCTCTTATTTTGACAGCTATGGCAGCAAAATAAATTGCTTTTCCACATGGAGGAATATTATATCCATAGCTGTATAGAACTTCTGATGATGTCTCCATTCATAGGAAATGGAATTAACCCACAGGGGTCCTTTCCTTTACCCCATTCATTTGTGGTTTTTTTTAATCTTTAGAGGGTAGGGAACCTTCACTCCATTCATTTACATGGAGTGAGAAAAAAAAGGTTGCAATATGAAAAGAAAAGCAGAGGTACATTTGGTTTTATGTCTGTGACAGTGACTGTAAAGTGTACAACCTGAGGCTTCTTCAAGCCTGGATGCGTCTCTCTATCTTCAGCAAAGTCTAAATAGTAATATGATAAAAGAGAGAATGACTACATATCCTGGAGAATAATATTCTTCCATTTAATCTAATTTTAATTAAAACCATTCTTTCCTGACCCCACTTCCCTCTTGTTCTTAACCCATCCTTTGGTATGAAAAAAGTTGTGCAGCCTGTTTTAGAGACAGATAGCCAATCTTCCCTTTGTGGTCCTTGGTCCTCCTCCCATAAAGCTTAAGGCCTTTTGGATCTTTGGGGGAACTAAAATTTGGAAAATCTTAAAGGGAAAAAAAGGGGTGATTCGTTCCCTTTTAGGAGAGATGAGGAGCAAGCTAGATGCTTCTAAAAGTTCTACAGTCTTTGGGGCTTTCATTTTGCCTCTTAACTCCTTCAAAAGCAGAAAAAAAGAGGGGTGAGGGAATTGGAAAAGATCAAGCCACTATAGTGATGTTTTAAAGCTTCTTGGACTTGGTTCCTAAGCCGCTCCCAGGAAGGGCAGAAGAAAAAAAAAGAGGAAATGCTGCACCCTGAATAAGAAAATCTGTCCAGCCCTTCCAAATACAGGGTTCTTATTGGCTGATGGAGCCTCCCTATTGTAATAATTGACTCAATTATTTAGCATCTGAGAGACACAAGTGACATGGGAAATATTATTGCTTGTGTGCAGTGTATGTGTCTTTATTAGTCAGCCATGGAAAATAAGATAATCCCTGAAGTCTGTTCCAGAGGCATTCGTAATAATTCTTCCAACTACATGGAATGTATTAACATTCTCCAAATGGATGTATAGGGACTGTACTTTCCTTTTGGCTGAGTTAAATTCTGGAAATTGTAGTTCAACACATTTAGAAGGCTTCAAACAATTAGGAACTGTTGCAAGATTTTTCATTATTAAATGCAAAGTTAGTTATTGGTAACCACCTACATTTAAATTAAATCTTTTCAGATCTTTACATTCTGCATATTTCACTTGAAGCTGTGAAATTTACTTAATGACTCTAGCCCTTTTTTCTTAATTTGGTCTTTTTGTTTCAGAAGATCATTTTTATTTTCTTTGGCTTTCTCTGATTCAGTAGACCTAATACTTTTCATTATAGAAAACATTGTGTTTTACTTGCTGTGAACAAGTAAATACTACAAACGGCCTAATTAAACTCAAGACATGAGCCTTGATTGAGGTGCCTTTCAAGATTGAACAGCCTATACAGCCATGGATGGAACTGATTGTAGGACCCAACCAGATAAATGAGAAAATGTCTGCTTACTTGCCTCTTAACAAGATGGCGAGAGGACTGTGACTTTTCTCTCCCCTTGTTGTTTGACTGTTCACAGTGAAACAAATTATAGTGCTAGTAAACCTCAAGTAAGAGCCAGCAGCATTATGTAATCCATCTGTCAACTGCAATTTGGGTCATCAAGTAGAGCAAAGAAATGCATTGAAGGCAACTGTAAAAATGCTTGAAATATTGTTGTTTTTATACAGAAAACATGCGAGCCACTATTTTGAAATGTATGAGACATGGAATGCTAAATGTGTCATGCTAATGGGAATGATACTGGGAAAGAGAAAAAGATAGGGAAGAAGAGGACATAACTCGTGTGCTTCTAGACTGAAAGAGCTTTGAGCTTGCAAACAACTTCAACTGATCTTAATGTCTGAAGTTATTCATAGACTGAAGGATGACTTTACTGAGACTGTTCCAGCCTGTACCCATAATTCTCAACTCACGATTTAGTTTTGGAAGGAAAATTCTCTTTATTAGAATTGATGTAATGGCTGTACAGATTCTCAGTCATCCAGGTCATAATTGTCTCAAAGGTGCTTTTTCAAAA
>WNWU01000016.1:30925619-31050995 GCA_012654045.1 Ptyas mucosa | reverse complement strand
ATCAGAACTGATAAAGCTTCTTGGATGAGAAGCAAAATGTTTTCATCATCTTCCTCAAGAAAAAAAAAAACATTCCAATTGCCTTTGGAAAAAGCACCTTTGAGAATTAATGCAATGTTGATTGTATAAAACCATAGTTTGGCAAAAACTATTTGATGAAAATGGAAAACTATCTGTAAAATGCCTTTAATGTCTTATACTCTTTTGGAGATGCATTTCCATCTGCATACAAAAGGCTAGTGTGTGTTGTGACATTTAGAATAGCACGAGATATATATTAAGCACTATATTTTCTCTTGCCATTAACATATTATATATCCAGAAATAATTTCTGGGCATTTCTCTTGCACAGGTACCGTATATGTGGCACCTCACTCAATAGTAGTAACTGTGAGAGGGATCTTGGGAGTCCTAGCAGACAATCATTTAAATATGAGCCAGCAGTGTGCAGCAGCTGCCAAAAAAGCCAATATAGTTCTAGGCTGCATAAACAGAGGGATAGAATCAAGATCACATGAAATGTTAATACCACTTTATAATGCGTTGGTAAGGCCACACTTGGAATACTGCATTCAGTTTTGGTCGCCATAATGTAAAAAAGATGTTGAGACTCTGGAAAGAGTGCAGAAAAGAGCAACAAAGATGATTAGGGGATTGGAGGCTAAAACATATAAAGAACAGGAATTGGGTGGGGATGACATGATAGCACTGTTCCAATATCTCAGGGGCTGCCACAAAGAACAGGGAGTCAAGCTATTCTCCAAAGCACCTGAGGGCAGGACAAGAAGCAATGGGTGGAAACTAATCAAGGAGAGAAGCAACCTAGAACTAAGGAGAAATTTCCTGACAGAACAATTAATCTGTAGAACAATTTGCCTCCAGAAGTTGTAAATGCTCCAACACTGGAAGTTTTTAAGAAGAGATTGGATAACCATAGGGTTTCCTGCCTAAGCAGGGGGTTGGACTAGACGACCTCCAAGGTCCCTTCCAACTCTGTTATTCTATTCTATTCTATTCTATTCTAGTCTATTCTATTCTGGTCTGGTCTGGTCTGGTCTGGTCTGGTCTGGTCTGGTCTGGTCTGGTCTAGTCTAGTCTAGTCTAGTCTAGTCTAGTCTAGTCTAGTCTTACTTTTGTAGCTTTAAGAAAGAATCTACCAAGATAACACTTAAACACTTTTAATATTAAAGTATGCATTTTAGTACTATTGTGATATGGATACATGTTTCCATTTTTGAAAGTATGTGGACGCAACATCCTGGCCCTCTGTAGCAAAGAAAATATATTGAAGCACTGTTATATACCAATTTACACTTACACAAGCCTTATTTAGAAATTAATTTTATTTATTTATTCTCATTCTATTAAGATGGGAAGCTCCATTTCTTAACTGGATCTTATATAATAATACTTTTTTAAAAATTTGCAAATTGCAAAGGATGCAGATCAGAAACATTGTTCTCTTCAGAACCAGTTTTCCTCTTTATTTTAATAGAGATATTTTCACAGCTCATATGTATCTTTTTTTTTTGTATCTCAAAGCTTGAGTGCATTTTATTGAAAGTAATGGGGAAATTGCCCAGCATGAAAACATTCTATTCTGGATCAGTTAATGTGGTATGAAATGTCCCAGGAAAACAGAGAAAGTTTGTTAAATTAAAGAGAGAAAATATTTTGTGTATTTGCACTTGTGTGTAAATTTTGCAGCTTTGCATGAAGTAACCAGTGAAAAGAAAAATTAGCTCTAAAACCCAGTTCGAACAGATTTTCTTTTAATGATTTGGGAACGAAAGCAGGAATGGGTTGATGAAATTTGCAGATGATGCAACATTTGGAGACATTGTTAATTCAGAAATGGATTAGAATTCATGCAGGAGGAACCAAATGACTGAAACTTTTGAACTGGAGTTTTTAAAAAAGAGTACTAACCATATGCTATGCATCTGGAGACAAAGAATAATGTATGTGTATGGGAGAGAGGGTTAACTTCAAAAGTCTTATTATTTTTTCCAATAGCGTTGATCAAATATAGTTAAGAATACCTTCATGTGCTTGGAAGTAAACTAAATAAAATACTGTTTCCAGGTTTTGTAGGACTACTTGTGAAAAATGCTTTCAGTGGCCCAAAAAAGATTCTTCCTCATCACTTTCCTTGCTGCTATTCATTTGATTCTCCCTCCGAGCCCAATCGATGGTGCATTCCAAACAGCTGCTGTTTCTCCTTGTTCACCTACTCCAAGGAATTCACTGAACAGACATCATCATTTATAAAGAGAAGAAGAGCAAATCCAGGGGACTCCAGTTTGGCCACTGAGTTTACAATGGGGATAGGTTTTGACCTCACAGTGCCAACTTCTGATAATTCTGCATCAGGAAAATCTGTGGGACATAAACAGGTGGAATATACATTATAAAAACTGATGCATAATTATTAAGGCAATGGCCAGAATTGGTTTTATATATTTTTGGAATTGCTAGGGTGAGGGGAAAAAATCTGATCTTTGTGTCAGGACAAAAAAGTTTGCAGACAGCATAAATCATTCAAAAGCCATTAGGTAATTTGAAGGGAAACACTCCTTTTTACATACCACAGATAACTAATCTCTATTGTTAAAGTGATCCCTACCCAGGACCTCAGCTTGTTAGAGGTATTTCTTTCATTTCAGAATTTACCTCTTGAAGATGTAAACAAATAGAAAGATAAGATAATTTAGGCAGTTTAATCTCAAAATGATGTTGTTGCTACATCATAGGTGATACTTACCTATTGAAATTCCAATTAGCTTCCAATAGCAGTTAGCTTTATTTTTGTAAAATAAATGATGACATGGTGTAATATGTCCTGTGTTATTTTTCATCTGAGCTTGTATTTACCTACTTTTAAGAACTGCTAAGGCCAGATGTTTTTTATTATGTCCTGATATGTAAAATCATAGAACTCAAAGAGGGTGTTCTTTCTTGTTCACATGACTGTATTTTTTTTATTTTTGTAACTTTGATTAGTAATTATTTGTCTTCAATGTTATTTATATTTACTATTGACATTTTTACCAATAATGGATGTTTCCTGTTAACTATGTTGTAAATCGACATAAGTCTATATTGATTTGGCAGTATAATAAATATATTTTTTCTCAGCCAGAGATACTTTCACTTCAAGATTTCCCCAAATATTCATTTTCATATTTCCTATTAGTATATTTCATATACTTCTTGGGCACTTGATAATATATTTCTTTCCTCTCCACTCCAAGCAGTTTCTATATTTACTTTCTTTAAATCCATTTTCCACTCAGTCTATTGGAAGTTTCTAATACTTTTTCACTCAGATATCTTCTACATCATGGGTGTCAAACCTGCGGCGTCAGGTTGCCGTTATGTGATGTTTTGCGATCTTTTTTTCCCTTTGTGGAGCTGGGGTGGCTGTGGCCTGCGCGTGACACATCTGGCCCACGGGCCACCAGTTTGACACCCCTGATCTACATTTTTTAAAGAAATCCTTTGTTTTCCCTTCAACATTCAACCTTCCTGACACCATTTAATAATATTCTATCCTGCATTCAGAATCCCTTATCATCTTCGTATACTTCATTAATTCTCTCAGTCTTTCATTAATATATATAATATAATCAAACATATTTAGACTTCCTTTCCTTGTGTATCCATGGATAGTCTTACGTTCACGCCATCTATTTAAAATTATAGGACATTTTCCTAAACACATGTTCACCATTCATTCTTTCATCACCTTCATTCAGTTTTATTACAATGTTCTTTTTATCTAAATTCACAGACACATAATGTATCCACTTTTCTTTCTTTAATTTCTCTACCCAATTGATGTTCTTTACATTTACTTTTTTTTAATATTTCAAGCTTATTAAGCTATTTATCTTCTTTTCTTTTTACATTCGCGTTTCAATCTTCCATATGCCATATAGATATTGACTATCACACAAAATTGCTTTGGCCAATAAATACTTGGCACAATATTTTTCAGGATGCAGAAAAATAGCTTTATTCTTAGCTGTACCTGTGCTACGAATATGCAACATTCCTTGCCCAAAGTAAGTGCAATACTGCTGACTGGTTTTGTCACCTTTTAATCAATATGTTGCAAGTTGTGAACAATTATCATGCTATTCTAAGACAGGATCTCTGGACACTAATTTGCAAATTACCCTACTGTAGCACATATTCAATCAAAATGGAGGTACATGATATTTACTGATATGTAAGATGTTAAATAGTTCTGTTGCTAGGTAATGGATTGTTTTCTCATTACAGCAATGAATATAAATGCTGATTCTGTGTATTAATATAGCAGTTTGTGTCATGCTGAGTGATAGCAACAATAGCATTATCTCTCCCCCCCCTTTTATTTTTCACTAAGATGATTCATGAAAAGCTAATTTAATTTCTGTAGTTTTGTTCAGCAGGGGTCCAGCAATATGCAATGCTGTTAATGGTCATGTAATAAGGACTTTAACTCATTTTGAAAATTCTGTAATTCTGTATTAAGATAGGGGTTTTATTAGTCTTCTGACTACATTCAGGCCCTGGCTTGGTCAGGTGGACTAGGAGGGTTGCAATGGCCAATACAACCCTTATTTTGTTGTTGAAGGTGGGATTGTTGAGGCCAAGAAAATTCAGGCTGCTGGGAGCAGAATTTACCCATATTGGTATTTTTCAGCCCTTCAAGTCAGAAATCATACTTTTTATTATAATATATACCACATATATAATACAATGAAATTAAAGTACATTTTAATGATGTATATATTTAAAATCCCATGTACTATCTTATGTATGCATAAATGTAAAAATACATAAAATACACATGCATAAAATGCCATTTAGATTTAACGAACATTCGCTTTTAAAAGACAACCCTTCCAATATTAGTCCACTAAACTGAACTTTTACTGTATTCACATTCAGGCAGTGTCTGTCTGACAGGACTGAGTTCATTCAAAACACACAGATTTTCTAGAGGCTTATAATAGGTCAGACCCCTTACTCAGGGAGATCCAGGGAGCCAGGCCTGCATAGCTCTACTAACCAGAATCCACTGTAGCAGCCTGTCTCTACTAAATGCTTAAGCTGTTGGGTTCAGAGGGCATTGCTTAGATAGATAGAAGGCAGGCAACTGATCTGAAAAGGTAAAAGAATGTTTCCTTCCCCAACTAAATTTAGCCTTACAAGAAGAAGCTGGCTTTGCGATGGGGTGGGTGGGTTAGCTCACCCTTTTGCAGGAGGTGGGAAAAACAGATTATTTCAGCATTGGAAGAACATCTTAAGTCTTTCTGTTAGTGGATTGTTTAATATAATACAGTGATTTTTTAAAAAAAGGATCAGTGGCTAATAGATGTAATTGTGATTATCAAGAATAGTTTGGTTGCTACATTTTAAGAAATGATATTACATTAAGAAAAAAATACAGAAACAAACAATAGTCATAAAGCGACCACAGCAATTTTTGAAGTTGAGGTAACAATATTTCGGCTTTTAAGTTTAGAAAAGCCACAATAAAAGTATAGGAAATTATGTAAAATGCCTATCCATTTTTCTTTCAAAAAGTTAACATAGAAGATTCAGAATAAATAAGAAAATCTCACCACATAATTTAAGTAAGGTATTTGTTACTAGAAGATATTCCTGGAAAGGATTTGCACAAGCCTGAAAAGGGGATTAAAAATCTTCACAAGGAGTAAGGCTGACAACAGTCTTTAGTCAGAAATTCACCACCACCTTTGAATGTCATTGATTAGGGAACATCTGCAAAGATATCTATTTTTTTTTGTACTTCCCTTGTAAGCCTATCTTTGTGGAAAACTAAATGCTGGACCAGAGCCCTTTGTTCTGGTCTAATACAGCTCTGTTCCTGTTATTTTAACAGTTGCTGTTTCCCCCTCCCTGATGTTGGCTTCCTGAAACCTGGTTGTCCTCAAAAGATATTTTCCCAAATTACAAAGTTCTAGAGCCTTTATGAACCTAAGCCACAAACAAACTAATTAATACAGTCTGGAGTCCATCCTAAACCATGAAAATATCAGCAAGTTTCTAAAGAAGCCTCAGTTTAATGCCTTTGAAATTACAAATCCCATAAATCTTACCCATAAGGCCTTTGGGAGGAACCATGTTGGAAAAAAGCTTTATTAACCAAGAACAACCAGTTAGTTCACAATACAAAAATATCTTGAATGTCAGGGCTGGGCAGCAGCTTATTCTCTGCACTGATATCTTTTTTCCACAGATTGAGCAAATTTTTTATTTAACTCAATTTCCTATTTGCCCAGTTAATATGTACATCCTTAATTACAACAGTACTATGGCTGCTACACATAGTAAGCTGATTGTTTAAAGTGGCTAACTTTGTGATGGAGAATCCATTTCAAGAAACTCAATTTATTGAAAGTTTAATAGCATAAATTAAATTGAACTGCAAAAGTCAAAACTGGAACTTTAAAAACAGATGACTTTCCAGGAGAAACTGACTCAAAGTAATCATATTGCCAAAAGATTACAAATGGCTATAAGCCAGATGAATAAATCCCTTCATATTAGAGCTGAAAGTACAACTGAAGTTAGTTATGAAATAGTAAACAATAGGAGTTAATGAAAATATTATATATACCTTTTTTGCAATTGTAACCCCCAGAATGATATATATAATTTTTAGATTTTGTTATAGAGCTCTGCTGTATCATTAGGTACCCATTATAATAGAATAATTCTAATTACACTAGTAAACAAATCTATTATTACTATACTTTTCAATACATGGTTTTCACCAACTGCATAACTCAAATGCTTTTAGCATGAGGTTATGTGCTTGTGATTGGGATCTCACTGAGAAGACTTTCAGCTAATTATTGCTCCTCCAAGCAAGGGCATACTGTAGGTGAAGACAGAATTCCCACTCACTTTCTGTTTCCAATTTCCCACCTGCTCCATGTCCTTCAGCTAGTAGTCCTGCATGAGGTACAGGTCTTACCTCTTTCTTCATGAAAAACAGGTTTAAGGTTTTAGGACTCTCCTCCCCAAGTCCACGCACTTGTCCACAAGGAACTGATTGTCTAGCAACTTGCACAACATTCCTCACAGTAGAAAATAGTTGAATGGGAAGATTGATTTTTGAAATTAGTAAGAAATGCATGAAACAGCTTTAAATCCCTTCTGTTTCCCATTGTAGGAGATCAGTTATCAGTGAATTAAAAATCTGAAGTCAGAATTCTAGTGAGCTCTATGATTTTTTTCCAAGTGAGGCATGGAAGCATACACTGTGAAGTTTGAATGCAAAAAAAAAAGCACTCTACAATTTTGCTTCAAACTGGATTGTACAAATGCTAGCTAGGGTCCATACATTTGTCCCTTTAGAATAGATTTCATGTTATATATATGGATAATTTTATAGCTGTTGTAGAGTAGTTGAATATGTCATATATTTAAGTGATTTATATAAATTACCTAAATATGTCTCCTATTTAATAACTGTCCTCATATATTAGTGCCATTTTTCAAGAATTAAATTCCACAATTCTGTTATGAATATCATGACAGCGCTTAATGCATATCTGTGTTCTATTAGCAAGCATTCTTAGGAAGCAACTGGTAAGCAAAATTATGTATAGAGTTGTATACATGAAATATTCACGCAACAACACATCAATAATAAAGGCCAGCAACACTTGATTCATTCTGATATTAATGTACTTATAATACATCTTTATCATAATCCCATTGCAGGAGGGTGCTTCTTTGTTTACATTCTTGCTCTGTTGAACTGTAATCTGCTTTACAAACGGGAAACACAGCCTGCTTTGTTCATGGAAAAGGCCTGTAGGGGGAAAAGTATAGTCCTCGCTTAATAATTAGGAGCAGAATTTCCATTCCATTTCCATTTCCATTACTAGGTGATGCGGTCATAAAGCAGACATCACATGACATCTTAGTGACAACAATCCTAGGAGCCCTATTACTGTTCTTAAAAATTATGGATTAAGAGAGGATCTCATGACTATTACTTGCAACTTCCTACTGGCTTCCCACAAAGAAAGTTGATCAAGAAACTAGCTGGAAGTTTCAAGTCCCCAGTGACTCATAGGCAGCCGGGGCATGGGTGAGTACAGTGGGGAGAAGTTACTGTGGTGGGCTGGAAGGGCTCTGTGTGGCACTGCCCAAGCGCCTGTGGGATAGAGGGATGCTGCTGCGTGTGCCAGTGTGCATACATGCTGGAGAGAGGGTCTTGTGAAAAAGCAGAAAGAGTGACTTGTAATCTTCCCTGCCAGCTTCCTCATTAATTTCGCTTGTGCGAAACTGGCAGGGCTGTAACCATCTTGACCAAGAAAGTTGCCCAGACAAGGTCAGCTAGGTGACAAAAGCAAAGAGCATTAGTATTTCTGATTTTATTACTAGTTCTACTGAACTTTCCTATATATGATTGGGGGAAGGGGATGTGGTTTGGACATAGAGAAACATTTTTTTCCTTGGCCCTGACCAAAAGCAGTGAAGAACAACTTGCATTCATTCTGTGGTTTCTTGAGAACATGAAGAGCAGATTTGATTGCAATTTTAGTAATTTCACATTTTAGGAGGAGGCAAGAGCATTACATATGTTAACTGCTTTGAGTTATTTATAAATAATAATAAAGGTGGAATATGAATATAAATAAATAAAACAAAACTGTAGACTGCATGTGTGGACACAAAAGGTAGAATGTAAGTGTATTCATTGGAGGAAAATATTCTAATGCTCAGAAAATTTGCCAATCAGGGACAAGACTAAGCTTAATTTTTTCTCAACTACTAGTACTGTGTTCTTTATAGGGAATTTTCTCCATACGGAGAAACATCTAATCATCGAAGTTACCCTTTGCGGCCAGTAGTATACTCCCAAAAGTACAGGCATCATCATTCATTGGCTGTTTAAGAAAGCTGATCCCAACGACAGGGCTTGCAGCTGGGTACAGTGCTAGCTATGAGAGTAATTATGGAGATCTTCCTGTACTCCTGGATGAAAGTAATACCACCTTTGGAATAAAAAAAATGAGCCAGAGTGTTTTCATCTTGACGTGCTCAACTGTATGAGAACAACTCAACTTCATGGACTTAAAAGGAGTACTATGACTTTAAATGCTTGTCCAGTCAGGAAGCTAAATGAGTTGTTTTCTCCATGAAGCTGTTGGCTTTTCTTAACATGTCAGAAAGATCAAGTATCAAAGTAAGTACTTAGTTCTGATTTGTCTTCTAAGATATTAACATCCCCATATTGTGCATGCTAAAAAAGAGGGAAAGCACATATTATTAGTGACAATCTGCTGTTCTGCCAGGCTAATTTTATTATGATCAACAATTCAGCCAAATATTTGCACAAAAGAAGCCTATATTTTATGTTGACATTTTTTTTTACTGTGAAATAAAAAGAACTGTAAAATACAGAAGATATTTACTTTTCAAAAATGTTAATCCTTCTGGTTTATGATACTGTTGATTTTTTAAAATATTCAGCTAAATGTCCGATCATTACTTTTGTAAATGGATAGCTGGTATGTTCATGGTTCACATCCTCTTAATACAGTGCAAAGTCTTCCAGCAACACTTTCAAGTATATTTAACACTGTTTTACTAAAACGGAGATTATATAGCTTTTCTATGGACAGTTTCACGGAAATAGTACAACTATACAAAAAAGATAAGTCTTTTTAAAAGTATAGTCTTATGGTGAAAATAAAATCTGAAAACAGATTTCCTTATTTTAAGAAGATTGCATCTCTGTTTGGTCGCATAGCTTTGCAAGTCAGCCTTTTCTTTAGAAAAAATACAGATTTTAAGTGATGTAATACTTAAGATACAGTAAAATTGTTTTTTTTCCCTATGTTTCATTCTGACTAGCTTTTTGCTATTATTCCAAGTTCTTTCTGCTCTATTTCTTATTCCTCCTGGATGTACCTAAGAAGACAAATTTATCTGAGAAATAGGGGGAAAGATACATTTTTTTCTTCCTTTGCATGATGTGTATAACGCTGGTGTCAGAAAAGCACAAATTCAGAATCATAGCCTCAGAAATAAAAGTAGCATTCTAACCAAATTAATATTTCACCATTTAGTCAAGTTGTTAACCTGGAGTGTTCTTGTTTACATATATTTATAGGTAATATAAGAATACAGCCAAACGCTACCTACGTGAGATTATGTAGGTTTTAAAAAACACTTTACATCACTTGACATACTTATCTTTTTGTCAACTGCATGAGCAAATGCCACAATAGTTGGGCTTTTGATTATCTTATTAGATACAATAACAAACTGTACAGGAAAAAAGGTGAATGTAAATTTCAATGGGAGGGTCCCCAAAACCAGCACTAAATAATTTGAGGTTTTTAAAATGGCTCAGCACTGGCCATTTATAGGATCTGTGATACTGAATGATATTTGTGTGGGGCTCATTTGTTGCAACTGAGGCATTCTTGCTTCCAGAGACTTTTCTGTGGGAGATCCCACTGACTGATTCCTTTTCCTCATCATCTGTCCAATGCCCATCATAGGGAATCGGCCTCTACTTTTCACACAATTAGGGCTCCCCAAAGGATTGGAGACATTCAGCTGTGTTGGAGAGACAGATTCCTCTTTGAAAGAGCTGCTCTTCTCATCATAGGTAAATGAAAGTTGAGTGGGATGCCCTGGACTTTTAGTGGGACTGGGAGAAGTGCCCCCAGGCTGGAAGAGGGGAGACAATGTTCTTTCACTGGAACTTCTTCGACCAAAATTTACTGGTGAGCTAAGCATTTGATACTGATGAGATGGAGAGACTTGGTCTATCTGATCCTCTCGATCACCAGTTTCAAAAGAATGCACAATGTTCAGAATCAAAGGAGAATCCAAATTCTGACTGCCAGGACTTGAGGGCTCTTGTTGAGGTGAATCTTGTCGTTTCCCGAGTCTTGGGGTTCTTGGAACTGGTTGCTGTATTTCAAGGTATTCCAGAGAGTAGGAGGTGACACAGCCCACCTTGCCTGTTGCTGCTTCATGGAAAGGATTCAAATTACTAGGAGAATCTATGATATAATGCAGAAAGCGTCAAATGAAAAACAACTACGGGAGATTAGTTTAAAAAAAAAAAGACCCTCCCCTCACAGGATGCAAGTTTTAATTAAGTGAGAACTTGCTTAATAAGAGTGAGAAAAAAGCTTTATGGAAGGACTTGGGGCTGGGCAAAACCCAATTCCTAAATATGAAAATATACTACCATAACAAATATGTCATTTACAATGTGGCACTACTACCTTTGTGCATACTTCTGACACCCCAGTGACAAGTGTGTAACTATTTTAGGACTGAGGACACACTGAACTTTGAATGAAGTACAGGTAGTTACCCTTCAAATAGTAAAGCCCTATTAGTCTAGGAAATGCTACAACCAACAAAGGTAACACTTTTGCATACCTTTTTCAGGCAGTCCTCCATGACTTGCCCTTCGATCACTTAACAGAGACTTTTTGTTTTGCATCTGCGTTGTAAGGCAGGAGGAAGGCTCTTTGTATGTTGGAGGACTTTTCTCAAATTTCTTCAGGAATGGATGAGAAAGCTCATCCTTTGCTTCTTGTTCCTTGTTTTTTTTGTCCTTCAAATTTAAAGCACACATAAAATTGGTTTGCCAGAGGCACTTCAGAAGGTTTAAAAACTTTTTAAAAGCTTTATCTAGAGTTTGAAAAGTTGCAGATCAATGGAAATAAATATATTATGTCTGCAATTTTCTTGATCACATCAAAATGATTTTATGAACTTTTCAAAGCCTCAATTAGAAAGAACACTTTTCATATGCAGGCATTGACTATATTTATTTTAAAACATTTTAAAATTATTTAAACATTTCTAAGTGGCCCACAACAAACAAGAGTGGCAAAATTTACAAAAACAATAATAAAACAGTGAAATTGTAACTAATTAGAACAGCAAGTAAATATACTGTATATTCAGTAAGTATATTCAGTACTTACTGAAGATCCTCTTAAAATTGTCTTTTAGATATATTTTTAAAAATTTTTGTCCATTATTTTGGGCATTTAACTTTTACTGTTCTAATGGTACCATTTAATGCACAGTCTTTCATATTCATGTGAAAATTATAGAAATTGAATTGTTTTTTTAAAAATAAATATATATATATACACTGTGATTTTAGAAATTTTTATTTGAATATGCATTTTGGGAAAAATTTTCTTGGTTTTGCTCATGAATTGTAAATCAAAATTATAAACAGAAACAATTCTTTCAGATTTTCCCCTTTTTTCAAGTTTGCCAAGAAAATACATTCACCACATTTCTAAGTGATCTTAGCCAGTTTCCAACTCATTCAGAAATGTACTAAACCGGATTAGAGAGGTGGTTTTGCAATCTGTTGGGAAAACTTAAGTCCACTCCAGATCTAAGTAGATTGTTCTACTACTTAATAGCTTTAATCATCAGGAAATTCTGCCTATATTTAGCCTTTTCATATCAATAATTTGGTCCCTACCTTATCTTTAGTTTCAACATAGTCATCACCTCTTGCATGTGATACTCTTTTAAGTATTTGTAGATTGCTATTATGTCTTGTCTTGGTTTTTTTTTTTAACATCTGAAATGCACATGTACATATGGGAAGTATTTCTCAATAAGCAAAATATTTTGAATGGAAATGGCTGTCCAAATAGTTTGGTGTCAAATCCAGACTGTTAAAAAGCAGACAATACTGCTCTGCATTGGTTGAACCAGTGCAGCTGCTACTGCAATGGAATCACATTTTCACATTATTAAGGAGTTGCTACTTTCTAGAAAAACTTACTTTCAAATAATTTTGGAAAGCTGCCGTGCTGAGAACAGGTTTCAAAAATAATATTGAAAATAGTAAATAGATCATCAACGGTATTATTAACAGTATTTTACAATGCACTTTTCCAGTAGCATTGCTTAGAGTGGGCTGTAAAGCACTATGAAATGGTATTGCTATTGTGCACTTATAGTCTATCTAATTCATCCTCACAATCACTTTGTGATAGGGGTCGATTCCTTTCGCATGTGGGAAAAGAAAGATAATGGCTCACCCAGGAAGTCCTTTAAGTTCTCCAGTGAGAACTACTAAAAAGGATTTTCCTCTGCATTTTCTGCTGTTTTTGATTTTATGGCAAGGTACTGCAGAACACTACATGGTGTCTGCCTCCATCTCCATGGTAATACACAGATGCACTTTCAAACGTCTCTTATGTTCAGAATAGCTGTTCACAAATCACAACAGGATGTCTATAAATGCAAGTTAAAAGGACGTTTTGTGTGTAATGGTTGAAGAATACTGAAATGTGTTTCTTTTCAGAATAAATGGAAGAACCTTAGGACCCTAAAAGCCACTTGTTAGTGTGCACTAATAACAAAATTGGCACTGAAGCAGGATATGACATATAATGAAAACTTTCTTTCAGGAACAAGGATTCAATCCTTTTATGAGCAAAATACTTTTTTTACTTTGTTATGTTGTTCTATTAATTGTGATTTTTTTTTCAATACCTAGGCTGTGTTGTTATTTTAGTTTTATTTTATGGCAAGGACAATTATGTGCAGAAAAAGGTAAAGCAACAATGTCTAATTGCCTGGGTCTTTAAAAGAATTTTGGCAATTTCACAATATTGTTAGGTCTATTGCAGCAATCTGAAATCATTCTCTCTGCAAGTGCTGTGAGCTGCATTTTAATGGCAACAGCCAGATTAAGGTAGGGGAGAGAGCTAGGAAAAGTGGGGCAGACTCTACCCACTTCTCCTCAGGAAGAATGAAGCAGAAAGAGAACTGCGCTTCTGGATTGTTGCCAGAGAGAAACTATGTTAGTTCCTAATCTATACAGAAGCTTAGACTAACTTTTAAGTAGTATATCATAATTTTAAATATATATTTTATCAATGAGTGGATACTTACTCATTATTTCCCATTGTTTTTTCCATCAGTTGTCACTTTATTGTCCTCTCAACATTGTGTGTCACTGAATTGCTATTGGGACTATTTTGGAATAAATGTCCTCCCTCCCATCAATTCTCCCCTTTTAAAACATTTTATGCCCTGTAAATCTTGATAATATCCAATATTTCACATACACTGGAAGAAAAAGTATCTAGAGATATAGTGGATATAGATGATTTGTAGTACATGATATGATATTTTTGGGAGCAAAACATTTTATAAATCTGATGCATTCAGCTTCTAAGGCTATCAATTCAAATAAACTCTTACAAAATCACTAAACGTTTGGGAATGGATTTAATTTTGTATTCTTTGTTATATCAAAAGTGTATTGGTTTATAGTAATAACCAGTGGGAAGTCCAAATACTGTCTGCCTCCAAATAACTAAAATAAAAGATTTACCTCATAAGAATCCTTATTTGATTTGTATTTTTCCAACCGACACAATTGGTTAGCGCACATATTATCAGAAGCTTCAGTTTTCTAGAAAGATGGAAAAAGAAGACAAATTTGAACTGTAAATTAGGATATAACTTTAGGAAAAATATGCTTAAACTTTTAATCTGTACTACTTTTATTCTACGCAACACTTTGTTAAATTAGGCCAACAAATATTGGCTTTTTTAAATTTAGAAATTGCTACAAATCAATAACTAAATCTATTAATTACTAAATTTATTAATTACTAATTACTGACTATATATTACCGTGTTTTCCAGAAAATAAGACTGGGTCTTTTCTTTTGACCCCTGAAAAACTGGTTAGGGCTTCTTTTCGGGGTGTATGTGTGTCTTATTTTTTTCCCCATGTACCAGTATGAGGTGAGGGGGCGGGGCGAGCAGCCCCTCGTGCCAGCTTCCTGAAGGGTCACAGCAGGCCATCCCGAAACAGCTGATTCACGAGTGCCACTCAGGCCGCAACCTCCAGAAAGCGTGGCTGCTTTTACAACCGATTGTGGCTGCAAAAGAAGCCGGAGGCCAAGCAACGCACCACACATGCCTCGCGCCCTCCTTACCGAACAGTGACAGTCACAGCAGGCAATTCTGTCCACGGAACAGCTGCCTCGTGGGTGCCGTTCTGGCTGCTGCCTCCAGCAAGCGTGGCCGCTTTTGCCATCGATTGCGGCTGCGAAAGCAGCAGGAGGCCAAGCAATGCACCTTGCGGCGGCCTTCCAAAGGGTACTGTAGCAGCAGCTATCCACAATTTTTTTATCGTTATTTTGTCCCAACTCATGTGGCCCAGTACAGTGTTAAAAGTTAACATTCAGAAATGTTACTGTAGCTGCGGAGGTCTCCTTGTGCAACGTTCTGCCACCACAGCTTTGGAGCAAACCTCTGCCTTCCTTGCAGAGACTGAAGGCTCCAAAGCCATGGATGGAACATTTTTGGATGTGCATCTATGCAGGGCTCCTCTTTGAAAGACTGATCTGTAAGGGGGGGTGGATTTTCCTGCACATCGTCCTTTCCTCCGTAGCTACGGTAATATTTCAGAAATGTTAACTTTTAACACCATACCGGGCCACATGGGTTTTGACGAAATAATGGTAAAAAAATTGTGGATAGCTGCTGCTACAGTACCCTTTGGAAGGCCAGTGCGAGATGCATGGGGCGCGTCTCCTGCTGCAGAAGTGGCTGCACCCGAGGAGCGCTTTTGGGAGAGAAAGCAAAGATCAGCTTTGCCTCGCCCCTTGCCCTCAGCCCCCCTTCGGCTCTCCAAGGGTCTCTCCCAGAACCAAGCTCTGATGGAGCTCAACCAGAGAAGTGGCCCGCAGACATTCAAGAGCAAAGTTGAGGCTGAGAGGAGCCAGGGCAGGGGGAAAGTCCAATGCCGCCCCAGCGCTCTTCTTTCCTCGGAAATGGAGTTTTGGGAGGGGGAAACAGCAGCCCGAAGCAGGGAGGGTATGTCAGTGTGTGTATAAAAAGCACAAAGTGAGGGAGCCAGCAGCTACGGATTAAGGAGCTTTTTGAAACGTCATGCCTACCCATTTTCCTGCGGAGCTTTCAGCGTTGAAATCCTGGGATATGCTGAAGTCTTGGGTAGAAGCAAAGCGCAGCCTGCCCCTTCAAGCAATCTAATGCCTGTGCGTGTGTGAGAGAGAAAGAGAAACAACAGAGGGGAGTAACAAAAATTGCAGGCAATGCTGTTTGAAAGGGTTTCCTCTCTGGTGTTTCTCTCTCTCTCTCTCTCTCTCTCTCTCTGTCTCTCACATACAGACATTTGTTGAGAAACGGTGGAGGGCAGGCAACTGGGTAAGGGGACTGACCCTCCCCCACCTCTAGATCGGCGCCTACTCAGGGTAGTGCCCCGAGGCCTAGCACCTATGTGGGCAGCCCCCACCTGGCCAATGCGACAAATGTGCTCCCTTGTAGTACCTCCTTTTCCACATGAAGCAATTGGCTGCAAAAGTGGCCACGCTTGCTGAAGGCGGCTGCCTGAGTGGCACCCATGAAATCAGCTGTTCCGTGGACAGAATTGCCAGCTGTGACTGTCACTGTTAGGTAAGGAGGGCGTGTGGGGTGTGTCGCTTGGCCTCCTGCTTCTTTTGCGGCTGCGATTGGATGCAAAAACAGCCACACTTACTGGAGGCAGTGGCCGGAGTGGCTCAGCTAATCCGCAGGCCCCAATTAAGGGGCCGAGCAGCCCTGAGATGACCAGGGAAGGGAAGGGCTGCCTCCTGTGCTGGCCACGCCCACTCATTTCAATGGGGCTTATTTTTGGGGTAGGACTTACATTAAGCCTACTCCCCCAAATTGGTCTGGACCTTACTTTTTGAATAGGTCGTATTTTCAGGGAAACAGGGTACTATATAGTAACTATATTATTAAATATATTACTATATAATAATATATATTACTTTATATTAAATATATTATTATATGAGTTAACACATAACATTTATTACTTTCCCATTCCTATAAACTACTATATTATATGCAATTAAACTGGAAAGCAAGTACAGCATAGCACTTCAAAAACTTAGTTCAGACAATTTCTTTGATATTTAAATAAAAAAGCCTCAAAATCATTCCAATATGATTAACGGGAACTATCCGAAGGGCAGAAAGGTTATAATAAATTTCATTATTAATGATCACATTTCCCACATTTCACAAAAAGAATCATCATGTGAACCCAAAGGACAGGCTAATGATGAAATGCACAAATTAATATTTATTTAACTTCAAAGAAGCAATAGTGGAAATTTATACTTTGTAGTGAAAGGAAAAAATAAAAAAAAGTGTTTAAATTATTCAAAGAAGCTGAACTGAACATTTTAAAAACTACGTCGAAGGACAACTTATAGTTCTATACTTTTATCAAAATAGGGTCACTAAGCAGCTGGAGTTCATGATGTATGATGAAGATAAGATGTTCTTCACTTTACATCAGTTTTTGATACATAAAATTTATTTCAGGAATTGGTGACCAGTTTGGCATGAAGTTTATGCAGAAGAAAACGGATATTTTTAAGGATTTTCTTCAGGAAGAAAAAAACCTGTCAAAAATAAATCTAATAAATCAGAAGTCAAAGGCCAAGAAGTTGGCAGTATTTCTCCAACTAAATGACTAGATGAGTTTTTTAGTCATTTTTGGTAGACCAAAAATGTGCCCCGCATTATTACAAAAAAAAAAATCCCTACAAAATCTGAATGACTTGTATTTTGCTTTTAAAAAGAACTTGGCTCATGTACTTAATAGAATGTAATATATATTATTATATAGGAGATAATCTTTGTCATTGCTAAGCAATGACATCTACTTAAGACCACATAATCAATCACATACTATTAAGATATCCGCTGTAACACAGAGACATGTCATTTAAGAATAAAATATTGATACTGCTATTGATTTATTGCAATGGAAATGTATTCAAATGTAAGATATACAATGGATTGATTTTTTTTGAAGCACAATAGCCCTGAAAGATAAGTACTATTCATTCTAACACTAAAATAAAATGAAGAGTTATAACAGAAATAAAAGCAAATGACAGTGGGAATTTGTACCCATGGAAGGTTTTATTTAACTATTTGTTTTTATCAATGATAATAGTAATAATAAAACCAAGGATTAAAATGGCACATTGACTGACAAATAAACATGAAAAGAGAAGCAGAAAAGGGAGAAGAATTGGGCTGAAATATCCTGGAAGAGATCAAGCCAGAAAGCATTTGCGATAGATGTGATATAGTGATATGCTGCAAAATGCTGCAAGGAAAATTCCAGCTACTGCAATTGCAACACAGTAAATCAAGTATTTGTCATACTATGGAATTTCCCCAATAATCACACAGAAAGGGAATGTAAAGAATGGAACAGATACTGTACCTGTGCTGGTGATACTGGAGGGCAAATAAAAAAGATTTATTGGATGAGGTCAGAGGTGAGAATTGTTTTGTTTAAATGGATTAGACTATGGACAGCAAGGGCAAGCATCAGTCATGGACTGATCTATGATTAGTATTTTACTTTCTTTTATTGGTTCTATTTTTATTTTATTAAAAAAAATTAAAATGCGAAACTCCAAAAATTAAAAAACAAATGAAGAAAAGACCCAAAACAAACAAGACATTTAAAAAGTGCATTAAAGAATACATATATTATCCCCCTAGATGAATACTGTCTAATATATTACTACAATATTAGTTTCCTGTCCCTTTGTGAAATTGGCTCAAAACATTTTTAAACTACTAAATCTATTAGCAAATTATTAACAGAAATTGTGGACATTAACTGTAAAAATCTATACAGTACATACCTATGTGGGTATAAAAAGCACTAAACTCAGATTTGACTCCTAATAAATCACATCCCAGGACTGGACTTTCAAAAAAAAGTTTATTCTGATTTACTTTTAATTCAGACATTTGCATAATGTTTGAAAAATATGAATATTCTTTTCTAATATAGAAGATTTACTCACATCTTCTAGACAAATCAATAATTACATTAAAATAAACATAATTTCAAAAGAAACACATTTAGGATTGTGCAAAATTTGTTTTTAAGAAAATTTATTAAAATTATGGACAGCAATACCTAACTTTTTTGCATTACATAATTAAATTATTTTCAGTTCCAAAGTCACAAAAAGCATTGTATACTGAGAAAAAGTATCTATGTTTCTCACAATCTAATAAGTTATTGATTCATTCATTGTGCTGCTCACTCATTATTTCCTGACTGGGTTAAATAGTTTGAAAATGTACATGGGATAAGCAGGTAGAATCAAAGTGGCTTTATTTCAATTAAAGTTTACCAGTTTATCCTGGTAGACTACAGCTTCACTGTTCCCTGTAACTTGAAAAAAACAAACTAGCCCTTGCTAAGGTAAATTTATTCGTTATAATAAAGAACAATGAAATGTTGGCAGAATGAGACAGACCAATGGAAAAAGGCTTTTATGTACAGAGAGAGCTTTCACAAGAGGCTTTGAAAGTAGTTTTTGCCCAAGGATATTCTTAATTATTCAAAGCAGCTATGCTTCTCTTCCCACCCACCCACCCCAGATATTCCATTCCCTAATTTTCCTTCCAAGAGATGCTCAGCAATCTATGATCAGTGAATGGCCATTCCCTTAAAGTTCTTCATATTTTGAAGTGGTTCATGTTTTTTTTTTTCTATTTTTGCAAAGTTGAAGGATTTCTCCATGCACACTGTACTTATTTCTTAGTATCTCCATTTTTGGTTACTGTTATTCTATTCAACTTTGTTAGGTTCAACAATTATCCAAAATTATACTTACTTTTACGCCTGCTGTATAGCGTTCTAGCTTCTTATTAAGAAGGATGTAAATGGCAAGCATGTGGCAAGCTCTGTTTGAAAGGATAGTGTTGATCACATCACTATTCTTATAGCCAAGCTTTTCTGTCATGTACAGCAGCACGCTCTGACTTATGTCTTGTAGATGAATTCTGCAAAAAAGATTAATTATAACTTATAATCGAACATTTACTGGCTATTTGAAATTATGGTGAATCTCCCAAAAGCTACTTATGACCTGGTCCTGGCCTGGTATGGTCACTGCAGTCCCCATGTTCATTCATCCGCAGGGACATTGCAGTGCTCCCATCTATCTTTCTCTCTCCCTCTTCCATTGCTTCCTGCTGGCCTTATCCCCCTGCACATGGCCATGAGATAAAGCAATCTGTTCCAGCACTCTGGAAGGCCTTAGAGCTTTTCAAAAGAGGAGGAGGATATTTGGCCTGGTGGGGTGGGAATCAGAGCTAAGGTTTGGGGAAACCTATTGGTAGTAGGGAAAGGCTTGTGAAGATCCAAGGGGCAGGAAGGAGAAGGTAAGCCTGGGCCTGGGCTAGGTCTCCACGAGCCTCCCCCACTCCTGAGGTACCCCATGCTCCATTTAACAACCTGAACATTTGTTTAACAATTCACTGAGAAGAACAAGGATGATGGGATTGTTAAATGGAATGCTTCTCTTAACAGCAGTTGTGAAATGCAACTGTAATGGGCAGGGCTCATTATGGTTGTATCTCAAGGACTACCTGTTGGTTATCTACAAGGTTCTCAGGAGAAAGATGGCAATCCTAAAGGCATTCTTGAAAATCACCATGTTATTTTAATATGATAAAAAGATTTAATCGAGCTGATAATTGTGTTCAGGCTATGTTGAAAAGAGCAAGCTACAAATTGTTAATATGTTTTTAAAGAAAAATGTTGTATACTTGAAATGTATCTCTATGGTAGATATTCACAACCCAGTTTGGGGAGGGTAGTCCACATTTTAAAAGAATCATTATTTACTTAGTGGGGAAATGGACCATTAATCATGTGGTTCTCCTCATTTTCAAAGAAACATTGACTGATTGACTGACTGATGTTGGAACTATTAATCGTGAATATAATTTCCACTTCTATTGTAGAATTTTGAGTGTACATGTTTCTGTGCTTTCTACTAAAGAATGGTGAAATAAAGCCAATGGGCACAACCTTGGTCTCTACCTCAAGAAACACTTAAATAATAAAGAATAGTTAATTGCATGACAGGGAATGGAACAATTGATTAAACGGTCTTCTAAAATCTGGGGTTTTCTAGATATTGACTGACATTCCCTGAACTCCTAGTTAGCATTACTGTCTGTCTAGGAATTCTAGAACTGCTAGTCCAGAGAGTACCCTTTGTGAAAGGTTAGAACAGAGCTTCGTCTATACAGATAGTTGTAAACCAGGGGTGTCAAACTCAAGACCTGGGGGTTTTGCCAGTGAAAACAGAGCTCGGGAAGCCCACACGTGGCCTTCCCAAGCTCTGTTTTCACTGGAAGATGGTTGCAGCAGGCCTTCGCAACTGAAAATGGAGCTCGGGAGCCCATTTTCACTGGCAGAGCACTCAGGCCACCACAGGTGCCCCCGATACTAGTGGTGTCGAGCTGACCACACCCAGCCTGGCCATGCCCAGCCCAGCCCCCCAAACACAACCCTGATGTAGCCCTCAATGAAATAGAGTTTGACACCCCTGTCGTAAACTAATACAATAAAACTCTTAAAACAGAGTCCTTCAAAATATTGTCATAACTGTATTCAATTAAGAAGTTTTAAATTCATTCAGACCACCATTCAGTGCCAGGCTCTTAAAAGTGTCCAGTTTCTGTTTCAGATTATTTCTGCAACATTATTCTCAATAGATAGTAGACAAGTCACATGTGACTTCTATATAAATATTTTCAAAGCAACCCAAATAAGATGAATCATTTTTTTTCACGCTTTAATATGAATAACAATTCAGTGGCAAGAAATTAAGAACTTCCTAAATTCTCCTATTAAAATTAAGCAAATTAAAAGTGCTTGCCTTTGGCTGAATCAAGGGCTAAATGTATAAATTCAGATTACAAAATATTTCTCATTTTATTACTACTTTCCAATTATACAGATATTGATGAAAAATGTCTATTGTCATTGCAACATTGCAATTTATGTCTGCATTTTATTTTGTCTTAAAAATAAAGGCAATTTTTTTTGAAACATACAACTAAAGATCAGTAATTATTTATTTTCAGAAATGTGCTTATGATAGCATCTTACAAAAAGCTACATGGAATTTGTTCATAAAAAAAATAAATGCTATTGTATTTTCTCTGTACTGGTTTAAATTATTAGCAAAACTAATAAAATTCTCCAAGTGGTAATTTACATTGGATTGATGCTTTGTTTTCGTGGCTATAAAAATAAAAGATAACTGAAAACACAAGCAAGTATAATTGAATATAAGTTAAAACTGATAGCATCTACCTAGACTCAGGTCAAAAGCCTGCTTAATTAAGGAAAAACATTCCAACATGTTTCTCTCTGGCAGGGGTTTTCAAAGCCTGCAAAGAACCACTGTCCTCTTTTTCATAATCTCACCAAATCTGTTCTTGATGCTGGCCAAATTAAAAACAAGGTTGCGGTTATAAGGGTCAATGTAATTGTCACATAGCCTGATGCCAAGCTATATATGGTTGACAGTACTTTAAATTATATACAGAATCAGATTCACAGATATTAACAAGAGAGGCCACTTGCTCACTATAATTAAGCACTGTCAACCTTCTGAATGAGGCACCTGAATTAACAAAAACTCCAAACATTTTTCAAATCTTTACATAAAGAATGTTACGTGTTATCCAAAGAGGAGCCAACCACCCCATTTGCTTAACGACTGTGGTAAAATCATGTCAGTCATGTAATGACCCACTTAACTGACTCGACTCATAGCCACAATTCCGGGCTCAATTACAATTGTAAATTGAGGACTACCTGTACATATTACAGCACTTCCCCCACCCACCCCCTTCAAAGGAATACTAAAAACTAACTGGAAATTATCCCTTGTAGGATTCAAAAAACTTTATTTTATAAAAGCAAGTTGTCATTATTGCTTCTTTTAGACGTGCAGAATAAATCTTTATTAAAAGTGGCAGATTTCACAAATTCAACAATCTTCCCCACATCCTAAGGTTCTACAGAGTGAAAAATATCAGCAAAAATAGCACATTTGATATTGTGTACCAAAGAAATGGACCAAAGACTGTTTCAATCTTCCTGAAAATTGATTCTTGATTTGTTCAGATTTGGGATCAAACTATAGAGGCTATATTAAACAAATTTTTGCATTTTTAAAAATGGAAACAGCTGATAAGTCTAAAAAGTACAGTAGCTGAAAACAGGAAGATTATTCATTTCCTCCCTGCTTGTTAGTGTCATGAAAAGTAAGTGTTCTGTCCTACTATCTGTATTAGAAGAAGTGAAAATTTACACTTGCATGCTTAAGCAGTATCCTTGGTTATTGATTTCTGAAGAAAAGAGTATGTTTTTATATTTGTGAAATTATTACAATGTATTATAAGTATTAGCTGGCTGGCTACTACTGGAATTAGAGTTTTAGATTACAATACTACATATTTTTATGGAGCTAAGCATTTCCCTATTTAACTATATTTACTTCTGAGTAAGCCTTTATATAACTGTAGTGTTGGTCTAATAGCCCATTCTTTCTTATATTCAGTAAATTGAGAGTTTTACAGTATAACTTATCCAGCTCACAGGTTCTAACTCCAATTATGAAATGCCCTTCCATCAGAAATTACCTGGCACGTACACTGACTCATCAGTTTCAATTTAAAATCTAGTTAGACAAACTTTT
The DNA here is from genome assembly GCA_012654045.1 of Ptyas mucosa. NCBI lineage: Eukaryota > Metazoa > Chordata > Lepidosauria > Squamata > Colubridae > Ptyas > Ptyas mucosa. Next base: position 31,027,368 of record WNWU01000016.1, on the reverse strand, counting down.
AGATTTTACTACGCCCCAGGTTGTGTTTCAGGATTTTATTTTGTTTTGTGTTATTGTTTCCATGGCTGCCTCTGTATCCTATGCTTGATTTGGATAAAAAAAAGCTTAAATAAATTCTTTTTACAAATACCATTGAATCATAATTCTCAGAACCAATTCCCATGTATGACTTCATAAAATGTGACTTTGATGACAAATTATGCTCTGCCCATTCAATGCCCTGCCTGAAACACTGCAATTTTTCTAACTGGAAAATCCTAACAACTAAATGTGTGGATCACATTTGGGATATTGATGTGATATTTAAAATGCATGTATGATCCTTCTGTGTAACATTCTAAGCAAGTATATAACTTTTTCCACTTTCAAGAGAGAAGAGTTTTTGCATAAAAATGTGTGTTATCTTCAGTGCTTTACAGATCAGGTAACAGAACAGCAATGCTTGGATAATGATTTATCTCATTTTCTGCCATGCAAATCAATCATTTTTTTCTTGCAGTTCATTTACTGTAGTATATTTTGTTCATTCTTGCTGCCTAGCAGCAACCAGGCAGCAGAACATAAATGTAATGTTTGTATCCATCATATAAAAGCTAAACTAGATGTTTAGAAAGGTACCAGCCTCCCTGCTGTATTAATATCCACCCATGTGTTACATAACCGTCATTACCATAGTAACTAGCATTTCACAACTATTAAGGGTTTTTATCCTAAGAAAACCCTCTTTATTTAGGTTGGGAAGGCTCAACTTCCACAGCAAAAATGTGAAAAAGCAATGTGGCAAACCTAAGGATCCATCAGTGCTTTTGAAACTAATCTGAACAATCCTAAATCAGAACCCAGAATGGTCATTATTGCACCATACTTTGTCCTCCTCCTAACGAACCCGTGAAGACTGAGCAGAATGAAACTCAAAAGTAGGAAGCAGCCAAGCAGTCAGGTTGAAGGAGAGTGAAGAAACTGAGAAGTCTCCAGGTCAAATCTCCCTGAAGTTATCAACCCAGAAGATTGTCTAACCAAGGAATGATGCTCTCTGCATTTACATTTTTTCCTCTTAAATGCAGAGATAATAGTAGGAGAGCATTTTGATTACTCGAGCAACTTAGCTGAAAAATGTATTATTTTGTAACTTTGTTCTTTACCACTATGATTTTTTTTCCCAGAGAATTTTCAAGCTTGTAAATACCAAAGGAATTAAGAAGTGAGCGCAGAGGAATGTGAAAAAAGAGAAATTAAGAAAGAAACATAACCTCCAATCCAGCTTTCTGATCAGAGGCACCTCAATGTCTTTGATGGAATTTTATCATGTTGGCAGAATACCCAGCACATTCTGCCTTTTGTGTATTACCTGTTTGGATAAGTGACATTATTTAGTGCTTTCCCATTTTCACTAAGCCAACGATTTGCTAATGCTTGTTGGATGTTTGGTCTCTTTGCAGGATCTGGTTCTAGCAGAATTTTTAAGAAGTTTACAGCTGCTGCAAAGACATTGAAAAAAAAGGGAGGGGGAGGAAGTGTTATTTTCTTTGTAACTATATTTATTCTTTTGAAGTCAAATAAGGTATTAAGGTATTTTAGAATAACAATATTTCTCTCAAAATCTGAAATACAATAATTACATTTACACATTGCTTTTACACATTAAGCTAAGGAAGTCTCTTACTGGTATACAGTAGTGAAAAAGATAACTTCAGTAGTTAAGAAAATAACACCTCCCCAAATAAGATAGATAATTCAATCTTTATAAACAGTTGTTTAAATAATCATTTTGACCACCTTTGAATTATAAATTCCAATGGCTATATTCCAGACTGCATGACACAATGGTTACTTTTATTCAAGTTTTCTTGAATACTTCAAAGTAGCTACGTTTACATCCAATTTTAATTCATGGTTTATAAAAGATAGCGCTAGATTGACTCAATACATCAAGGCAAAACCAAACCAGTAACTTTACTGCTTAGTGTAACATTCAAGTCTTGCATCTTAGTGTAGTTAATAAATATTGCTATGGCAGAATTTGGACTGATTGCCCTATCAGTGCCTAATTATCCACTTTTTATGCTAAGGTTTTAAAATACAGATTTAAACCTGAAATACTAAATTCTATATTTTAACAAATAATAAGAATATTGTTAAGAATATAATTATGATTGACAATGAAGTCCTTTTGACTTAATTACATTGATGTTGTTAGAGATGCAGTGAAACTGATATTTTATTTAAATACAGTGTCTCATTTAGGTATGAAGCAATTAAATATATCAACTGAACCTTCTTAGTCACATGGGAATTGTCTTCTAGACAAAGAAAAGGAATTTACAATAAAAAAACTTATTGTTCAGAAGGACAAATATATGCTTTCAACTATTCAGTGATAGCAGCATTGATTAATATAGATCAACCATGATGATTGCAATGAATTATGGTTTAATAATAATTTAAATGAATAGTTAACAATAAATTAATGAGGCACTGCACTTGGCATTTCTACTTCGTGTAACTTTCACCAGAAAGTTCCACTTTCACCAGTGGAATCACCACTTGCAATTGTGTGAGTGGCTCACTTGGTCCATTATCCGATGACTAGAGAAAACATCTGAATTCTGTGCTAAAATAATACTGGTAAATGCTTGGAAAACATTCTAACAGTATTCTGCTCTTAAAAATACCATCCCAAGTAAAAGGAAAAGAACTGTATCTATTTCTGCATTTCACATGTCTGAATAAGGTGCAGAATTCGTGTTTTCTATCTGTGTAACAAGAAGACATCAAATTTCTCTTAAAGGATATCATTCACAAGCAGATTGTCACCGATCCTCTCACAACTGTACAAAGGGATTTGCTTAATCACTATCCTAGCAAACAACGATGTCAAAGGTTTTCCACATGAAATCAGGAAAAGGAAGTATGTGTTCATGTTCCACAATAAATCAAAGACAAGGAAGAGAAAGGATGCTGTCCAATAAATCAGGATTAGATACTATCTGGGCAATATTACATCTGTTTTGAACATCCTGCAGCAATCGTTATTTCTGCTGACCTGGATATTATACGGTCTATGTCACATATGATACACAAGAATATTTGCATAAAGAATTTGCAAATAATCATTTTTAATTTTGTGTGTATTTGGTATATGGGAATTTCTCTGATGCTTTTCCACCAATAAAACATCAGAGCTTTCAAGCCAGAATCCACAACAGCACTTTATTTTCCAGACCAACATTATGATACCAATAAGTTAAGCAAAAGCTATCCTTTTCAAATTGCACAGATGGTAGCTTGATCACAGCTACTATCTCAGGAGAATCAGGTGGGGCTGAGCTTATACTGGCTGTAATCAAACGATCTGGAGCTTACAGGCCTTATAAATCATGTATAGTGATGTTAATCAACATTGAGCAACTTTCTAACATATGGCAACTAAAGCACTTATAAATTTACCTTCATAATCCATGACTAAGTTAGTGACCCAGGAAGAATAGTCATAAACTGGACATTAAGCAGAAAAGAACAATAGCCTATTAACAAGGATGTTTTTTCCCTCTTCTTCCTCATCCTTTTCTCAGGAACTAAATACCTCATAGCATATAAAAGTTGTTCCTACAGATAAACCTTGAACATCATGTTGCTGCTTTATTTTTTCCTCATCCTCTTCTACCCTCTTTTTCTCAAACTATAGGACTATGCATTTCTTCACTCATGATTTATAGTGTCTTTTAGTATCACCCCAGCCATTGTTATGACTATAAATCTTGTGTTAATTACTGTTATATCAAGCCAGCGATAGTTGGATGACTCCTAAAATGCTAAAAATCCCTGGGGAGAAATTGGCCTAATTTAATACTGATCTAACTTGTTAATACCCCTTCTATTTGTATCTAGTTTTCTCTAAGATGCATTACAATTCTGTTAAATTATGTACAAACATTTGTTATATATAAATAATCAACACTTGCAAATGCCAACAATTAAGTGAACTGTGAAACAGACTTATAAGCCATACACATTAACATGCTACTCTTCCTTTTTAATAAGGTACAAGTAGCTACTTCGTAAGAATAAATCTATGGTAAATGCATCTTCAATTGTAGCTATGTCAAACAGGAAAGAAGGATGATCCAAAACTAAACTCTGGTGGCCTATCAAACAACCTTTTGGAAACTTTCCCAACCTTACTTCATTTTCCTGTTGTAGATGAGATACATCTGAAACTCAACAGTCATAAAACAAGAATAAATATTCGAACATGAATAAGTTTGAGGTCATAGCCAAGTTCCTTAAAGTTGGAATCCAGCCAATTGAAAATCAATAACAGAACAGTTATATTTTTAAAAATAATTTTCAAGGCTGCAAGCCTAGACCCTCTTGCCTAAGACTAAGACTAAAACAGTAAGATCTACTACTGAGAAACATATATATCAATTAATTGTAACAAAAACAACTAAAATGTTATTAATCTGACTTTGTTGTTGTTTCTGGATTCTATGTCTCTTAAAAACATATAATACTGGCATGTGTTTTCAAATGGCAAATAAAACAGCTTTCGAAAAGTGACTAGTTATCCGAAATTGTTTATTTTACACTAAAGATAAGCAACCCACAACTCATGGACAGCGTGAAGCTCCTCAGTTTCCATATGGTCCCTTGAATACTTTAAAATCATACTGGTGAGATTTGGTACATGAGATTCCTAGCTGTTTATAGTTGTTCCAACCACCTCACAAATAAGGTCCCATGGACATTACATTGTAATCATTGAAAGGACAACTTGAACATTGATGTGTGCTATTATACAATTGTTTTTGTGCCTTTGAGTCAGTACTGATTCCTGGCAGTTGCTTAAACAGGTTCCTGCAGTTTTCATAGCAAATTTCAGAAATGTTTTTATCACTGCCTACTTCCTAGGGTTGAGAGAGAATAACTAGCCCACGGGCAACAACCTGGATTTTCTTTGTGCCTAAGGAAGGACTAGAACTCAAATCTCCTGGTTTCTTGCCTGATGCTGTAACCATCACACCAAACTGGCTCTCAATAATGTTATGCAGCATGCCATAATTTGCTGTCTCTGGAAAACACATAGTTAATGTTGTCAGTACTACGGTATACAGACAGAATCACAACACTTTAAGTAGCATAACACTGAAATAACTTAGATTGCTACACTAATATTTACAATTTAACTCGTCAAAACTGCCTACTCTTTTAATGCTAGACTTTTTTTTTTTCATTTGGGAGGGTTATGATTTTTTATATTAAGGGTCACCTTGAACAGCGAGATGGACAGCAAATAAATTTGATAATAATATTAGTTACTTTTCAAAATAATGAAATTGTTTTTATAAAAATTAAAATTAAAATAGCTCCCTCCAAATACTGCCCAAGAAAAAGTGAAAGTCTCTATTTACTTCTTTTGGCCCCAGAAAACATCTAGTACACGATCATTTGAAACACTGGATTAGTTGAATTACATCAATTCCATACAGGAACAAAACAAGATAAAATTACTATGAAAATGTAACAAAGTATAAATGATTCATTAAAAAAACAGGTATGCAATTATATAGCTCTAAATTGCCCGTAATTGCCACTTCAAACAAGAATTCACAAACAAAATCTTCCCTTTTCTTTAGATGTAATCTTCTAACCCGATACTTAAAATAAACTTGGGATGGGAAAGGCAGCATTTTGTATCTAAAGCCAACAAAGGAATTGTCCAGGATTTCAGCAGGATGTGGTAACACTTTCAGTTTGTTGGGGTTTTGAATATAAGATTACCATGAACTGGAAGTATGAATATAAACCAGCCAGTACTACTGACTGTCTCTGGGAAATCTTTTGCACAAAATATCAAATGCATTAATTGTGTGGAATATCAAGAAAATTGTTGGAAAGAAACAGGGACAGTTTGAAGGGGGAGTCTTTGTTCTCCTTAGTTAAATATACAACTGTTTAAATATTTAGTAATGTGGAAACCGAATTTAATCACAGATATATTACTTCTATTTATTATCTTTAAATGTATGTGAAAACTAAAAAAATAATTCTACAAGGCTTGGTGTACCACAGAAAAAGGTTAAATAATATTTTCATACCTCTGTGGTGCTTTGGGATAAATTATTTTTAGATATAAAGCTGGAACAAGTCCCACTGAGATCAATAGAATTTATTCTTGGGCAGCATGTTCTATGGAAGAGCAGTAAAGTTCCTTAATATACTAATAAAAAATAATACCTGAAGTGCTGGAACAAGTTCTTTAGCAATTTCATTAACAATTTGTGCAAACTCTTGTCCACAAGAAGTTAACACTGCAGTGCCCACCTTTAATTATGAGCCTACAGGTAGTTCTGGTTCAGTAGCCATTCAAAATTACAATGGTGCTGAATGAGAAGACTTATGACTTGTAGGTCTTTGTAGTTGCAACTGTCGCAGCAGTCATGTGATCATGATTTCAATGCTTGGCAACTGGCTTGCAATTATGATATCACAGCATTCCACAGTTATATGATCAACGTTTGTGACGTTGTGCCATGTGGGATTCACCTAAAAATGGCAATTGGGATTACCATTGTAAGTCAGCATAATCATGTGGACATGTGCTTTCTGACCACATAGCGATGGAGTTTCCAACCCCAAGTACTGTTATTAACTAAGGGCCACCTGCAATAGAAGCTAAAAAAATCCAGCAACACTTAAATACATTTACCTGTGGAAAGCTGAGTAGGATATGGATTCATTTCTTTGTCAATCATCTTCTGGTACAAAGCTCTCAGACTGAATGGCTCAACAGTAAATGGCAGTGTCCCAGTCAACATTGCATACATATTCACACCACTGCAAAAGAAGAGTGGTGGTGGTGGGGGAAAAAGGGTAAGCAAAAAGTTCTACTGGAAATAAAACAAAAGATGCAAAGAGATTATGTTTAGTGGTAAACAGCTATAATTTATGGAACATAAAATAACATGTTAGGACATTCTTGGTGTATTTAATCCACAACAATCTCCCCTGCCTCCTAAGATCCTATTAATTAGAAAGCAGTCCCTGACCCTGAAAACATACAGATGTAAAGTAGATGTTCAGTCCCTGATATATGATCTCTTCCAACATGAATTATAACAGGGCTATTTTAGGGCTTAGCCTACAGCATGTATGTGTTTTCTATATCAAAATGGTGGGAAACAGTGCTGGCTTTTGGCGACTGTGGCTAGAATTCAAGGGCCACAGCAAGGGGACAGAGGAGTCCCTTGGAGCTTCAGTTTATCCAATTCTGACTTAAAAGATGGAGTGCAGTACTATAGGTTTAGATGACAGAACAAAACAGCAAAACTATGCCAATGCTAGCGAATAAAATCAGTTATCCATTTTCAAAGTGGAATATTTTGTAAAAATGTTCCATTTTAAATAAACTTTTTAATTTTTGCTAGTGTAAACATGATGTGGAGAGAATATGCTGGTTTTAAACTATATTAACTCACATGGACCAAACATCTATTTTGGGACCATATTTCTTCCTTGCAAGAAGCTCTGGTGCTGCATAAGCAGGACTGCCGCATTGGGTGCTGAATGGATCAGTGTAGCCCAGGATACTTGCACAATTGCTCAAGCCAAAGTCTGTGAGGAAAAAACAAAGAATACACATTTAAACGCTGCATTGGAAAGACTTCAGTCTCTAAACAGTTATCGTTTATTACCTTCTTATGTTTTTATTTTTCTTTTTATAAATCTTGTTTTAGTTAAAGCAGAAACTTTCCCCAACTGGCACTCTTAAGACATAATGGATCACAATTACCATCATTTCTACCTAGCATGGCTTTTGTACTCCATCATATCTATAAAGCACCTGGTTGGGTGTAAAGGTAGGTTACAGAATTGTAATTTGAATGCTGCTTTTTTAATTATACAAAGAAAATGGAAATAATCTTCCAAAAGCATAAACATAATTTCCTGGGGTATAATTCTGGTTTTCTTGCTTCTGTGAAACACCCTATTCTGCTAAGACCTATCTATACTTATAGTTCCTTAAGGGCATTTGATTTTAATATCAGCAAGTATTTTTACATACTGATCCACCTTGGAAAATGACAAAGAGTGAAGTATACCACTGGGTATGAATAGCTTAATATTCTTAAATGGAACCTGATAGGAATTGTGTCCATATGCAGATAAAACATTCAGCTGCAAGATATAACAAACACAACAAGGCTAAATATAAAAAAGGCACATGTAATCTCAAGCAAGCAGCACTAATAGAACCCTAGACAGGCAGTGCTTTTCTTCTATTTTAAATTGTGATTTACTTAAATATACTCAAGTAACTTACACTTTTTAATTAAAATGTTTATAACTTATGATTTCAAATCAAGACCTTTCCATTAAAAGGTATTATTGCTGAATACCAATACTAACATTTCCTTTGAAAATAAATCCCATCCTCATTTTAAGATTGGTCCTTTGTTTAAAAGGGGATACATAACAATCTGCTGCATTTGAGGCTGTCGGAATTATATAAAACCAAGGAAATTTCTATGGTATGTTCTTATATTCTACGGCAGGGGTGTCAAACTCAAGAGTGCTTAGATCTGGTCCGTGGGCCACACTGGGACAGCAAAGGATCGGCCCGCAGTGCCTCTGCCAGCAAAAATGGAGCCTGGGAGGGCTGCATGAAGCCCTCCTGAACTCTGTTTTCACTGACAGAGGGTTGCAGGAGGCCGTCACAGCCAAAAATGGAACTTGGGAGCCCGTTTTCACTGGCAACGTGCTCAGGCCACCACCTGCGCCCCGGACACGAGTGACATTGAGCTGGCCATGCCCATCCTGGCTACACCCACCCCAGCCCCCAGAGGTCAAATTCAACTCTGATGCAGCCCTCAATGAAATAGTTTGACACCCCTGTTCTATGGCATGCTGGCTAGAGAATTCTGGGACTTGGAAGTCCACACATCTGAAAGTTGCCAAGGCTGAGAAACACTGTTCTACAGCATCTTCTTACACAGACTACAGTAAGAAAATGTTTAGGCAACTAAAGCAAATGCAAAATAGTTATATTCTAGTTTTGTTTTATATATATTGTTTGGCAGTGACTGCATACAGAAGCCAGCTTTATATGTTCTGGAGTAATCAAACAGTCCATTATAAGAACAAAAGCTATCAGATGTTAATACAACTTTAAAATACTTTTGCTGTCACCTAGGCTTTAAACTAAGTTGTTGATTGGCTGATGGTAATATGTATTTTTCAATATACTGGTGAATAGCATTTCTTACATACAAGTGTTATATAGGTCTTTCCCAAAGTGGTGCCTTTCCCCAAAGCTATTTTGCCAAGCTGTCACCTCATAAGTGCCCTTAAGCCATGTGAGACAAAGCTTTGTTTCACAGATTTTCTGCCCTACTTAAGAGGTAGTAATGCTTGTTCTTAACTCACTTTATTCACATTCACTGTTGCAACAAAATGAATTGACTCGGCAGAATTAAATCCCTAAGCACATGCTTTTATAGGGGGAATATTTTCCTTTTAATGCCCACAACTAACATTAATGGGAGTTTTCCACAGACAGTAATAAAAGATGACTCATTTATGATTTCTGCAGAATGTGTATGATCAATGCAAACACTGCATTTTTAGAGGCAGAGGTTCAATCAAGAAACCTTTGAGTTTTCTCAAGGTACTTGTTATTTTAATTTTGCAGACAAATGTATTGATTGAACACTAAAGTTTGCTTCATACTACGTGAACAAAGATCCCATTTGATTGCAGCATCAAAAAGATCTTAAACTTTAAGTCACTTAAAATAGGAATCCAAATGTCAAAGGAAGATGTTTATTCTACTTCTCCAACCATTCAACATGCTTTAGACGAAAGGCTTCACAATATATATATATATATTTAAATTTACTATATTTTCTGTGTGTTTGTAAAGAAACACCTGAATTACATATATAATCAAATAGTAAATGTTCAATATTTTTAAAACCCAGGTATTGTGTTAATTTATGACAAAAATGCTGATTAGTGTCTGAAGACTTCAATTACTACAAGACTTTCGTACCAATAAGTTTGATATTGTTGTCTTCATCTAGCAAAAGATTTTCTATCTTCAGATCTCTGCAATATACAAAGATATTAAATGAGATTTCAAACAACTGAACTTTCAATATTCAAAATTTCATTGACAATTGTGATTATCTTTTTGTACAAATTGGTATAATTCTTGTTTTTTATATAAATATGAAGTAAAATACATTTGACTATATTCTCATAAAAATGAATACATGGATCTGTTATTTTGAAGTTGATGCAAACAGGTATTAGGCCAATGCCATAAAAGCAAATAAGTATAAGTTTGTTAAAAAAGAATGCAGTAATTTTAATCATTCCTGTAAAAATGTATAAAGAACAAGCTAGTTCAGCTTTAACATACATCTTCAAAATATCAATTATGAATCAAATATTCTTTTATTCTATTAAGAGCGATCAATGTGAGACCTAAGGCTCCATGCAGTTCTGCAATCATTTTTTCTGTATCGTCTAAGGCTCCTTGGGGCTCCATCCCCTTGTTAGAGGCATATTCCATTAATTTACATTGCTACCTCTTCACTGTGTTTTCCACCAAAATGCTAGAAAAAGATGGCCAATATACCTGGTTTTACTTAAATACATGAACTGCCATAATGTAAATGAAAAAGTGTGAATGAAAATGTTCAGAAGAAAAGCTAACTTTGGATTTATTTATTTTTTTTAAGTCAGTCTTCAAGACTTCTGACAATGAATCCAATTCTAGCAGGTGTATTGCTCTAAAATAAAATGAGCAATGATATTTCAATAAGAAATGCATACCATGAAACAAATCTAAGATGCTTCAAATACTTGCCATCTTAACTGGTTTTATTACTGTTTAACTGTTTCTAGGGACTTCATGTTTAGAACACGGTCTATGTATTCAATATGCTTCATTACAAATTTTACATTTAACACAACTGTCATTGGATGGGATAATACTTGGATTAGAATAGACAGGAAGTGAAAATGTCCTTTTTCTTAGACAGAATACCAGATAAGTTTTAGGTAAACTGAAAAATGCTTTTTGAAGCTGTCTGAATAGAGAGAAAAGCACAAGTGCCAGCAGGATCTTTTTCTCCCAAGGCAAATAGCAAATACCAAGGAGCAATTATCTCAGGATGGCAGGAGAGGAAAGAGATCGTTCTCCTTGTTTGTCATAATGAAATAAAATAAAGGAAGTGTTTCTTAGTCTAAATATATTCCTAATATGGTAATATGTTTTAATAACTACCTTTCAACAGTCAAAGTACTTTATTATAGTAAAGTACTTAGCAGAGTCAACTGGATGGAACAATTCCAGTAACTCAAGAGTTCCTAATAAAAATTAAGATCAAATTATGACACATATTTATTACTGAAAATGATAAAGACAAAGAAATGCTACTGAAGGAAAACCTTATTAAATATGCTCTAGGAACCAGATACTGCAAGCCATGTTAATACCAACTATTGCCTTTATTCACAATGGAAACTGTGCAATGTACTGTATCATATATCACATCCAGAATATATATACCTAAGCATTAATTACATTTATATATATAATATCATGTATACCTCAGGAAATATGTTGAACTACATAACACGATAGTATGGTAAAACCTGAATGAAAACAAACTAATCAAGTATAAGACAAATGTACTGGAAAGATTATTGGGGAACCTTTTACCATTCTTGGTACAAAATCAAAGGCAGTAGGATAATCTTTCTAATAAAAATATTTCAGAAAAAATGAAAATAATGTATGATAGATTCACATTACAAGCTAAATGCATCAGGCTCATTGCAGCAGTTACTACTGATTATACAGGTGAAACTCGAAAAATTAGAATATCGTGCAAAAGTTCATTTATTTCAGTAATGCAACTTAAAAGGTGAAACTAATATATGAGATAGACTCATTACATGCAAAGTGAGATAGTTCAAGCCTTGATTTGTCATAATTTTGAGGATTATGGCTTACAGCTCATGAAAACCCCAAATTCACAATCTCAGAAAATTAGAATATTACATGAAATCAATAAAACAAGGATTGTACATAGAACAATATCGGACCTCTGAAAAGTATAAGAATGCATATGTACGCAGTACTTGGTTTGGGCCCCTTTTGCATCAATTACTGCCTCAATGCGGTGTGGCATGGATGCTATCAGCCTGTGGCACTGCTGAGGTGTTTTGGAAGACTAGGATGCTTCAATAGCGATCTTCAGTTCTTCTGCATTGTTCGGTCTCATGTCTCTCATCTTTCTCTTGGCAATGCCCCATAGATTCTCTATGGGGTTCAGGTCAGGCGAGTTTGCTGGCCAATCAAGCACAGTAATCCCATGGTCATTGAACCAGGTTTTGGTACTTTTGGCAGTGTGGGCAGGTGCCAAGTCCTGCTGGAAAATGAAGTCAGCATCCCTAAAAAGCTCATCTGCAGAAGGAAGCATGAAGCGCTCCAAAATCTCCTGGTAGACAGCTGCATTGATCTTGGACTTAATGAAGCACAGTGGACCAACACCAGTAGATGACATGGCTCCCCAAATCAACACAGACTGTGGAAACTTCACACTGGACTTCAAGCATCTTGCAGTGTGTTCCTCTCCATTCTTCCTCCAGACTCTGGGTCCTTGGTTTCCAAATGAGATGCAAAAGTTGCTCTCATCAGAAAAGAGGACTTTGGACCACTGAGCAACAGACCAGTTCTTTTTGTCTTTAGCCCAGGTAAGACGCTTCTGACATTTATTGTTCAGGAGCGGCTTGACAAGAGGAATACGACATTTGAAGCCCATGTCCAGGATCCGTCTGTGTGTGGTAGCTCTTGATGCACTGACTCCAGCCTCAATCCACTCCTTGTGAAAGTCCCCGACACTTTTGAATGGCCTTTTCCTGACAATCGTCTCCAGGCTGCGGTCATCCCTGCTGCTTGTGCACCTTTTTCTTCCACACTTTTCCCTTCCACATAACTTTCTATTAATGTGCTTTGATACAGCACTTTGGGAACATCCAACTTCTTTTGCAATTACCTTTTGAGGCTTTACCTCCTTATGGAAGGTGTCAATGATGGTTTTCTGCACAACTGTCAGGTCAGCAGTCTTTCCCATGATTGTGATTCCTACTGAACCAGACTGAGAGACCATTTAAAAGCTCAGGAACCCTTTGCAGGTGTTATGGCTCAATTAGCTGATTAGAGTGAGACACTTTGAGCCTAGAATATTGAACCTTTTCACAATATTCTAATTTTCTGAAATTGTGAATTTGGGGGTTTCATGAGCTGTAAGCCATAATCATCAAAATTATGACAGATCAAGGCTTGAACCATCTCGTTTGCATGTAATGAGTCTATCTCATATATTAGTTTCACCTTTTAAGTTGCATTACTGAAATAAATGAACTTTTGCACGATATTCTAATTTTTCAAGTTTCACCTTTATGCCTGTTATAGAAACATGGTTTATAATCCACTGTTTTTGCAGGCTATTAAATGTCATTCTATACTATAAATATAAAGAGTATCTTATCAATTGAGGCATCTGATAAAGAATCTAGAAAGTAGAAGTTAAGCTGCTAGTTTAAAAGTGATTTGATTATGTATGATCAAACTAATATCAGATTTTAGCAACCACATCAGTAAGTTTTCTCATTATCTTTCCATAAGTTGGTACTCCAGGTCTTCCAATGATGCTACTCATCACTTTAGCTGAATCCTCCCATCTTGCTATTGGTTGTCCTCTTCTTTACTTTTCTTCCACTTTTCCTAGCATTAGAGCCTTCCTCCAGAGAGCTAGGTCTTATTATATAATATGCCAATATGATAATTTCATCCAGATCATTTGAGCCTTGAGTGAGAATTATGGGTTGATTTGTTTGATGATCCATTTGTGCATTTTTTGGCTATCCACAGTATTCTCAAGAAACTTCAACATCGAAGTTCAAAAGCACCTATACTCTATTTATCCCACATCTTCAAAGTCACATGGAGACGATTATATGTTCAGGGATCCCTATATTCTATTCCACAGCTTAACCTGTTTGACACTATCGTTGTTATTTTTTACAATCAATGACTTTTTCTTGGCATTCTTTGGCTTTCCCAATTATCCAGCATACATCAGCAGTAGCTCATGTTTCTTGCCTTTTATAAAGCCACCTTGAACACTCCATTTCTATGTAGGGAATCATCTGCATTGGATGACTCTAAGCACTATTTCACTTGTATGTGGTATTAAAAGATATTGTATGATAGCAAGTTCTTTCTTTAGCCTCCTTAGTTAGGGATTCTGACTTGTCAGAAGTCAGCTGTGAAGGTCAGAAATGATGACCACGGGATACTGTGATAATTGTAAATGTGCTGTTGTAATGTCCAATGGTGCTGAACAAATGGTCAGTAAATTAGGATGTACTTTTATTTATTTATTTAATTTGTTATTAGTTTGATTTATATGCTGCCTTTCTCCGGAGACTCAGGGCGGCTTACAATGCATTAAGCAATAGCCTTCATACTTTTGTATATACCTGCTTAGTAGGGCTTTTTGGCCCCCCCAAGCGATGTTCTATTTTATACAAAGTCAGCTTATTGCCCCCACAAACCGAGTCCTCATTTTACCTACCTCGGAAGGATGGAAGGCTAAGTCAACCTTGAGCCTGGTGAGAATTGAACTCGCACTAATTGCAGGCAGCTGGCAGCTAAGTGCTACTTTAACAGCAGTTTAGCCCGCTGCACCACCAAGGCTTTAAATGTTACTGCCAGAGATCATTTCATGAACAGTACTAAATTTTGTCTCCCATATCCAACGCAACAAGCAAGACTGTTCTCTATTATATATTGTCCTATTTCTCAAAATCTGCTAGTTTTCTGAATAATTAAGTTTGAGAAGATAATATGCACCCAGATCCTCAATTAAAGAAACAGTGGAAAACAGATACACAGGAAGCAGTCTTTGCTATTGGAACATTATTAAATTCCTTTCCTTGATGTTTTGACAGTAATTACACTGAGTATCTGTAGTTTTAAAATTACTTTAAAAGTTGTTGAGAATATCCTGGTTTTTACAATACAAAGGGTTGCTGAAATACCTTCTGAAAAGAGGTTTCAAGATTGTTTTCTTCTACCAGAGGGGAAAAAAAATATTCTCTCAAACTTGAATGTGCACTTTTTATGTGCACTTTGGAATTCAGTCACATTCCAAAGCATACTTTATAGGTAGAGTCTCTATCATAAAAGTATGCACAACAAACTTTATTTATTTATTTATTTATTTATTTGTTTGGCCAAGTTTTTAATTCATGGCGGAAAGTGTGAAGGTCAGGCGCTAATCGGAGTTCCAAGGGGAGTTGATTCCAGAGGGTGGGGGCACCCACCGAGAAGTAGAGATTCTCATAGTAGAGATTCTCATAATCTGAGTGTTTCATGAAATATTTCATGAAGTCAAGGTCTACATGCTTCCCAATACATACAAATTGATAGGATTTTCAATGTAATCTTGCAAACTAGCAGTTAGGTTTCAAAACATCCCTATGACACCAAGTTGCTTCAGAAAATTGGGGTTAAATTATATACAATTCCATTTGTGTGCTTAATCTGCTGATTCAAGCAAACATCTTGTGATCCTAAAGAGTGATTGAAACTCCCATCATCAGTCACTATTTACCTTGTTTACCTATGACAATACCAGACTGAAATTAAGACTCACCTGAGTAACAATGCTCTTCCCTACTATAGTGCTTGAAAAAAAAATAGCCTCAAAACCCACCTGACAAGTTATCACTGCTGGAATTCTAAGTCTCCATCATTCCACAGAAAGCATAATTCATATTAGTCTGTTTTACATTCAAAACTAAATTAGAATTTAAAGTTACATGCTATCTAACAGAAATATGGTGAATATACTATATCATAAATAACTTTCATTATTGCTTACTCTGATGAATAATTCAACTCACTGCACCATAGCTCTGAAATATTCATCCTTACCCTTCTACTTCCAGAAGACTGTTGAACTGTTGAACTACTATTAGGTAGATACAACCTTCCACTAATATCTTGTAGATTGAGATTTCATTTTAGAGACATTGGTAAAAATGGGAGTTTTTTTCTACTCACATAGTGGGAAAGAACCAACCTAGAACTAAAGAGAAATTTCCTGACAGAACAATTAATCAGTGAAATGACTTGCCTCCAGAAGTTGTGATTGCTCCAACACTGGAGGTTTTTAAGAAGAAACTGGACAACTATTTGTCTGAAATGTTATAGGATTTCCTATTTGAGAAGGGGGTTGGACTAGAAGATCTCCAAGTTCCCTTCCAACTCTGTTATTTTGTTAAGAGAAAGAAAAAAATGAAAACTGCAAATCTTATTAGAACTATTTTTCCCATTTCTAGAATTACATTTTTAAAAAAGACAAACAAACCCTCAAATGAGTGCAAGGCATGCCAGATTAGATAAACCAGATTAAAAAGATCAAGAATAAAAGTCTCTGTGACAAAAGATTTTTTTTAATTTATACAATATCGTATTTTTCGTTATAAATTCTTAACTCATTGAGTTTTACCACAGTCACCAGTAATAGGTTAAAAAATAGCTATGCTGAGTTGGAATTCTGAGAGTTGCAATCCCGATTAGTATGAAGGACATCAGTGGAAGACTAATAACTGGTGAGGAAAAAATCTTTTTACCCTGGATATGGATGGTAATAGGCATGTATTATTCCAAAAATATGAAGCAGACAATGTTCATCTTACCTGTGAACAACTCCTGCCCGATGTAGATGCTCAACTGCTAATATAAGCTGTCTGATGTATTTGCGTGCTTCATGCTCTTCCAACCTTTTTTTCTCATAGATTTTGTGCATTAAGTTGCCTCCTGGGCATAGTTCCATGACAAGGTAGTAACTATTTTCAGTTTCCAAGATATCCAGCAGTTGAGCAATGTTAGGATGACGAATCATTTGTTGGATCTGGCCCTCCCGTCTCAGATTCTTGGTCACATAGGTGTCCTTTTTCGCTCTTTTTTTATCAATAACTTTCACTGCCACCTAGTAAGAAGCAAAAAATTGATATTGTTTTTTAAAAATATTTTAAATTATGGCATTTTCTTAATTCACAATAGAAAAATACACTTGAAAGTGTAATAGTTAAATTTATTTTTAAATTCTAGTGTTCATCCCATCCTCACACTATAAAATTAAACCTCTATGACAAAAGTACAAGTTTCTGAATGAGTCATTTTGTGTATTTCTAAACACAATCTCCATTTTCTTTTTTTCTTCTTGGAAAGTATCCATAGAGTTGTATCCAAATATTACACAAGGGACTTTGTTTATATAAACTTATAGTAATAATTGGTTTCATCAAAAACAAATCCATTTATGGAAAATACGTTTGCATATGTAAAAATGTATACCATAAATGGCCATAATTCATGTAGAAGTTAGAAATGATATTATTAGATAAATATGTCTGGAAATCAGCTAATAATTTATATTATAATAAATGATAATTGAAACAGGCAAGCACCTGCCACATAACATTCCAGACTTAGCAATTGTAGATAAGAAAGGTAAAAAAGTGGACAGTGGATGTTGCAGTCCCAGGAGACAGAAGAGAAGAGAAAGAACTGGAAAAAATAAGAAACTAATGAGTTGCAAATAGAAATAGAAAGACTAACACAAAAATACTGCTTGGTTCTGTATATAGTGCTTATTTCACCAATACATTACAACATCCTAGATCTCCTGGGAAGAACTTGATGCATATGAAGGTCAACACCAGCTAAAGGCAGCTGTGACTTCACAATTTTGTCAACAGATAAGAGCAATCAGCATTGAGAAAGTCATCACCAGCAGCTTTACTTGGAGTGATATCTTTACCTCCATTAAACAACATCTGGCTATCCTAAGTCATGGGGAAGGATTCAACAGAAGGATAAAAATTTCAAATCCAGTCCAAATATATGGTATTTTTCGGAGTATAAGACGCACCGGAATATAAGGCGCAGCTTAGTTTTTGGGGAGGCAAATAGGAAAAAAATATCTGCCTACCAGGTATTCATCTGGCCAGCGTCTTTAGTCTGGTCAGCTTCAGCACATTCGTTTGCTGGTTTTTATCCCCTGCTTGGGGATAAAAAACAGCTTCTAAAGCACAACCGATCTTTGGAGAGAGAAGCAATGAGAAAAGCAGGCAAACCACAGAGATCGCTTCACTCGCTAGCACCTCGTGAAAAAAATTTCACAGCTGAGAGTGCGGAGGGAGCAAGCAAAGCATTGAAAATCACTTCACTGAAAAAAAGCTTAGCACGGAGATCGCTTCACTCGCTAGCACTGTTAGGGCTGAAAAAAAGCTTCGAAAAAGCTACATTCAGAGTATAAGACGCGCCCAAATTTTCCCTCTTTTAGGAGGGAAAAAAGTGGGTCTCCTACTCCGAAAAATACGGTAGTCTTGAATGTGCAACCAACCATTATAGTTACAATTGTTCCATAATTATAATATATATGAGAGCCTGTTTGGTGTAATGGTTAAGGCATCAGGTTGGAAACTGGGAGACTGTGAGTTCTAGTCCCACCTTAAGCACAAAGCCAGCTGGGTGACCCTGGGCTAGTCGCTTTCTCTCAAACCAAGAAAGAAGGCAATGGCAAATCACTTCTGAAAAGCCTTGCCAAGAAAGCAGCAGGGAGTAATCAAAGCAGTCTCCAGGAATTGGTACGACTGAATGAAGCAGCAATTATATATATTGTTATATGTATATTTACCATAAGCAAGAGCATACTCTGATACTCACTGCATCTCTTTGGACAACGGTACTATCTGAAGCCTCTTCAAAGCTCATATTACCTTATTGCAGAGCTGCAATAAACTAATATAGCATTGCTAAGACCTCTATCATTATGGCCAGTTTGAATAAGCATGGCACAATTGACATACCAGATTATTCAGCATAAGGGCACTTCTAGCTGCAGCCATCAGTTAAGTATCCCGGTTCGAAGTAGAATAAGAAGCACTCCAAACTTTATTGGAATAAACTAACTCTTAGAACTGTCTGACGCAGGGAAGTGATAAAGCAACCGGATAGGGGACAGAATTTAATTTATCTTTAACTTCAATAGCAATAATCTTATTTACATAAATGTAACCTGGCATGAGGCCCATTACTATTTTTGTATAAATTGCTTCTACCAGTGACTAGCATTCTGATTACTTCCTTTCTAAGAAAGAACTTGCCAAAATAATGGAAGTAATAAAATTAATCTACATCAGAAAATAATTCTCGTAAACTACTTCTGGGATAAAATATGAGTTGCTAATGTCAGTGCAGTTTGACCTCATCTTCCAACCGGTGTCCTAGGGGTTTGGAATGAGTGATAAATTTCTGCAGATCAGGAGTGAAAAGTTGTGCCAGGATTAGATTGGGGGTGGGGAAGGAACATTACTGAGAGAGGCAGCAAGCTGATCTTCTGCCAAGACCTAAAGAACAGAGCAATACTGCAACTAGCTTCACTTTTAATGAAAAGATCAAAGTAATGCTCCATGGGGGAGATGGCAGTTGTAAAAATGTGATAATAAAAATACATTTGTTAAAAACAGAAGTTGTTTAGCAATGTAATTGTGCAACATGCTAGTACATTACTCTATATTGATTCCACTAGGTAATTTTTATGATTTTACAAACATTTTGAAGGAAAATCAGAATTTCTACGCATGTATTAAACAGAAGATGGATTCAGGTAACTAATGAGATAGCTATTTAAGCATGCAGTAGCTCGATTACAGAAAAGAGTTTGAAGCTGTTCCACATGGTTAATTATCATGTAAATCCATCCTGCCTTAACCAAGTAACTGGCCTTGCATATGCTTTTGAAGTTGAGCATCATACATTTAAGGAGATTATTCTTAAGGATTCATCTGCTGAAAGCAAATTGATTTATGCATACTGGAAAGCTGTTCCTTGTTGGCAGAAGGTGGAAGTAGAGTTGTAGGAAGAACAGGAGAGAGAATACATTGTCTTCCAGTCACAGGAAACACCACAGGAAGAAAAACAAATATTATTTGAAAAGATTTGTGAACCATTTCATCCCCAAACTTAATAGTCTCTACTTTATTAAATGATTTAGTTGCAATTTTTTTAAAAAAAATTACCCTCTCTAACTTAGTGTCCTCCAGATCCAAAATTCTAAAAACTAAGGTCTCCTAAACAATTGGAGATTGGGAAGATGTTTTATAGATGATAGGCAGATATAGTCTCTTACAGCTGAATACCTATCAAACAGCAGATCACCTTATTTGCATTAAACGAAGTTGTTAAAAAATTTAAAAAAATATTTTAAATGAAAGGTGGTCATTGCAATTATTGCTAGGAAAAGTGTTTAAATCACATTCAACAATTTATTTCAACCAAAAACATGGCATGTTGTGCACTGAAAATTGTAGTCTTGGAAAATTCTGGTTTTTGTTTCATTTTTCACAACTAGTTCAGCTACATATTACAATTTACATATGGCATAGCCTATGTTCAGGTAATCAAGATCTCAAGTTGTATGCTGCAAATAGTTTATTTTTAAAAAAATCATCATCTTAGTTTACTTATGAATATAATAGAAATTGGTGATTGATTTTTGTCTACTGTTCTTTTACAGGATTGTCTTTCATTAAGGATCTTTGTTTCTTTCAATTAAATACATTGCTTTCCCATCAATTTTCCCTTTACTTTAAACAAGGACAATCCTTTGAACTAAAAAGGCTACAAAATAATATTATTAAGTATCTCAGTTGTAATGAAAGTCAAATCAAATGTGTTTAAGTATGGTTAGGTCAGAAAATGGCACTTCAATGGTTTTCTAGATGTCCAATTTAATATCTTTAATGGAGTAGAACTCTCAAGCATGCAGTTGTGTCTTAGTAATATATTTTGACCATAACTATCAACTGATATGTATAATAATTGTTCTTTCTTTGGTATCAAAATATAGAAATTAAAAGTACCATTTTTGTTGGAAAGGAGGAATGCATACAGCTAATTAATTTTCCTCACCATTTGTTATGAAGTTCAAGTGGATAGGGGAAAGCAATCCTGAAGTGAAATAGCTTGTCTAATTTAGTACTTGTTCCTTATGCTGTCAGATCTGCCCTTTCCTTATATTCATTATGCCTAAATTATTTTCAGTTCCATTAAAACATTCAAGTCATGGTGTTTGCAAAATAGCTTGCTGGTAGGAAACAAAACACTGGTTTCTATAATTACACTGAGAAAAGGGTTTTAAAAAACAGGCACATGTTCACTGCAAATTACCCTGACATACAAATTATTGAAAGCAGGTCATTTTATTAAATAAAAATTGTATGTCTAAAAGTTTATTTAAAACTTTTCCTGAAAAAGTCTTGATAACCTTGTATATTTAATACACATGAATAAAAACAAGCAACTCTTTCAGTGGTTAAATCCTCTGCGGATTGCAACCGGTTTGCTGCCCGCACATGCGCGATGCATGGTGAACACCAAAAAGCATGCTGCGCACTGCGCACCAAAAGCACGCTTGTGTACATTTGCAGCGCATACCAAATGTTCACTTTGAACGGAAAAAAGAGACTTGGAAGGTAAGTAGAACAGCGAGGGGGGGGGAAACAGCTATGCCGCATGATTTAGCTTCACTAGAAAGCAGGATTTCCTGCTTTCTAGTGAATATAAACCGCGCGGCACAGCTGATCGTCGAAAATACCTGTTCGGACAAACTAGTAGCTTTTTTTTTACTACTCGTTTGCCTGAACTGGTGTGAACCAGTAGTATTTCACACCTGAACCCTTTTTACAAATATTACAACATGTTATATCCCAGGACAGAGACTTTGAAGCTGGAGAATTACAGAACACCTGCTTGTCATTTTCACAGCAGCAGTGAGCATAGTATTGCAGCCCTGGACTGAAATTCAAGCGTGGATAGTATTTATGGAGGAAATGTTTTAATGTCACTCTAAGTATGGAATAGCATGAAACATAAAAATAATCTCTCCATAGTCTGAAAAAAGCTAGTGAGTTTTCCAGAAACATTTTTTCTGAATGGTGCCAAAACATTCCTTATTAATGCTGGGCTCCATACCTGTACATTTAATCACTGGAATTATCACAAATAATGCAACAAGAGGAAGAAAACTATACTCCATAGGATAAATGCAGATGGAGTGAACGTGGTCCGGGTCTGGAAGATAATTATTGCTTTCCTACTTGTTGAAAGTACCGTATATACTCGCGTATAAGCCGAGTTTTTCAGCCCATTTTTCAGCCTGAAAAACGCCCCCGGCTTATACGCGGGTCATGAAAAAAATGACTTTTTCCCTGCAAGCTAGGAAACAGCGGGAGAACGGGGTTTGCTTACCCCGCCCATTCCCAATCTATTGGGACTGCCTCCTGAGTTCCAGCTGATGGCTAGAGGAAAAAAAAACTTTAAATTCTTGCCACAGGGCTTCAAAGGCCCCTCCTACAGCTGATCAGGATTAAAAGAAAACAAATGAGAAGATCGGTGCCGGCTGCAAAAAGGTGCCTGTTGCAAAGAGCACATTTTTTTTAAAAAGGTGCCTGCTGCAAAGAGCACATTTTTTAAAAAAGGTGCCTGCTGCAAAGAGCACATTTTTTTTAAAAAGGTGCCTGTTGCAAAGAGCACTTTTTTTTTCTCCTTCTGCTGAAACCCAAAGCGAAACTAAAACAGCTTGTTGGCTTTGCTGTTTGCTAAGGCAGATTTGATTTCTTTTTCCTCATCAAAAAAGGTTGGTGCAAACAATGGGAAATTTATGGCAAATGGCAAAAGAGGGGAGTTCAAGATTTTAAAACACAAAAGAAAAAAAAGCTCTATTTAAATAGGAATTGTAATAATTGAGATATTATTAATTGTATATTGTGTTGAAAGCAGAAATGGTTAAGTTGTGGTTTGGAAGAATATTGGGGGAAATTATTTGGTTGATTATTATTGGTATATATAATTAATTGATTTGTAAGAAATTGGATTGCATGGAAATAATTGGAATATTCAATATTCAAAGAAAATACATTGTATGTTTGTATGTGTGTTTCTAATTATTGCTATTTATTCATATTTGTTCTCTTTTATTCTTTAAAGTTTAACAATTCATTCTTTATCTTAATATCTTTATATGTGTTTGGGGTTGGTTTTCTTCCCTTTCATCTTTTTTATTGTACAGCAATCTTTCTCCTCAAACCTACCACCTCTTTTCTTTCCTTCTTACTTTCTCTTCCCCCCCTCCTTCTCCTCCCTACTTCCTCTTCCTTTCTTCTTCTCCTCCTCTCTTCCTCCCTCTCCTTTTATGCACATGGACTACTCAGAGGGCTCAAAAAGTTATTTTTGACTGGTCCTTGCACTTGTGACCAGTCCTTGAACTTACGACTGTCCTCATGTTTTGGCCCTATCTTGTCACCATGGTGAAGAGAAGCAGTTGTGAAATGAGTGACACCGTTTTTAAGAATGCTACAATGGGCATAAATGATGACCAGTCATAAGTGCGAAGACCGGTTAAAAGTGCGAGGACCTGTCAGAAATCACTTTTTTCAGCCCTTTGAGTAGTCCTTTTGTGCACATGGACTACTCAGAGGGCTGAAAAAGTCATTTTTGACTGGTCCTCACACTTGTGACCAGTCCTCGAACTTCTGACTGGTCCTCACACTTATGACCATCCTCACATTTATGCCCGTGCAGCATTCTTAAAACCATGTCACTCATTTCACAACTACTTCTCTTCACCATGGTGACAAGATAGGGCAAAAACGTAAAATGTGAGGACAGTCGTAAGTTCGAGGACTGGTCACAAGTACGAGGACCAGTCAAAAATTACTTTTTCAGCCCTCTGAGTAGTCCATATGCACAAAAGGACTACCCAGAGGGCTGAAAAAAGTGATTTCTGACAGGTCCTCGCACTTTTGACCAGTCTTTTTTTATTTTGAAATTTACCAGTAGCCGCTGCATTTTCCACCCCCGGCTTATACGCGAGTCAACAAGTTTTCCCAGTTTTGGGGGGTAAAATTGGGGGGGTCGGCTTATATGCGGGTCGGCTTATACACGAGTATATACGGTAACTTAAAAAAAGCAACATAAACTATTATTCATAATAGTTCATCTGATTCATTCTTGGAGTGCTTTAACACTGGCTAGATTAGACAAGGCTACTGAAGTATGACTGACAGGGAGCTAAATGGAAATGCAGATACTCCTTGAGTTATGACCAGTGACTGTTCAAATTATGATGGTCCTGAATGAAATGGGACTACGACTAGTTCTCAGAGTTCCAGCCATCCCAGCACTCCCATGGTTGCATGATCATAATCTGGACAATTTGACAACTGGCTTTATTTATTTATACATTTTATTTATTAAATGTAATGTTGCCTATCTCCCCAATAAGGCGGCTTTGGGCTTGCCCTTATGACTGATTCAGCGCCCAAGATCATGTGATTACCACTTGCAGCCTTCCCTACCAGTTTCCCCAAGTCAATGGGGAATCTGGCAAGGAAAGTTGCTGGAGTTAAGTATTACCCACCTGCTCACCCTCCCCCAGCTCCTCTATGTCTGTGCTACATAGATCACTTTTGCATCCTCATGTACCCTCCCCAACCCTAGCTGCACCTCCCTCGCATCGTTTGTATCCTTGTGTCTCTTCCTAAGCTTTGCTGCACCCTTCTGCACCTTCATGCACTCTCTCTGTGTCTCCATCACACCCCTATACTCCCTCCCCAAATCTCATTGTGCCTCTCACAACCTCCTTGTAATGGATAGGTGGATGACCTTGGGAGATAAGGGGAAGAAATGCTACCTAAGAAACAATCAGACAAGAGAGGCAGGAGATCACAACAGATTAATAGTTAGAGAAGAAATTTAGAAAGGACTTGCCTTAATTTTTCAGACAGTTAAAAGTGTTGGCAGGTATGTGGACCTTCAAGGTATTGTAGTCTTACCATAAAGAAGAATTAGTTCATTTAGTCATATTTCCTGTCTGGTTTATCCAGGAAGGCTGACACTCGCTGAGCCTCACTGAGTTATTGGCTATGGTATAACTTTCTACAAAACAGTTCTCCGAAATCAAGCTGTCTGCAGAGCTGTGAAGGAAGTACATCCAAAGTCATGAGTGTATGTAGAGAAGATATTTGATGCACAACACATAGAGGCCAGGTGTGTTGCTTCTGGCCAGATACCTGATCAGCTCAGCTAGAGGTCATCCCCTTCCTCATTTTATAAATTTAGGAAAAAGGACAATGTTGAGAGATCAAAAAGATATGCAGTACAAATGTGTTATTTTCCTTATTTACCTCATCATTCCCCTCCGGAACTGAAAGTAACTCAAAAATATGAAAGCGGAAAAGGGGAGACAAATGTTTATGTCAAAGAAACATATTTTTCTTTCTTTATTGTATTTTCTCTTAGCTTCCAAAGGGAAAAAAAATGCATGATCCTCTGTTTGCATAGTCTCCCATTTCCGTTCAGACACATTTCTAGGAATGTCATGGAATCTTCCCTTCATACATCTCCTTGAAGGTGAGGAAGTTGGAAAAAGAGAGTTGGCAAGTAGATGAACTAACATTCTAGGGTCATCGGATGTTAAAATCTATTCTAAGCATATTAAACAATTCTAAATTCCTCAATGTATCTTTTGTCCACATGAGCTATAAAAGGAAGATAAAAAGGTTCTCCTCCTCCCCTGACATAGTACAGTTTACTCAATATAAATATTTTACGAGGATTATTAGCAACAGTTCATGATTGATTAGTAAATAACTCAACCTGTTGGCTAGCATAATACCACTACCTTTCAAAGAACTTTTGCCATAAACAAAATCTTGTGGAAGTCATGCTATTAAAAAGACATTTATATACAAAACATGGCCAGATACATAACCTTACACATCATAAAACTGTTAAAAAATCAACTACGTACAAGAAATCGGATGTCTTTTTTATCTAAGATCTCGCCTGGCATCTATCTAATCTAACTTTGCAAGTTATTGCAAAGAAATATTGGCCCTCTATGGGGAGAAAAAGTCTACAAGGAGAAAGAGAGAAATTATGGTGGGGCTCACCACCAATGTGCAACGCCTAAAACACTTCCAAAACTGTAAGCTTAAAAGTAGATTTTCTGCCAGGTGTTTATCAAGTCAACCTGATGCAGAACGCAGGAAAAGATTAGAAAAGAAATATAAATTTTGTAGAATTTAGTCAGTGTAAAGTAGCAATCAATGGGTACCTTAGAAAAAAATATTTTTCTCGTTCAAGATTTGCAATGTAGAAAGCCATTAAGTGTGGTAGGGATAGAACATTTTAAAATATACTTGGTCCATACAACTCTTCCAGGAAAACAGATGATTATTTAACAAAGATAGTACGGGACTTATCCGAAGTATTAAATCTTTTAAAATTCTTTGGTATGCACTACTTATGCTCTGCTAACAAAGCTTAATTCTTATTCTTTTTTGTACATCTACTGTATAGGAATTGTTCTTGAAATATTACATCTTCCAAAAATTTAACAAAAAATTATTTTAAAAAATAAGTTATTTCACAGATATTCCACTCTCTCCCACCCCGCATTTTCTAAAAGGTTCTATCTTTCTCATGTATAACACTCCAGTTTTCAGCCAATCATGTTTCATTACTGGGAAGAGTAATAAAAATTAGCAGCTGATGAATAGGCCTCTGTATATTGTTTCCCATTCAACATCAATGTGACAGAAACTACTAAACACAGTGTAAAAGGGCAGGCAGGGTAGAAAAATATTTATGTACTTATTCTTCAGAATTATACCTTCCTACGTACTCTGGTTACATGTAGAGTTAAGAAGCAGGGAATTGTTTTAAATTCACCAAAGTTTTATAAGAACTCTGTTTATGATGAGAACTATAGAACTGCTGGATAAATTGAACCTAAAATTAAGAATGCTCTGCTTCAGTAGAAACCTCCTCCTTAAAAAAAAGTGGAACAAAAGTGCTACTGTTTCAAACGCAGAATGCTTGGGCATGCAGATCTTGCTCTTTAGGTCTTTACTGCAAAATCTGAAAACTAGGGGTGTATTATTTTTCTTACCCCAAGTAGCTATAATAGCAATAGCACTTAAGACTTATATACCACTTCATAGTGCTTTTACGGCCCTCTCTAAACAAGCTTTGGGTTAATAAGTAACTTTTCATTCTAATTAATTTAAAAGAAAGAAAAAATACGTAGATTACGAGTTAGACATTGATTTTCAATTTAAGTGAAGAAACATATTTGAGCCCATCTGAATTACAGAATGGATTTCTGACTGATATGAAAATAAGCACCTCTTTCCTCATCTGAAGGAACAAATTTACTTGGTGATCAGTGCCCATCAGCATTAAGCAGGGTCTGGAGCAAATGTTCCAACTTTTTTTTTTTTAATGGTATGTAAAAGCTGCAAAATGGCAAACACAATCACGTTGATTCAAAAGTAGTTCTGTATAGGAAGCTACAAAAACGTGGGAGAAATAAGGAAGGAAAGGTGCAATATGCTCTTTTACAGAATTACTCGTTCAAACTAGGAAATTTCTATTTAAGATTTAGATAGAATAATTTTGTCACTTTGAATGTACACTCATCAGCATACATTAAAATGAAATTTCGTTGCATAGGGCTCTCAGAGGGTCACCACCTCCAATATACACTACATAAACATGACAAAAGAAATAAATACAAAATTATGCATATACCCACATATATTATATGACACGGAGTAACAACAAAGTTTACTTTGGATGTATACATGTACATGGCGAGAGAAATAAACCTTGTGAGTTTACCAGATGGATGGCATAAGGAACAAAGCTGTTACAGAATCTGGTAGTCCTGCTATAAGTACTTTGAAACCTCCTTCCACAGGGGAGCAACAGAAACAGACTATGAAGTGGGTATGTGGGGTCTCTAACAATGCTTTGAGCTCTAAGCACATAGCGCTTATAAGCAGTATCCTGAATAACAGGAAGCAAGCTTCCTTTAATCTTCTCGGCTATCCTTACCACTCTCTGAATGGACTTTCTCTCTGAGGTACTGCAACAACCAAATCAAACAGTGATGAAGTTTATTAGAACGCTCTCAATCGTGCCTTTGTAAAAAGTGGCCAGGACAGAAGGAGAAAGATGTGCTCTCATCTTATGCAGAAAATATAGATACTGGTTTATGCTTCGCTAAGGATGACGTGTGGAGAGACCAGTTCAGATTGTTAGTTATCTGCACCCCCAGATACTTAATACTGAATGGTGGCTCTTTCTAAAATCTAAAAATCTGTATTATGACTGGAATAACTATCTTCAAAACAGTGTTTAAACGAAGTTATACTTTATTTGTTTGGTTCTGGACTAGAAGGATATAGAAATCAGGCTTCTATATCTTGTTCTGTCAGGGTATGTAGATTTAACAGCTGTAAGTTGATGTAAGGTTGTAAGCAGAGGCAACAGAAATCTGATGCAATGGAATGAGGCAGCAGGGTTACTGCCACTTTAAGAAGCTGGGTAAGAAGCTGCCTATATAAGGTAAGACATTAGAGGGAGTTTATTCTCCTCATGTTCTCTCGTCGTGTATCTCATTGCTCTCCTTGTGCCAGTAGCTGCATAATACGTATAAGTCTGTATATATTTAGTTGTATATAAACCACTGTTATTTATCTAAAGGCTCTGTGTGCTGTGTGTGTTTTGCTCCTGGGTTTATCTCATAATATTAGTTACGCTGCCTAAACTCTGACATGTTCAACGAATTATAGCTTAGCACAAATAACATTTTTTTAGGCATAATTATCCTCAGTAAGTTTAGGACAGTGTACTGATTGAGCAAGAGAAAAATGTTACATGAAATAGGGCTACCAGATTTCCATTTATATGCAGCATTCATATCAGTGGTGGGTTTCTACTGATTTGGGCAAACCTGTAGCGGCAATGGTGAGCTGAGAGCGAACCGTTTTGCTCTGACCATCAACTGCGCTATATCTACCTATATTTGTTTGTTTATAGCCCAGCTGACAGGCGCTATAGAGCAGATTGCCACGGCACCTCAGCCGTTCTGAAATGCAATGAGCTTGCACGGAGTGTGCCCAAAGCGCGTGCGCGAAGTGAACCGGTTGTAACACCAGTTGAAACCCACTACTGATTCATATCTATATACTTCTAAAACTCTTGTGTGCGCTTAATTATTTGTTACCTTCAATTGGGCAAAATGATGCATCATACACAGGGCAATAATTTTTGAATCAATATATCTCATATGGGCTAATTCACGGAATGCATCCAAAATCCATTACTCTGTGCAACTGAAATTTGGAAAAGTTGTGGCCACTTTAGTGCTGAACTGCCATTCCCAATATTCCCCGCCAGTTTCCTGCAAGAAAGAAAAATCAATAGGGAAGCCTGCAGGAAGTAAAAAATTGTTCCTACTTCAGCTGCTTTTTTGCCCGCCTGTGATTATTGTGTGTCTCTGTTAAGATAACGAAATATCTCTGAAATAATGATCCAACCCCAGCATGAGTTGTCTATTCTATAAATAAACCTTTTTCTCCATTTCTGCACTGTTTTCTTCTCCCATTTGTTGTTTTGCAAACTATAGCTCCTTTAACCAGTAGAAGGTTTATTAAGAAAACCGTGAAGCATTTTATAGTACAGTCATTAGTTCTGAATGGGGACCTAACAGGAAATTTTGATTCAATTTATGCTGGCTAATGAAGAGATTATCAGTAATATGGTAATCTATTGCAGCGGTCCTAACCTTTCTGGAGGGGGGGAGGGGAGAGGGAATGGTTGTGAGCATGTGTGCACAGCTCCATTCAGGTGGGCACACCCACTGCTATCAAAAACGGAGCTTCGCGTGCAAGTGTATACGCACGCCCACTGCTTGTGCAACTGGATTTGCATGCATGCCTGCTGCTCACATATGTGGAGCTGTGCATGTGCACAGGCTCACCCACAGCTTATGTAGCCCAGTTCCGAAAGTGGCATGGCTTGATAACAGGCCGCAGCCCAGGAGTTGGGGATCTATCCACTGATCTATTGCAACTTTAATTTAGTTACACGTATATTGTCATAGAAACATGCCACACATTAAGTAAAACATATTATAAATACTTCTGAAATGACAAATGGAGAAGAATGTAGTAGCAGATGTGATAAATATTACATTTTGGAAATCTTTTTACCATGGCAACTTCAAGCAAATAAGAAAAGTATGTTCATTTTCCTGTATATGTAATCTTACATTTCCTGTAATCCCTATGTAACTGTAAATTGTTGTTAATCCTATACTTAATCCTATTCTTGGAGATCCATACAATTAAGTAAAATAATTTATAGGAATGAAATATATGAAGTCCACTGAAACAGATACATAGATGATAATTCTACATCTGCAAAGATTTGAAACTGTATTATTCTTTGTATACCACATATATAAATAACCAAAATATAAAGCAAGACATTGTTTGAAAAAATAAACTTGTTATGGTAGTATGCAGTTTTTAAAAAGTCTATGGAAGATGATCAGCCACTGACAAATTCAAAAAGATGTACTACTCAGCTGTTTTAGAAAGCTGTTACTTCTTTCATTATGAATTTGTGGAAGATTAACAAGAATTTACAGCATTCAGCACTGCTTGCTCTTCCTACATAAGCCTCCCCTGCATTTCCAAGATTCTAAAGTACAGAGCATAGCAGCTGTTTGCATTTAAAAAATAATATTAAAAGACCTTTCTATAAAAAGATCCTTCTAATATTAGTTATTCCGTCTTTATAGCATAACTTGGTTATCTTTAGCAGTTACAAAGTAGTGTACTTCAAAATCTGATTTCATACCAGAGCAAATAATTGATTTTTAAAAAAATTCCAGTAGCATAAATGAAATGCTGAATATGCTGATTTCAATAGCTGAAATCAAAGAATCCAAATTGTTAGCTGAAATGTATAATTCTTTAATCTCAGGATCCAACCCTATAAATAGTAAGCACTTCTAGTCATTTTGTCATGTAACAATGGGATTTTTTCATTGTCATTCAACTACTAGATTAAATGGTACACAAATTTTCTAAGTACTAATGTGAAAAAAAATCAAACTAACAGCTGGGACTGCAGCCCTGCTTTTCTCGACGTGCATTATATATGCAACTAATATAAAAAGGAGGAGGGCTTTGATTATATATTCATAGCCACCATCTCAATTTTTTAAATACTCCTGGGAAGGAATTTTTTTAAAAACGAACACCACTTTAAAATAGCAATATCTGTTAAAGAAACTTTTCACATTGGTCAAAGGAAGCAATTATATATCTGACAAAATTAAAGAAATATGAAATTTATTTTTTAAAAAAGTAGTCATACAGTTGGAAAAAAAATTAAAAACTAGATTTTAGTTAATTTTTTAATTAATAATTACAAAATTGAAATGCCATTAATCTTATTTGTAAGAACGATTACCTCAAAGATAAATGAAGCATTTGGTATACTTTGGGGACACAAATTGAAAAGTGAAAAGAATTTAAGAAAGTACAATCTGAATTTCACAGTCGCATTAATTTATGATTAGCCATTAATCCAAAACATACAATCCAAAACAAAGATGCTGAACTCTGATTGAGAAATGCCATCCATTCTACTTTGGATTATCTAATAATTTTTAAAAGGCCAATTGGATCTAATTTGACTTTTCTCAGATTCTAAAGTAGAATTAACACCTACATTTTATTATTTTCAGCCCATGGAATATAGGGGGAAACTATGAAGTAATTGGAACCCATTTATCTGTCTTTCTGGCATCAGGATAACTCTCTACAAACACAACATAACTGGACTAAACTTTGTTGGAGAATTCACAAAAGAAAATGGGCTACATCCCGACAAGGGCTGTAAAGAAGGGGAAATTCCAGGAAAAAAAATTCCCCAATGAATCCCTATGAGAGAGGCAGCTTGGAACATTGCCAACTGTTCCATTCTGAGCCCCCCTTTCTCCTTCTCTCTAGTTGAACCCTAGATTGGCCTATTGTAAGAGGGGAGGGGAAGAATTATCAACACTATAAAATTTATATTAATTCTCCGGCTTGTTATTCTTTCCAATCCAGTGTAACGTTGGAAAAAAAATTGTACAAAGGGTCTTTGGACTCAACAATCTGTCAGCAGGATACCTCTCTGAAAACAAGAGAACAGGACTAAATCTGGTCTAGAAGACAGCAAAAGAAATATGAATTGACTCCATCAAGCTGGAAGCTATACAGAAAAAAATCCAGGAACAAAAAGTTCCACAGTGATTCCTTACAGGAGAGACACGGGAGCAGCAGCTGGAGCACTGGCGACAATTCGATTCCAAGCCCTGCTCCATCTTGGCCATGGACCTCCGTGAGAAATGCTTGCAACCCGTTCTGACCTTCTCAGAGCACACAAACAGAAGGGCAATGCTGATGGGAATAGAAGAGTAGAATGATATGAATGCAAGATGAGGAAAAAAGAAATACTGTATTTTTCGGACTATAAGATGCTCCAAAGTATAAGATGCACCTAGTTTTTGGGGAGGAAAACAAGGAGAAAAAATCTGCCTCTGCCTCCCAGCAATTTACCTCCTTGCAGCAACAGTCTGGTCAGCTTCAGCACAGCCTGATTTAGCACAAGCAGCTGATTGGTGGTTGGATCGGCCTCCCGGAATATCGCCTATCAGCTGTTCCAGGCTGCAGGGATCATTACCCCCCATTGCCACCCATCGCTGGTGCCGCCTATCGCCACCTCCATGCACCCCATTTTTGGCCTCTGTGTGCCCCATTTTTGGCCTCTGCGCGTCCTGTTTTCAGCCTCTGCATGTCCCATTTTTGGCTTGTTCCAGGCGGCAGGGATCGCTGCTGCTGCCACCTATCCCTGCCACATAGAACAGGCCAAAAACAGGACACACGGAGGCCAAAAATGGGGCGTGTGAGGCGAAAACAATCCCTGCAGCCTGGAACAGCTGATAGGCGGTATTCTGGGAGGCCAATCCAACTGCCAATCAGCTGCTTGTGCTAAATCAGGCTGTGCTGAAGCTGACCAGGCTGTTCGTTGTTTGCTGCAAGGAGGTAAATTGCTGGGAGGCAGAGGCCGAAGGGTGGGGGCCAGCGGGTGGGCGGGGCTTCAGCAACATTCGCTGTATAAGATGCACAGATATTTTCACTCACTTTTGGGGGGGGGGAAGTGCATCTTATATCCTGAAAAATACTGTACATATGTATTACATGTTATTTCAATAGAGCATATAGATTCTTTCCACAGCAACTGCTGAACCTAGAATTGTGGAAAAAACCCAAAAGTCATTCTCTGCATACTTTTCCCAATCTGTAGGCAACTATATAATAACAATTCAAAGATTTGGTTCCATTCACTGTGCCTCTGTACTGGCAGAAACTAAAATGTCTTATCAAATGCATTAACAGGAAAAGATTCATGATAGAGAGGTTGTCTCGTGAAGTTTACAAATCTAGTCGCCGAATCTCTTTGATGCTGTCCAAATTTTTGCAGCCCAGTTCTGATCACCCTAACATCATTTCTTTTGCCCTGTTACAAATGTGAACAGGTCCCTGAAAAATTCAGAAAAAAATGAAGAGTGGTGCTGAATTGGACAGCTTATCTGGATCCCAACATATACTGTACATGCTGAGTTTGGATGCTTGTATAAGTGAAGCATGATATAATTAGGATTACCAGATCAGGCTGCACAAATCTGAACTACCACTGAGTGGCATACTTTCCACAATGGTGACACCAAGTTCTAACATAGCATTCTACAGTATTTCCATATCATGCTCTAAGATTCTTCCTAACAATTGATTGGAACATCTTTTAAATTAATTTTTTAAACTGATAAAAAGTCACAGGTAACACTATCGCACAAGTGTTAAACATTTATGATAACAATGAACTTTAATAATTTTCAATTGTATCTTCATTCTTTTCTAATGCCCAAGACATTGTTTTCATTTGTTTAATTTATTTTTCACAATTTTCTTAATAACAAGTGTTATGATCTAATATTTGGAAGCAGAAAACCAACATTGGTGAATGAATAAGAGATTTATCTAATCTGCAGATAACACAAAATTAGGTGAAACAGCTAATACCTCTGAAGACAATAGATAAAATGAAAATGATCTTGCGATAGCAGTTGATAGAAACCGAGCATAAGCTAGCAGAATGATGTGAAAATACAATTAGACAGTTGCAAAACAAGTATTGTTATCAAATAATATATAGAAATCATTCCACTTTATCCTGTTTCTATTTCAGTTCAGTTTATTGCATCACAGAGCAGTACAGAGTGCTCTGTGAATATGAATGGGTGTTGTATTTCTAATTTAGTAGTTGATAAAAAGCTTTAAGACAGAATTAAAATACATATATAAAACCTAACATCTGTAAGGTTCAGAATGCATCCTATATTTAATTATAATGTAAGCACTAAAATTATATTAAAAATGCTAACATCTAAAATTACAACAAAGTAGCAATATCTAAAATATAAATAATATAGTTACACAGAGTGCATTATAGAAGATTAGTCCATTGGGGTCCAACGGATCTTCCATGCTGCTGCACAACACTTAGCTATATGAACAGTACAAAAAGTAGTTCATTTATGAGGCATCTGGGCATAGGCTGACTCTGGGTGACCAGAATATCTACTAATTAAAGGTAGGAATCTGCCTAATATTTTCCCTATAACTGCTTGCCACTCTGTATCCTCTGTCCCTTGCTTCAGGGTTTGTTTTGCCTAATCTGATTCCACTTGAGAACTGAAGGAGAGGAGTCTAGATTTAAAAGATTAGATTCAAAAGCCTTGACCCAAATGGACTAAAAAATGTCCTTAAAAATTAAGGATAGAAATTAAGCTTCAAAGGTTAATAGGATCTAGACATACTCTTGACTCAACTTTTATCATACCTATCTCCAGTCGTAGATGTGCATTTGAGATCCAGAGAAGTATCTGGAGAGCTACTTTGATTAATTTAGATTGTATTCTCTTCCAAGGAGGTGAAACAAGAAGTGGGAGGGCCAACCAGAGTCCCATAGAGAAACTGGACTAGTAACTTAGTCCAAAAATGCTTAGGTGCAGCTGGAACATAATATCCTCCCTTGGATCAGAAAGTTTGAGGATTGTATTGGAAGGTCTTTGTCTAGTAACAGCAGCATATACACAGTGGGCCTTCCTTGATCCAATGGCATGCATGACTAGCCTAAATACTTAAAGCTAGTCACTTGTTCTATTTCATTGCCATTAATGCTCCAGAGAAGAAACTTTGCCCTTTTGGCAAAAGCCATAATTTTGGTTTTCTGATTTATCATTGTCGCAGTATTAGACCAAAGTTCTGAGCTCTTTTAAGACATATTGGTATTCTGAAAAGAATTACAGAGTAATTCTTTGCTGCAATTCCCTAGTTTGACAGGATGGAAGTTGAGACATCTCACCATACTGTAGATATAAAATTTGAAAAGCGGGGAGTTAGAGAGATGAATGTGCTTAGCCCATAGTAGATAAAAGAAAATATGATGAACACTCTTTAAATACTTCAAAGAAGCTCATGTAAAAGAGCAAGACTAGCTTGCTGTGATACCTGAGTAACAGATATGGAATAATGTATAAGTTACACGAAGGCAAAATTCCAACAGAACATTAAGAAAAAAACCTTCCTCACTTTAAGATCAATCAATAATATGCTTTCCTTCACTCGATCTATTCAAGCAGCTATCTGCTGGAGATCCTTTACTTTCAATTCTTGTACTGAACAGGGAACTGAATGCCGAAATGATCCCTTCCATTTCTAAAATCTTATGCATAGTTAGTTTAGAATAAGCTCATTGAGCAGTGTGGTGTTTTTAGAAAGTATGCACAGGCTCAAATTTCTTTAGAGCAATTGTAAGAAATACAGTATCCACCAATTATCTATCTACGGTATGTTAAATAGAAAATTAAATCAGATTCTGCACATTTACTGTGGTATACGTGACTTAGATAATTTCTGCACTAATATTGTCTTCTAGAATCATCAAACTATTGTTGTGCCAAAATATATGTAGACAGACTTTTTATTACTTCAGGAATATATCAGAGCTATACCACCTTGATTTAAGGTTTCAATGTTCCAGACTACTACTTTAGAGCTTAAAACTAATTACTCAATGTAGCAGGCATAGGCAGATGCAACATAATCAAAGTATCTGGGCCCCACAAATTACCAATGGATTTGGTAGCAATATCTAAAGCATTATGGTAACCTGATTGGATGTGAGGAGGCCTTGCCCTCTTTTTCCAGACATAGGCAAGAAGTATGTAAATCCTAAACTTAATGTAATAATTAAGTAATAATTCTAAGAAAGTAGATTAATCCTGAAAAAATATTAACAATGAAATGTCAGATAGGTACTTGGATTAAAAAAAAATAAAGTCCTCTTCAAATTAACCTGACAGGAGTTATTTGCTATTGTCTTTTTTCCAACTTCCCTGTTAGCCTAATTCTAGAACTATACGCGAGATCAGGAAGTTGAAAATCATGCAGAATAAGGCAGTGGTAATGCACTTATAAAGTATTGCCAAGAAAACTACACTGAATAAGGTGTAACAATTATTTAGTATTGTAATTAGTTATTACTTTTCCAACATTAGGTAACAGAAATAACTTACAAAATGTTTTGCAGTTTCTATCACCGTCACTTATCTCAGTTGTCTTGAATAGTCCTACAGTATTATATGAAGAGTTTCTTCAGTAATCTCATTTACACAGTAATCTGTATATTTAACAAGCTCAAAAAGTTAAATATTGGAAACTACAAGTGAGTTTCCAATAGCAAAAAAATGAACAGTTTCAGATTATTAAATATTATATTTTTGTTATCTTGAATTTCAGACTTAAGGTGACTATTCTGGTGATCTAGAACATGAAGGGTGTATTCAGATGAATGTCTCCTTTACTCTGTCAATCAAAATACATTATGAAACTATTCTAACTCCCCCCCCATACATAAAAATTAAAAGAATGGGAAACCTTCGGAACAATTACAAATGAGCATTTTTGCCCTGCCACAAGATTATGAGTATGGGGCAGAAAGGCAGCAAAATAAAAGCTTCTCTGGGACCACTCCTAATTAATTCTATTGCAGTAAACTAGATTCCTCAAACTAGATATTCTGGAAAGACATTGAATAATAATCCAATCAACAAGAATAGAGTAGGAGTCATGCATGTTGTCATCCAATAAATTCCAAAGAAACAAGTTGAGGAAGGCTGTAATAGCCCATCACAACTTAGATTAGTCCATGTTTTTTTTAACCACTAAACATCAGTAAATTAATTAAGTCTTACTATTATGTACACAGGGCTAGGGTGTCTTGTATGATTTTGGACGCTGCCAGACAAGGTTTTTTTCTTAATTTAGACTGCTACATTTGCCAGCTTTTGGGGAAGGGTGGGCAGGAGATGATTGGAGAAGGATCAGAAGATCGGATGGGTATCCTGTACCTATTCTTTGGGACCAGTGGAAGCTATCTGGAGGCATCCTTTGTCTTCTTACTGTTCCCTAATATTGGCATACTCACCCCCTCTTTCTATTCTTAACTTCATTTAAAATCTTTCAGATGATGTTTACAAAGAAGGCTTTGATTTGCAAACACGGGCAAAACAGAGAACTCCTAAGTGTTCAGGGGGAAATTTAAGGGCTTCAACAGGGAAGGTTTCTAGCTCTGCTAATTAAAACATATTGTAGACTTTTTAAGAAGTCATTTTTAATTAATCCCAAAAAAGAAAAATAAACAGGTAGGAGAGAAAGACAGGAGGGTTACAAACAAAAGATTATGACATCTGGACCTTCTGTAAAATATTGGGAACAATGAAAGGATTGTGTGAAAACATAGCCTTCCACTTGTAACCCATTCCTGTTCTCACGGCTTCCTCTGACCTTTTTTTTTTCCCCCTCAAGGGGGCTTCCCACGGAATTGCATCTCCAATACTACAAATCAGCGCCCATTGTGCAGCAACAACTCTTCTTTGTTAACTGGGGAAAAGAAGATCAGGAAGGAATGGCAAAAGGCACAAGGGTTTGAAGCTAGAATACATCGCGTGAGCCATCACTGCGTTAAGTGGCGATCGCCCCGAAGCCTTGTTAAGAAGCAACGGGCAGAATAGCTGGCTGCAAAATATCTTTCGACTGGAAGCGCCAGGCGCCCTTCGTCTGGAAGCACCTCAACAATTGTGAAGTAAAAGCAGGACAAGTCTGGGGGAGAGAGAAAGCAGAGCGAACAGCGGCCCTTGCAGGCGGATTAGGAACGGGGATTGGGCAGCGGCGTCGGGATGGGAAGAGACGGCTGAAAGCAACTAGCTAGAGGGCTCGGAAAACGGGCCTTTTCACGGGCTACTTTGAAGGGGGGGGGGGGGGAACCACAACTTAGTCCGTGGAAAAGGCGGCGCTACAAAACGCTCGGAGCCGGGTGATAGCTAACCCCGTCCGGCCCAGTTCTCTCCCAAAATGGGAGGAGTGGAAGCGGCCGCGCTAGAGGCTCATAATGTCTGCTAATAAAGACTGCCTGGGGGTTCTTTGGCGGGAAATTGCCCCGGCGAAGAAGAATGGAAAGGGTTGCAGTTAAGAAGCTACCTTTTCTCCGGTCACAACATGCAACCCTTCCCGCACTTTGGCGAAGGAGCCTTCTCCTAACTTCCGGCCGATCAGGTAGTTGCCGACCCGCTTGGTGTGCTGGAATTCTCGGATGCGCTCCCGGGAGGCCGAAGCGTTGACCCAGGCGGCCAGGAAAGTCCCCTCCGGACTGAGGGGAGGCGTCGTGGGTTCGTCGTCGCTGAAGCTCGCCGCCGTGGGCTCGCTCAAAAGCCCGTCGCCAGCAGCTGCCGGCATCCTGCTCTTGCTGCAATCGCGGCGTCCCGGATCGAAAGCTCGGGCTGCGTGTCTCTCCCCTTGGCCCGTTCCCGCAACTTGCACGCTCGCTAAGCCGCAGCGGCACCGGCCAACTCCTCTGCAAAGCCGCCTCTCTCTGCTGCTGCTGCTTCTGCTGCTGCTGCTACTGCTTGAAGTCTGCAGCACCCGCTTGCCAATGTGATCCGCACCCGGGAGTCCACGTGGGGAGTTGCCGGCGGCTGAATGACGGGACTGAAGCGCTTTGCTTCTTGTCAATGAGAGAATGGCACGGCGAAAAAGAAAAAAAAAGCAAGGAACCCGCTTCCAGTCTTGGCTTTGGCGAGATGCCCGGGTAGCTGCGACGACCACGAAGCTCCAGGCTCGGCTAGGGCGAGTAGCACAACTACAACGCTAAGGCTTCTCCTGCTCACGTTGAAGAGGGAACCTGAGCCAGCTCCCGCAGATCAATTGTCTCCAGCCTCCCTGGAAGCCAGTTGGCTGCCGTTTCCTCATTGGATCTGTCGATCACTTGTCCCCACCCTCTTGTATCGTGCCTGGCTGACTGCCTCGCTCTCTCCCGGTGCCGCTGCTTGGGGCTCTTTTCCCCTCCAGCTGGGGAGGAGGGAGGGGGAATGGGGAGGAAACACTCCATTCAAGCTGAATTTGCCGTAATGTAACCCGATCGCTCGGTTAGGGACAGATGCAATAAAAGAAATAATGACATTCGACAAGGATCGAGATCTTGAAGTTCGGGTGACTCCTCCCCGTTATTCCCTGCAAACCCCCCCCCTCCTTTTATTTAGTGCAATTTGTCTCCAGTACTAAAGCCAAGCCACATCACGAGGAAATTCGTTTCTAGAGAACGTTAACACGAGCTACCTTAAATGCACGAAGATGCTGCATATTTCTATAATTAGGACACTCGAGCCATATCCTAGCCTCTTTGCATGTCTTTTTCCTGTGCAAAGCGTTTATTTTTCTCAAGATCTTTTATTCTTACCCTGACAATGTTGTTACCCTGGTTTTTTTTTTATGACACCTTTTGTGCTCAAAAGCACTTCACTTTGTTTTCACTGTTTTCTGGTGAAATGAGCTTCTGAGCTCAGATCGCGACAGCTCTGCCAGTAGAAGTATAATGCTTCTTGCCTCCTTTTTCTTTAGATAAAAGATTTGAAGCCGAAATGGCAGTTTCCCTAGCAGCTGAAAGAAAAGCTCCACCTTTTCTTGTACATTATTTTAATTTGGAGCGCTTGTCTCCATTATCAACATCTTATTTTATCTTAAACCTAGCTTAAACTGTAGCATTCTACAGTACTCTGTTCATCATACTTCTATACAAATAAAAATGGAGAGTATGAATAAATGTGAAACTGTCAGAACAATTTAATACCAGAGAAAATAAAAGAGAACATCTGTGGATCCAACAAATCTGCCTCCAGTTGAGTGATCCCAAAGTCTGAATCAAAAACATTACAGTTGCCACACAGACACTGCTCAAAATACTTTCACATATGGTAACTCCTTTAAAGAGGGCTTATAAACATTTTTTCTGCATGAGCCAAACCAGAAAAAGGAGGGGGCTTCTTGGAGTTAGCAAGTGGAATCTGTAGAAATATGAAAAGGCTACCATATAGTTTTTGATAAAGTAAATACAATGAGGTATTTAATCAGCTTAAAAGAAAAGAGTGATTAACTATATTTCAATGGGAGTCCATTCTAAGTATGGAACCATTCAAGATTATTCAGTATTGACTTTAGTGTATAATGTATAATAACAATATTTTCTTCATTCATGTCCAATTCTGGACAAGTTCTGCACTTTTCAGAAATGGTTTGCCATTGCCATCTTCCTAGAGCTGAGAAAAAGTCAGTAGCTCAAAGTTACCCAGCTGACTCTGTGCCTAAGGCAGAACTGGAGATCACAAGGCTCCTGGTTTCTAAACTGATGCCTTAACCACTACATTACACATAACTCTGGCTCTCATATTTCATGATAATTTCAAAGTACAGAGCCTGTAGTACAGTGGTTTAAAGCACCCTGTTATTAACATCTATTAACATCTGCTGCTTGCAATTACTGCAAGTTCGAATCCCACCAGGCTCAAGGTTGACTCAGCCTTCCATCCTTTCTAAGGTGGGTAAAATGAGGACCCAGATTGTGGGGGCAATAAGCTGACTTTGTATAAATATACAAAAGTATGAAGGCTATTGCTTAACGCACTGTAAGCCGCCCTGAGTCTCCGGAGAAGGGCGGCATATAAATCAAATTTAAAAAAAAACCAAAATTATAGAGCTTTTAAATATTTAAAGTAAGTTCACACCAAAGTATTGATCTGATAGCAACAATATTTCTGTATGAGCATATGAAAAGTATGAAATATCAAACTCAAATGCACTTCATAAAGAGTGGTGTGTGGTATTTTTATTGTGAGTAGTGTAATATATACAATTAAGAATATAGGAAAAGCTTAAAGATATAAGAGTGGCAGTTCAAATGCATCTAGGACAGTGATGGCTAACCTTTTTGCCATCGCGTGCCAAAAGCGGGGGGAGCGTGGGGGATCACGCACACGTGTGCCCACATCCATAATTCTATGTACCCCCCATGGTCCCCCTGCTTTTGGCACGTGATGGCACAGTGGGCCCGGTAGGCCCATTTTTCGCTCTCCCCAGGCTCCAGAGCCTTTCTAGGAGCCTGGGGAGGGCAAACATGGCCTTCCCCATTCCCTCAGAGGCCCTCCAGAGGCTGGAAACAGCGGGTTTCCTGGTGGGCCCAGAAGGCCTGAAAATCAACTGGCTGGTGCACGCATGTGTGCCGGAGCTGAGCTCACGTGCCCACCAATATGGCTCCATGTGCCACCTGTGGCACCCGTGCCATAGGTTCGCCATCACAGATCTAGGACATTCACCCAGCAAGACAGTACTTTAGTCCTTTTTACTTTTGTTCCCTAAAATAGGTATTTAATGTTGCTATAAAGATTAACTATTGTTGATGTCTCATTCTTCATATAAGTGTTTGATCCCTTTTTTAAAAAATTAAATTGGTTACCATTTATGCATTTCATAGTTTTAACAATACATTCTTTAAAGAAATACTTATACTGTAAAAATAAGTCCTAAATTTTATAATGAAGTTTAGCAATTCCAGGTTTTCATATTGTAATATAAGGGGGGGAAATCCATTTTCTATATAGTACATGCTTTTCATAAGTGCATTATCTCTTCCCTAAGACACCTTTATTCTGATGACCTGAAATTTTGGTTAACTTTTCCTGTACTTCTGCCAATTTTATATTTTTTGGAAATGCAGTGTCTAAAACATTTAACTTCTTTAAGATTCCTTGGGTGGATGGTGATTTGCTTATTTAATTTGTCTGGAATGCCTATCACTTAATTTATTTTCCCTTCCTAATTATCTTGGTTTTCTGATTTTCCTTCTGAAAAAGGCAGTTAAGAAAACAGTTCTGTTTTACGTCTAAATCAATGAAGACCCTTGGAAAAAATACATTAGTTAATTTCTCTGGAGTTTCCTTAGCCTTTTTTAATACAATTCTTATCAAACTTCACACCAGCAATAAAACCCATCCCTGCAGACACTTTATTCAGCAACAGGCGTAACTAGGCAGAAGATTCAAAGACACAATGATGTCAGAAAATTCTAAGAGTAAAATAGAAAAGAATAGACAACAGCTGCTGAACTATGTTTATGTAGCAAGTTTGTTGTTGTTTTGAGCCTGAGAACTACTCTTCCTTGCCCGATTTCTGTTTTGTACCACCTCTTTTTCCATTTTGCTGTTCCCTCTGTCATTACGCTCCTCGCATTCCCTCCTTCTAGGAGGACTGCTTAAGAACATTAGGAGCATTTGTCAATTTCAATTTTTGTGTGGGGACTAGACCTCCTGAGATCTATAGATTCAGCCTTTATGTTGTACATCTTAGTCTCACTGACCCAACAAGATCCTTGCAGATTTCTTGTTTAGAATATATAGTTTTGTGTGTTGCTGACTGAAATTTTCTCATTTTAAAATAGTATTTTTCCAAAGTTTGTGGGTTTTTAAAAAACTTATTTGGGCAAGACTTCCTGTTTTTAAGAAAATGTAAATCTATGATTAGAATGAAAATTATTAACATTGAAATATTTCTATTTATTCAAAATTTATTGAGGTAGTAAGGTGGCATTGAATTGGACTCAATCCCTGACAACTGGCAATTATAGATAATTAGTGCTGCTCAATCTGATTAGTATCCAGTTTCAAAAACTCCATGATACGCTAATTTATGGCATGGAATTGCAGGGTTTGAGGGAAGCTGAAGTTGTCCTTTATCTAGTTACTGGTACTTTCATTGCCAGGAAACACTAATGCAGAAGATATAATTGGCTCAGTACAGAAGGTATAACTGATCTGGACTGGAGTTATACTATTTTTCTACAGAAAAAGCCATTATCCTACAGCTGAAAACTTTCTTCATTCTTTTTGTGCCAGTAGATATTTGGTACAAGTGAGATGTCATTCTGTTTGAGCAAAATACACTGAAATTATATATATATATATATATATATATATATATATATATATATATATATATATATATATATACATATACACATACATATATATATATATAAATTTGATTTATATGCCGCCCTTCTCCGGAGACTCGGGGTGGCTTACAATGTGTTAAGCAATAGCCTTCATACTTTTGTATATTTATACAAAGTCAGTTTACTGCCCCAACAATCTGGGTCCTCATTTTACCTACCTTAGAAAGGATGGAAGGCTGAGTCAACCTTGATCCAAGTTAATGGTTGGTGCAAATGCAGAAAGAAGAAAGGCTACATATTAGGACAAATGATATTTACTATGCTTTGACATTAATGGATTATTTCTTCTATATATATTCTGGAAGTAGCAGCTGTGACATTAGTTTGAAAAATTTGGCATTTCCCACCATCTCAGGTAGATTTTTTTGGAAATTCCAAAGGAACAGAGTGTCAAGGAATTAAGAAGGCATGATTAAAGATGGTTGGTAACTTTTCTATGTAGAATGGGAAGATCAAGTAATAACTTAAAAGAGTTTTAGTTAAATCAGAAGAAGGTGGAATAGTTTTGATCTTTGTAATTCAAAACCTGCCAAATGTTTCTAAGAAAAAAAGGCTACTTGTTAAAATAAAACCAGAGTATTTCAGCAAAATACAAATAAATCCGCCAAATAAATGTCATTCAGTGCTTGTTCTGAAAATACATATCCGTCCACTGAAGAATACACCCCTTGAGCTTAATGGGCTTTACTCCCTAATAATTGGAAGTTTGATCAGAATGAGAGATGAAGTCCATGTTCTTTAAGCTCCAGAGCAGAGATACAGATGTTACATTATGTTATATCACAGCCTCCTTTCTCTATCATGTATCTGTATGTATACAGATACATATACCAATATGAATATGTATAAAAAAGGTTTAAAGGTTTCTCGTGTCCAGTTGTGACTGACTCAAGGGGGCAGTGCTCATCTCTGATTCTCAGCCTAGAGACTCTGCATACTCCGAGATATGCTTCCATCATCATGTAGCTAGCATGAATGTACGAAATAAAATAAAATAAAATAAAATAAATTTTCTGGATCTCGAACTTGGGTTTTCAGCTTTCCAGCTGACAAACTCAGCATCTTAACT
Organism: Ptyas mucosa; assembly: GCA_012654045.1. NCBI lineage: Eukaryota > Metazoa > Chordata > Lepidosauria > Squamata > Colubridae > Ptyas > Ptyas mucosa. Next base: position 30,982,774 of record WNWU01000016.1, on the reverse strand, counting down.
GCTGACCGATCGCACTGTCCATAGATACAGATCTTACATTATGTTGTAATCCCATGTACAGAGGTGTTTACATGCATCCCAACCAGCTTTCTCTATTATGTGTATGTATATTCCTGTATTTACTGACCACTAGCACTTGGATAGCTCCTCAAGCTAATGCACTGTATATTGTCATTTAAAGTATAAAGTTCCATGTGTTCAGTTCCAAGTCTGAACCTCATAGACCAATATCTATTAACATCTGAGAAATCCTGACAAGGATGAAACCAGTCACTTGATGCTTTCCCAGTGTTCAAAGTCCTAATGATTAGATATTTCTCACTGAGGCTTTTATTTTACAATATTATGGTTTTTTACAACAAATTACAGATGAGCAGAGTTCTTCTCTTATTTAATTTGTAACTTCTGACATTTCTTTTTTTCTAATTGGGAAATAATCCCAAATTGTACAATTCCCATCCTTCCTTCACTTAAAACTTCTGGAAAAAAAGGGAAGTATATATATAAACCCTATCAAATATATAAATAATGCTCTTAGAAGTGCAATTGCCTAGCTGTGTTTTTCACAGATTTATGTTGCAATAATTAAAATGTACAGTAAATGTTGAGTAAATTAAAACATTTAACATGAAAGCCATCTTTTTCTAAGAAATTGATATCCTAAAATAGGAAACATTACTTTTTTTCTGACTTCAATATAGGACGACACTTGCAAATGAGATTTAGCAATATTTGTGTGACAATTCACACAATTAACTTGCCTCAAATTGGGTCTCTGTGCTGTTTTTGTCACTAATGAAGACATGAGAGAAGTCTGCTGTTGAAGAACTGAGTTATGGAGAATGTGTTTTAAAAGACTGCTAAAAGTACACAGAAATTAACATACTTTTGAGTATTTTACTGGAGCTAAATAAATAAAATTATTTTAAAAAATTAATATATGGAACCCAATGCAAATGAACACAAATTTATTTAACTGTAATATAAATGTGTTCATTTAGTATATTTCATTTATGTAATAAATAAGCAGAACATGCAAGAATCACACTTACTTAGTAGAAAGGGCCTCAGAAATAGAGCATTTGTTACTAGGGTAAAACTATGAGTAGTAAATAGAGAATCAGACCATTAATTTTCATGCTAAGAATCTGTAAAATCCAGGAAAGACCTCATTCTGACCTCACAGACGAATTAAGGTTTAGCTACAGGGCACTGGCTTCCTTATATTTTCTCTGCTCATTTGCACTCCTATTCCTTGTTACGCTTCCTTCATAATAGATGTAAATTAAATTGGACAAACTTTGAGTCAAAAACTTTGCATTCAGAACACAATATTTGAGAAAAAGTTAATGAATCCTAAAATAAAATGTATCACATACTTATATTTATGAATATCCATGACAAAATTACTTTTGATAGACAGGTTCATTCTATCTTAAAATTACATCTATTGCCATAATTTTTCAAAATGTGGTAACCAAGAACATATCCATACAGGAAGCTAATGTTGGTGACAATATAAGCACAAGGCCTAGTTATTTGCAGAACAGCCTGTCTCCACCTGTCTCTGCATATTGCTCTGACAGTGTGGGCATGCTCCAGGTGCCAATGTATTTGACACTGTTGTATTGTGTTGTGTTGTGGGATATAGAAACCTTCTCTGTTGCAATGTCTGCCATATGGAGTAGCATACCCCAAGAGATCCTGGCTCTCTTAGACTTTGAGCCAGAAGGATAAGTGAACTCTGTTGACTGATTTTTTTTCCAGTTCTAGTTTTTGGGATTAAATGTCAGAAGCATATGTTATACTGGTTGTTCTGGATATTTATTTTATTTATTTTATATTTTGTTGTTTTTAACCTTCATGTTTGCTGACTAAGTTTACTGCAAGTGAAATAAACAACTATATAAGTTGTATAATTAAATACTGTTTTTAAGTAAAAAATGAGAAAACTCTACTTAAAGTAATAACTCTATTTTGCACCAGTAGCTGTAAATAGCATAAAGTTTGTTTTCACAATAAGAGGCCCATAAACTATATCGAATAACAATGATTGAATGATCAGCCAAATCATAGCTGAAGGTGACTTGAAGCCAGATCTCTCTAATCGTAGTCTACTTTTTATTACATTTTCATCCTTGCATATTTTATTCTGTTTCCTGATGGTGTCTAGCATGGCCTCCATGCTCTGGAAAATAATTTATAGTTTATAGTTTACTTTATTGTCATTGCACATGGTACAACAAAATTACATGCCATCTTCAGTGTACATTATAACTATAACAATAAAAACACAAACATACATCCTTTACATTCTATATAATTGAAATAGAAAACCTGATATTGCACTATACAGTAAAATTCAGTATGGTTATTGCCCTGCAATAGAAGCTGTTTTTCAGTCTATTTGTCCTTGTTTTTATTGACCTGTATCGTCTGCCAGATGGTAATAGTTCAAAAAAAGAGTGCCCAGGATGAGATGGATCTTCAAGAATGTTTTGAACTTTCTTAAGGCAGCGGGAGCTATAAAGCTTTTCCAAGATGTCTTCCCCTGGAAGTTCAGCTTGTGACAACATAGATGGACTTACAGATTAATATAAAGACAACTCCTATGGTCATCTGGAGTTTTGCAGCCCAGATCTTATATCCCTTCTAATACTGAAAATCAATGGCTGAATCAGCTATTATTAACTATGCCAAACTCTCACTGGCAACACTCATATAGGAATAAACAACAGCCATGATCAGCAAAGCTTGCTCACCTGGAGAGTAGAAAAATAGCAACTACTTTTTTTCAAAGTGCTTGTCAAGCCCCAATGGCTTGCTCTGAGGAGTCCTTCCTCAGAGGGAAGCATTGTGAGCATGGTGTCCATGGAGACCATCTGTGCTGTGGCAGCACCAGCAGTCTCCATGGACACTTCGCCCACAGTGTCTTGCTCTGAGAAGAAGCCCCTTTGAACAAGACACAAAGTATAAAGCTGGTAGAGGTAGCAGCTGCTTTCACACCTGAAGTGGGACATGTCTTGGGCTCCACTAAATATACTCAATTTTTGCACTGAAAGTCATTTCCACTGCCAGACCTGCTGTTTTCAGAATGTTTTAGCTTCATAGATCACACTTTACTTTCAGTGTGGCCACTTACACTACCAAAACTGTGGAATGCATTACAAAAAACACAAGGACAAAGGAGGCAAATTGGATTATTATTGGGACTTGTAGGTAAGCAAGATCAGTCCTAGTTATCGTAGTATTTGGTTAGGAGACCACCAGAGAATCCTAGGACTGTAAACAGAATTGAGTTATACACCCACCTATCCACACATCCAAAAGAAGGCAACTGCCAACTGCTTCAATGCTATTTGTTAAGCAAGCTGCCTGGATATCTCCATATGGTCACCAAAACCCCAGCTGAACTTTACTCTTAAGTACTGATGAAAACTTTATAAATAATGAACAATGTTTTTACATGGCAGTGCAGTAGATCATGCTGCAAAATGGAAGGTTTTATCTAGGTATCCATCTGTTTCTTCTACTGTATCTGATATCCAAATGGTCTTAAAAGACAGCTTTGAGGCTCCCACTCTCCCTTCTTGCAGTTCCTGATATTTGAACTGGGTATAGGCGACATAAACTTTAAAGAAAGGGCATTTTTCAGTAAAGGACTATTTTCTGTAAAGGAAAATACATGGCCATCCTAACCACATGTATATCTGTCACTGGGGATAACAATTCATGCATATAATGGAGAGAGTTGTAGTCTGTGGAAAGCTGTGCCATATTAAATCTGTTTGCTTTTAAGTTACTTTAGCTTCCTTTGTTCTTTTAAGAGCAACATATGATCATTGTTATCCTCTGGAATTTTACCAGAGGATAACAATGGTGTTATTATATCTGGTAATTTTTCATGACATTTTTTTTGGTTTATTTATATATAGTATATATTATATAGTATATCTGAAATTTCAACAGGCATTTTATATATTCAACTACTCATCTTTTATACTCTTAATGCACATTTTAAACCATATATTTTCCTTTGTTCTAGTTCATTCAGAGCTCTTTGTTTACCTTCATCTTAACTGTTTAATAAAGATAAAGGTTTCCCCAATCTGGGGGTGTCTGACTTTAGGGGATGGCTGAGGGAGCCAGCATTGTCTGAAGACATTTCTGTGGTCATGTGATTATCATGTGATTACCAAAGTCACAATGAACACTGCTACTTTCCCACCGAAGTGGTACCTATTTATCTATTCAGATTTGCATGTTTTCAAACTCCAAGGTGTGGCAGGACTTGAAGCAAGTAACAGGAGCTCAACCCGTTGCGCAGTGCTGGGGTCTTAAACCCAGCTATCAACTTAAATGTTGAGTCATCGCACCCACATAACTTTGAATACATGTTATTAAATTTACATACTATGGTTTACAAAGCAGTAAGGTTACAAAATGTTTAAAATAGAGCCGAGTATGATCTTGGTACATCTGCCTAATTTTTATTATTAGGTTATTTCTCTGAAGCAGAAACTTCAGAATTTCTTTTTTATTTGTTGTTTGAAAAATACATGATACTGGGAATTAAATTTATGTGATGTTCAAGATTCTTCTTCTTCTTCTTTCTCCTCCTCCTCCTCTTCCTCTTCCTCCTCCTTATCCTTTTTAAATTGCCATTTTTGAGATTTATATCAATGTTTCAAAGTTTGTATATGTTTCATTTGTTTGTGGAGATAATACCTTTTTAAAGAAGGGTATAAGTGTTCTAATGTAAAATCTTTTCACGACCTGATTGACACATTCACACACTCTGCAAGAGAAATGTGTTTGTTAGTGGTTATGCTGGTAGCATTACATACCTCAAATGCCTGTATGTTAAGCCAAACAAAGAGCCGTGCAGATTGCTGCTTCTGCACAGTTACTTAGCAACCATACAGTGAGTACTGAAAACAAAATATTGCCATACAATGCTTAACATGTTGAAGCTGAAATAAAACTGATAGTGTGTTTGGTGAAATATATTACATATAAATGATTTTAAAGTGTTGATCAGAAACAAAGAAACAAAATACTATGAGTCTTTTGATGTTATTTCCCCCTCCTGATGGGACTGTACCGACAAATCCTGCTATAAAAAAACTTATCAGACAGACTTATTCATATGACTCACATGCATGTTGCTCCTATCTTCAGGTTGCAAGTTAACTAACGTACTTAGTGTTTTTATTGAGTTTGTGCTATCAAGCCAGTGTTGACTCTTAGAATCACATCGATTTTCTCAATGATGATTGTTTCACAACCTGATGCTTGAGGTACATCCTTTGTCATAGCCCTTTCCATGTTCATAGATCTGGAATTAGCCAAAGAATCTATGACAACATTGATCCATAGTGCACCCAACTTAACCACATACACAAAGATTGAAAGACCCAGAATTATGGATTTTATAAACCTCTGTGTAATCACATACTTTCAATTAGATGGATAAACCTATCAACAAATTAAAGGTATATCGGTGATATACTTTATTAATTTTTAATAAGCGGTGATCTATGGGACCACCGTTTTCAGGATTCCTAGCGGAGGTTATTATGCAAAGTCTTGAAGTGATAGCACTTCCACAAGTACAACCCAATATATGTATCTGGAATGTAAATGATACCTTCACCATAATAAAAAAGGACAATTAGAGGATGCACACAAAAACATCATCAACACCTTCACAGGAATCCAATTTACCAGGGAGAAATAAACTACAACACACTACATTTCCTGGACATCCTGATCAGCGGAGACTATGATAGCAAACTAGAAACATAAGTGTACTGAAAAACCACCCACAGCAATCAAGTGCTCCACTACTGAAGCAATATCATAACCTATCACAAAAGAAGCTGTATAAGAACTCTTATTTACACAAGTGCAAACACACTGTAGCAGCCCTGAACAACAGAGAAAGGAAATAAAGTATGTATACAATATCTTCCAACAAAATTGATATCCATGCAATTTTATTAAAAAGTGGCTTACCACTCAACCCAATATAGTACAACAAGCAGGAGCTGTAAAAAGGGTAATACTGCCATACATCAAAAACTTCTCAGAAACCAACAACAACCACATCGAATCAGCGTAGCACACAAACCAACTTAAGCAGTGATGATGTTACCTAGTTTGGTTAATGAAACATCTGCAAGGAAACAACTGAGCTCAGAGAGCACCAAGGACCCTCATCTCAACCCTGAACTACAAATATTATCCTTCAAAGGTACATCCATTACCATGTAATGGAATCTGTTCAGCTTGCTATTAGTCATCCTCTTCTTTTTCCTTTCACCTTTCCTAGCATTATAGATTTCTCCAGAGAGCATATAATGTGTAGGATAATTTGAGTCTGGTCATTGGTACTTTAAAATGAGAACTCTATATAGATTAGTTTGATGATCTGTTTTGTTTATTTTCTTATCTATCCAAGATATTCTAAGGAGTCTTCTTCAGCACTAATGTTCAAAAGCATCAAAGTTCTTTCTATTCTGCTTTTTCAAAGTCCAACTTTTGCTTCCATAGAGTGTCACAAGGAAAAGCATTGTCTGCATGATTCTGATATTTGTAAGCATCATGGCATTTGAATATCTTCTCCAAGGTCTTCACTGCTACTTTGCAAAGTGCAGGTCGGCAGCATATTTCTTCACTGCTGATTCCTTTCCTGGTGATAGTTGGTTCTAAAAGGTAGAAATTATCTATCACTTTAGTGTCTCCATTGTCAATTCCACTATTGGTTGCTGTACCTGTCATCATTACTTTTATCTTTTTAATATTTAATCTTAACCCATTGCCTTTTCCAATGCATTATGAAATAATGCCCTTGCTGTGATCATTAAAGAGTTTTTATTTCTCCATCTAGATTATTAGGAAGACTAAGCACACTTATGAAATAATTTGGAAATTGTGCTTCAGAGTATGTTAGAGCATATATGTAACACCTATCTATAACTCTTAAAAGCAGTTGCACATTTTCTGGAATCATGTAACAACATACAATCCTGGAAAAGGTATGGAACCTCTAATGGGGTAAAACATCTTTTGGAAACTAAACCCAAACTGTTAAACAGCCATAATCTTTAATTATTGGACATATAAAGAACTATTCTGTAGACACTGAAAGATTTAGTATGAACAAATTAAAAAGCAGATCATAAATTTATGGAAATCAAAGTTTGTCCATCAGAAGCCCCTCTTTCCAATAAATTATCAGCAACTCCCTCCAGTGCATTTTTTATTACTAATAACAAATTTGCAAATTAATTGCTTTTCCTTATTCTAGGATCTTCAGAAAAACTAATTTTGGTTAGTGTCTACTGAGACCAATTCCAAACTTGATTAGGAATCCCTTAATTGCCATTTGTTTGTCTGTTCACTTTATAACCTTGCAAAATTATTTAAGAAATACCAGAACTAAATGTTGCTTTTTAAGAATAAAAAAGAGACAATATAATTGAATGGAAGTTCACTTCATCAGTATAAATGGCAAAGTAACATGTTCCATTTTATTTGGAAACCTTTTATATTCTTTGACTTCCAGAAGTTAAGGAACAAAATATGTTTACATTGCTCATTGTCTCCTAAATATTACTTTGACTATAAGGATATGGTGACAAAAAGTACTGAAGTATATTAACAAGAAATACATTTTTATACACCTTCCCCAAAGTTGAAATCTAACTGTTGTTTGAAAATAGATTTTACTGCCTAGTAAAGAAGTTGGCTTTGGCCTGTGAAAATAAAGGGGCAAAGATTCTTTGCTGCTTTTAAGCTGGGGTGTCAAACTTGCGTCGTCACGGCGTCGTCACATGACGTATCATGACTTTCCCCCCTTTGCTAAACCAGGCATGAGCATAGACAGTGCATGATGCATCCGGCCTGCAGGCTGCGAGTTTGACACCCCTGTTTTAAGAAGATTACTCCAGATTATTCCAATTTCATTTTAAATTGTATTTTACCCAATTCCATTTTAAATAGCTTTTATCAAATTTTAGTAATAATTTATTTTTGGAACTTTGTACTTTGATATGGCCCAAGGGCTAATCAATAAATAAAGACTTAGAAGATTACTGATACTTTTCCACTTGTGCAATAATATTTTGTCCTGAGTGATGCGAAGTTCAGTTTATGTTGATTATCTGTTGTGAATGTGAAGCAGAGGAACAGATGCTCCAGACAGCATTATGATTGAATAGATACATCTAGCCAGGGATTTGTATTAGATTTTTTCTTTCATTTTGTTTATGTGACATATTGTCTCTATTTCTCTGTAAAAATTATGAATGTGGTTTTGTATCCATTTTTAATCAACTTGAACATGTACAAGGATATTATTTAATCTGAATCCTAAACAATTTACAGGAGATTTTGTGGCAGACCATCACCATCTTGTGGTCCTTCTGGAGCACTGCATATTTATATTAAAAATTAAACTGAGATTTTTGAATTTTATATTTTTTTGTTCTAATAACGTTTTTTTATTTTTTGTTGACTTGCTCTATTTCCAAAGGACTAAATCTTCCAACTACAAATCTCTAAGCTACACAGACAAGTTGCATTTATAAGAGAAATTATTATTTATAAGAAAAATTATTTCTCTCCCCCCTTCTTTTTTCTTCCTTTTAATTTCCAGAAAGTCAGCACAGTATAAAAACAGCCTTGTCTCTCTCACATACTGAATTTAGAAGGAGAACACCAGGAGAATTGGTAGATAGGTGGTGACATTCAGAACTATCAATCTGTGTATTCCAAAACAGGGCATGGGGCCCAGGGGGTTTCTGGCAGAGGATGTTTTAAGATCTCCAGAATTCTATTCTAGAAACTCAGCTACTATACTATATCCCCTTCCTTGGATAGTTGTCAAACGTACTTCTTGGAGACAAATGGCTTGTAAGGAAAGCAGATTTTTGTATTCTGGAGAAGAAACAGCCCATTCGGAGTTCCCCTAAAATTGGAGCCATGGGCTATTTGGAGTAAAAGTACATTTATGTATTCTGACCATAGAATAAAGAGGCATAGATGATACTTGGCATCTAGAATTTCAGGGCAATATTTTTGGTCCCCAGGGTTTAATATTTAACTGTTTCCAAACAGCTACATTTTCTGAAAAAGTGTCAGAATTTATTATTAATTTTGGATGCATGACTAATTTTTACTATACTCTTCAGAGCCAGTTCTTCCCTTATTAGGCCTTGCAGATATGAATTTTTCTACCGATTCTTTTAACTGGGAGCTGAAGTCAATTAGTTTTGGCAGGAAAAAGATAACCTCCTGGTCTATGTTGCACTTTATGGCTGCCTATATCACCTACAAAACAGGGTCGGGTTTCAAAACCCGTTGCCACTGGTTCACTCATGGGTGCGCACACATTTGTGCACATGCACGATGCTTCTGTACATGCGCAGAAGCGTCCAGGTGGGTGGGCGGAGCCTCCCGCCACCGCCGCTACTGGTTTGCCTGATCCGGAGTGAACCGGTAGCAACCCACCACTGCTACAAAAGGTTTAGAAGTGACTCAGTATTTCTTCAAGAACTTTTCTTCAGCTGTTTGTATGAAAAAAGTATATAAATGCATAAAATCAAGACCAACATGTATTTTCAGCTCTTTTTACTCTAATTATGGTGTCTGGCTCAAACTATTTAATTAACCCTTAACTTTTGGAGAGAAGAAGCACATGCAACAAAAGCAATCATGTTTATTTTCCATGGTTATAATTTATTCTTAGTCTGAATATGCATATATCCAGAAACTCTGAGGAAAAAATAAAAGCATCCAATCTAAGATGGTCAAAGTTCCTCAAAAATGAGTCTCTTCTTAGGCAGAATCCATATTTCACAAGTTTTTTTTAAAAAAATTGTCCTGATTAAAAATGTTTGCTTTAACTTTGCTTGAATTGTGTTTTTATGCATAGTGGAAAAGCAAAACAACAACAACAACAACAACAACAACAGGACAATTCACAGGAAACAATGTGAAAAATAAGCCTTGTATTTAAAAACATATAGTATCATGAATTTGATCCTTCCAATCCTGCCCTGAGATGAATAGTCAGTTGCGGAATTTTTCAGTCCTGGACTGTTCTACAAGGATACATGTTGTCCCACATGCTCCATTCTTTCACCCACATCCTACAGACCATTACTATACAAAGGGATTCCAATGAGTCAGTCTGTAGTTAAGTGCCATCTACTGGTACACTAATAACACGATCACAAGAAATTGTCAAATTTATCTCATTTTTTTAATAAAATCATTTCAACAATATATAGTGACAAAACATCAGAATCAGCTGTTGTATTAGCTGCAGAACTATTCTAATCACCTTCTTTATAGATGCAATTTAAATATGATCTAGTTCAGGAAAAATGATTGCATTTCAACTAGAATAAAATGTTTTTGTACTGTTGCTCATCTAGTCTATATGCTTGCAGAAATATCCCGCATCAGCTTTTGATAGTGGAAAGTATATTGAGATAGAGTGAAAAATAAAGATTAAATGAGGTAACTAGTTGGGGAAGAAAAGAAATATAACAATTACTACTGGTACATATCTAAATATGCAAGTTTAGAGCAGGTATGGCAAGATAATACTAGTACAAAGTGTGCAGTACATCTAGAACAGGGATCCTCAAACTATGGCCCGCGGGCTGGATATGACCCACCAACACAATCTATCTGGCTCATGCAGTGGTGGGATTAAGCCCCACCCCTCACCTCCCAGCCACTCCTTTCATGGCTGCTTTTCCCGCAACGCTTATTTCTCCTCCTCCAGCCTATATTTACCTTGCAGAATGCAGCTGCACTTCTGTGAACTTCTGCCCATCGCTGCCCATGCACTTCTGCTCACCACTGCTTGCAAAGGTACGGCCGAAGGGTGCAGGCCGGCGGATGGGGGGGTGGCAGCTGGCGGAGGGGTTATACTGGGCAGTGGACTGATGGTGGACTGATGCATGGGGTTAGAGCTTTGAGCTCTTCCTGGAGTTTTTGCAGAAGCTGCCCCAGTCTTAAGTAGGAAGGGAGGAGAGCGTGTGAGAGCATGCATTGAACTCTTCCAGGAGTTTTAGAGAAGCTTCCCCAGTCTTAAGTGGGGAGAGAGGAGAGCCAAGGGTGAAATGCTATCGGTTCAGGGTGGTTCGCCCAAACTGGTAGTGAAAATGCAACTGATTTGCCCAAACTGGTAGTAAAAAAATGCTTTAAACAGTAAAAAAAAGTTTCAATGATTGCGTGGCACAGCTGATCCTTGGAACTTTTTAAAAATCTTTTTTAAAGCATTTTTTTAAAGATTTCTTAGGCTTAAAAGATTTGATGTCCTGTGAAGTCACAGTTCAGTTTCACCCATCTTGCTAACTCATAAACCATATACAATCACAGTGACCAGACTTGAAAAATTAATAAAATCAAAATTAAGCAAGACAACACAATCAAGCTGAGAATAATACATGAAATATATCTTTATTTGAATATGCATGAATTGGTCTCCAGACTGGAACTTTATATTCTAACACTAAAGATTTATTTCAGAGAAAAACCTTTTGATTCTGTGGAAATTATTTTAAAATAAAGATGCTAAGAATCACGGTTAAAACTATTTGAAATATTTTTATTTTATTATCTTGAAGTACACATTATCATTGGAAATGTATTTGCAATGCACATCTGACATATTATGAAATATATGAGAATTATTGTAGTGATAGTATTTTTATACTGAAAATAGCTGCATTTTGAAAGAATAGGAAGAATCCTATTTATCCACTCCTAAATGTTTCATTCTGCTGAAATGCAGCGCTCTGAATAAAGTACTTATCTTATTCTATTAAATACTTTATAGACTAAAAGGCAATACAATTAAAATATGTTGTCAGCCATAGTCTATCTTAGAATTAATTCCGTTTTGAAAACAATAAACTCTCTTAGTCCATACTTCATGTTATTTCTTGGCATTACAGATGGGATGAAGTACTTACTAAATGAAGTCATTTAATATTTGTAAACTGTAATTGTTCTGACCCAAATTCCTTGTGTTATTTTGCATATGTTACTCTAGGCCAGTGATGGCTAACCTTTTTGCTGTCGTGTGCCAAAAGCAAGGGGAGCATGGGGGGGGTTGCACACACGCGTGCCCACACCCATAATTCAAAGTTCCCCCCCATGCATGCGCACATGACCCCCCTCACACTCCCACCACTTTTGGCACACGATGGCACAGTGGTCCCGTTGGGCTTGTTTTTCGCCCTCCCCAGGCTCCAGAGGCTTTCTTGGAGCCTGGGGAGGGCAAAAACAGCCTTCCCCAATCCCCCAGAGGCCGGGAATGGCCCATTTGCTGACTTCTGATGGGACCGGAAGGCCTGAAAACCAGCTGGTCGGCGCATGCATGCACACTGGAGCTGAGCTAGGGCAACACTCATGTGCCCACCAATATGGCTCCGCGTGCCACCTGTGGCACCCATGCCATAGGTTCGCCATCACGGCTCTAGGCTTTTAATCCATTGTACTGTTGGAAGAAATGTCCATCTGGGTTCAGTTCCAAGTGGGAAAAAAGACACTGGACTCATGGAAGTTGCTTGGAAAGAAGGTTAATTGATGAACAGGATCACATGGCTTGAGATCCTGGGCAGAAAAGAGAAGAGATGCTGAGAGTGCCTTGGTTTTATGCCCTCTGTTGGGCTTTGAATTTGAGCCTGTGTTCTGATTGGTTGTCAGACTCCCATGGGGCCATGCAGGAGTAATTTTGTAGGTTGTCTTTTGAGTTCCTGGCTTGGTTGACTCTTGCTGGGTAATGATGTAATGGAAGGGCTTTGGGCAATTCCTACTATGGCTGTGCCTGAAGGAGGTAGATCTTTGTTGTGTAGAATAGACTGGCTCAGGCCTTAATGGCCCATTGACAAAGGTGGGGAGCTGAGTTTCTGCCTCCCTTTTAGGGGAAATATTCTGCCCTTTTAATATTTCCTAAAATATCTCATTTTCCTAGAAGGGTGGGTGCTAACTTCCTACAGTACTATGCTAAGCATTAATTGTTCAATTCATTTTAATAGCAGTACTTCTGACCTGTTAAAAGCATAAAATTTTCTGCTTAGTCATGCCTGAACTGAGGATATCCCAATGATCCCAGAAACATTGCACTTTTAAAAAAGTGAGCACAATTGAAAATCACAACTCTTTGGCAAAAAGCAGTCCCAGAGTTCCAGCACAGTACAAAGTCCAGCTCCAGCTTGGCTCACAAATGAAGCACAAAGCTGCAACTGACTCAGCCCAGTCCCAGTTGCAGTTGCCCTCACCAGCCTAAACTCCCAGGCTCCTGCCGCTCTGAGTTCTGCTGTTCTTTGCGTCCCCTGCCGCCCTGAGCTGCCTTCGTTGTCTTCTTACTTCTGCTGCTGAGGCGGCATGCTTAGTTTGGCTCTTCATAAGGCAGCTGCTGACCATGTGAGACTACCTTTTCTAGGTCTCTAAAGACATTTTTAAATAAACAACTATATAAACAACTAGCTGCAAACTTCCCCGGATGAGGTGAAAGACAAAGAGGCTGCTCATGCCACAGTGAGAGCTGAGAAATGTGAGAGTGCCATAAGACCAGAATAAGATTTTCCATTCGAATTGCTGAGCAAAGTGGACTATTCCCAGAGGGTAGCAGAATACACCCAAATAGAATATGACTGTAGCTCTGCAGATGACGTTGGGGTGATGGATGACAGTGCCCCATAGGAGTTATAGCATATCTAAGGTGACCAGATTTTAACATTGGTAAAGAGGGATACCGTTGCGGGGGGGGGGGGGCGCTTGATTAAAAATTTGGTCTATATGAAGCAACAAAAATTTTCATAGAACGCAAAAATAGTATTGTAATATATTTTTTAAAATTTCAACATAAGTACAATTTACAAATATAATAAATAGAAAAATTATGTATAGTATTATTTTATTCTATAGGGACTACTCAGAGGGCTGAAAAAAGTCATTTCTGACAGGTCCTCGCACTTTTGACTGGTCCTCACACTTACGACCATCCTCACATTTATGCCCGTGCAGCATTCTTAACAACCATGTCACTCATTTCACAGCTGCTTCTCTTCACCATGGTGATAAGATAGGGCAAAAACGTAAAATGTGAGGACAGTCGTAAGTTGGAGGACTGCTCAAAAGTGCGAGGACCAGTCAAAAATAACTTTTTCAGCCCTCTGAGTAGTCCATGTGCACAAAAGGACTACCCAGAGGCCTGAAAAAAGTGATTTCTGACCGGTCCTCGTACTTTTGACCGGTATTCACACTTATGACTGGTCATCATTTATGCCCATTGTAGCATTCTTAAGAAATGTGTCACTCATTTCATAGCTGCTTCTCTTCACCATGATAAAATGTGAGGACAGTCGTAAGTTCGAGGACTGGTCAAAAGTGCGAGGACCAGTCAAAAATAACTTTTTCAGCCCTCTGAGTAGAAAAGAGAGAGGTGGTAGGTTTGAGGAGAAAGATTGCTGTACAATAAAAAAGATGAAAGGGAAGAAAACCAACCCCAAACAAATATAAAGATATTAAGATAAAGAATGAATTGTTAAACTTTAAAGAATAAAAGAGAACAAATATGAATAAATAGCAATAATTAGAAACACACATACAAACATACAATGTATTTTCTTTGAACAGAGTATTTGGCCGGTTCACAAATTTAAACAGTGTTTAGTCATTTCAATTAAATTTACAATTTCTATATTTCCTTTTTGCCATATTTATTCCTCATCTATTTTTTTAAAAAACCAATATTACCCTTCACCCTCATCTCTAATCTTAATCAAATTCAATTTTTCCCTTCTATTCTATATTATACCCCTTCCCATTGTCATCTATTTTTATATCCATCCTCACATTGGTTAATTATGTAATATTACAGTTGTTTAATACAAATTCAGCATTTTAATATAAATCAATTAGTTATATAACTATCTTTTTTGTATATTAATCAATATGAACATGAATATTCCAATTATTTCCATGCAATCCAATTTCTTACAAATCAATTAATTATATTTACCAATAATAATAAACCAAATAATTTCCCCCATATATTCCTCCAAACCACAATTTAACCATTTCTGCTTTCAACACAATATACAATTAATAGTATCTTAATTATTACAATTCCCTAGTTAAATAGAGTTTTTTTTCTTTTGTGTTTTAAAATCTTGAACTCTCCTCTTTTGCCATTTGCCATAAATTTCCCATTGTTTGCACCTACCTTTTTTGATGAGGAAAAAGAAAAGAAATCTGCCTTTCCAACGTTGCAAGCAAACAGCAAAGCCAACAACCTACTTTACTTTTGGTTTCGTTTTCAGTTTGAATTGCACAAGGAGAAAAAAAAATGTACTCCAGCAGCACTCTTTGCAGCTAACAAAAGACCCTGACCAAAACAGCTGAGAGCAAATCAGCTGAGAGTCGGGAGGCCGATCTAATCAACTTATGGTAATTAACCTATGCTGAAGCTGAAAGGGGCTGTTTTTTCTATTTTTGCAGGCATAGGTCTACTCATTTGTTTTCTTTTAACACTGATCAGCTGTAGGGCGGCCCTTTGAAGCCCCCTGGCAAGAATTTAAACAGTTTTTTTTTCCTCTAGCCATCAGCTGGGACTCAGGAGGCAGCAATCGATTGGGAGTGGGTGTGTAAACCAGTTCTCCCGCCAATTGGGACTTCTTTAAAACGCTGCGGGATGTGGGACAAATTGTTGAAAATCGGGACTGTCCCGCCAAAAGCAGGACGTCTGGTCACCTTAAGCATATCCCATGCATTCAGGGAATGAGATGGTAATAACGCATCCTGAAGAGCAAGCTGTCTAATAATATAGAGACTTATCCAGCATCTCACAGATCACACCAAAGATTTCAACTCAAGGGAAAGGATCACACAAACACAATTGATTTAATTAGAAAAGTACTGAAAATAACTTGTGACATCTGGATTTATAAAATTACATGACAATTAGATGACAGAAATTAGATAGTTTCTTTAAAATTATTGAAGGCATGAAACTACCTCTCACTCCCAACACATCAAACACAGCCTCTAGATAAAATAGTTGTGGCATAAAATCTACCAGTGAAGAAAAGTTTGAGGCAGCATTTGGAAAGTCATTGAACTCCAACTAGAACAGATTGGAGACTTGCTGCAACACACTTATACTGCAGGAGTCTGGTCTCATGAAGAGACTAAGAAAATTTCCAGAAAGCAAGAATGATTTCTTCAACCTATGGGACTCAAATTGTATTTAAACTGACCACTTCTGAGGAAGCGGACTCTGTCTTGCTGTTGTGAGCTCTGCCACTTGTGTTCTGAGCCCATGTTCCTTCTGGTCAGTGCTGCTGTTAATCAATGCTTTTAGAAAAAAATATTTTTTCTGTATTTGGGCCAGGTCTGATTCAATGTTTGTATTTGATTTCTTTCTTTGGAAGGAGGAAATGATGAGATTGATCAAAGAATTTGGAAGGTCTTCCTTTGTTTCAAAGGATAACTCAAATGCAACTAAGGCTTCTACAGTTTGTATTTGTATTTATTAGTTTGTCAAACATGTACAAGACAGCAGGTATAAATATAAACATGGGTATGAATGAAAGAAATGAATATAAATAAATGGGGACAGTAGGACAGGGATGGTAGGCACGCTGGTGCGCTTATGCACGCACCCTTACTGACCTCTTAGGAATGGGGTAAGGTCCACGGTAGACAGATTAAGGTTGAAGCTGTGAGGGTTAGAGGATATAACAATGGACTCAGGTAGAGCATTCCAGGCGTTGACCACTCTGTTGCTGAAGTCGTATTTTCTGCAATCGAGTTTGGAGTGGTTTACCTTGAATTTGTACTGATTGTTTGCCCGTTTATTATTGAGGTTGAAGCTGAAGAAGTCGTTGACAGGTAAGACAATATAGAAGATAATTTTGTGTACTGTGCTTACATCATACTGCAGGCGGCGAAGTTCCAGATTGTCCAAGCCCAAAATTTCAAGTCTGGTGGCATAGGGAATTCTTTTGTGAGTAGAGGAGTGCTCTTCTTGTGAAGAACCTCTGGACCCGCTCAATCGTATTAATGTCTGATATACAGTGTGGATTCCAGGCAGATGAGCTGTATTCGAGAATTGGTCTGGCAAAGATTTTGTATGCCCTAGTTAGCAATACAACGTTATCGGAGAAGAAGCTTCGCAAAATTAGGTTAACAACTCTTAATGCCTTTTTGGCAATGCTGTTACAGTGGGGTCTGGGGCTTAGATCGTTTGAGATGAGTACTCGTAGGTCCTTGACAGAGTGAGGGTCGTCTACGAGGTTGTTTCCATCCAACTTGTATTCGGTGTTCTGATTTTTATTGCCAATGTATAGGACAGAGCATTTATTAGTCGAGATTTGGAGTTGCCAATTCCGTGACCATTCGGATACATTTTGTTTGTTAATCAGAGACAGGACGTGAGAGGGATTTTCAAGCAAATTGCCCCTTGTTCTTATTTTCCACTCACCAAAGGGAATAGTAATCTGAGAGAGAACTTTACTTGGTTCTCTCTATGGTTCATATTCCTCTGATTAAAAATAAATGGACAGATTGGTGCAGGGCAGAATTTTGCTCTTTCTGGCAGCTAAGTACAATGGCCATTTCAGGTAAAGACCCCAGCAGCTGGATGGAAATGACCAGTCTTGAGATAGATTATTTGAGGCCCAGAAGGTCACCAACCTTTAACTTCTTAGTGCAACCTAGAATAACTAGTGTTTATGGGAGATTTTCTTCCATTCTTCCAGATAAAAACTACTTTCAAGCCAGAACAGCTGAAACTAGCTTCGTCTTGCCTCAGTTGTACCCCAGCTACAAGATGGAGGACATTCCTTAGGAAAAGGCTAATGGAGTTTCTTTGAGCTGGGACAAAGAGATTATGTGGACAAACCATTAGAATGTCTTTAAACCACGGAATTCAGTTCTACACCCACACAACATTTTCCTTTTTAAAAAATGAGGATATTTAAAAGAATGTATCTTATATTAGAATAATAATAAACTGAAGAATCTATATCTGTAGATCTTATGCTTGTGTTGTTTTTATGAACAAAAGTACAGAGCTTATTGCTGGAGACAAAATGAAAGACAAAAAGGAATACTGTATAATGGTTAAATCCTTTTAAAACAAGATGATTTGACACTATAATTCTACCTGGAAACATCTCAATTTTCTTTAGAAAAAAAAATGAGGAAGAAATAATGGTAGACGGAGACCATTACATAGACTCCTTGTAAAATTTAAAAAATAAGAAAGGACAGGAGCATAATGAAAGCAAAGTTAGAAATGTGCTTCAGCTACTAGATAATTATCTGATTTTCTTGGCTACACGCGACAAAGAGAAACATTTTGTTTTATTAGATAAGGCAACAGTCCCTTTAAGAGAGCAGCTTTATCTTATCCTTGGTATTATATAAAATTGTGAGGAGTTGCTCAAAAGGAAAAAGAAAAATGACTGGGAATATTCAAACAGGAGGCCTGGTTGCTTTTATTTGCTCTTTTCAACTAAACTTTCTGAGGTGTAAATGTGCTGGAATTTGATATGAAGCTAAGCAAGTATTAATTGACTTGTTTAATTAGGAGTAAGCTCTCTTTTCACTTATAGATTTGTATTCCCTGACGTACAAAGGAATTGCTCATTGAAATTTTTCCCATGTGCAATCCCACTTGTTTGATATAACATTTGTGTTTCAGGATTGGCACAAAATTCTGTATAGTGGTTTTGGGCAGGAAGAGCCAAACCACCTCCCTTGATTGTTCTGATTGCTTTTAGTGTAATTGACCCAGGCATCCTTTTGGATAGTGTTGGAAGAAAAATCCAATTCCATTTCCAAGCCGGGAATAAAATGGAGGCTAATTAGAAACAAAGGTTCCTTTTATTTAGGGGTGGGTTCTACATTTTTTTACTACTGGTTCTGTGGGCGTGGCTTATTTTGTGAGTGTGGCTTGATGGTCATGTGACAATTATTTAGGATTTAGCAGAGGTACTGGTCTACTAGGTTTTTAACTGCTTGCAGAGCTGTATCGATCTACCCATTTATTTTTTGCAGGCACTGGTCTACCCATTTATTTTTGCAGGCACTGATCTAATGTATATTTGTAGGCACCGGTCTACTCATGTTTTCTTTTAACACTGATCAGCTGTAGGGTGGCCCTTTTGCGGCAAGAGTTTAAACAGTTTTTTCTCTCTAGCCATCAGTTGGGACTCAGGAGGCAGCAATAGATTGGGGGTGGGGCCAAATAAAAGGTAAGAATAATGCATGGGATGGGTGGGGGGTGAGGGGGAGGCAGAACCGGTTCGGTGACATCATATCATCACTGCTACCGGCTCCGGAGAACAGGGCCGAACCAGGAGGAACCCACCACTGGCTTTATTTGATGAAGCAGAACTAGTCTGTGGTTTTGGGACAACTGACAAAATGGATTCTGCTTGGGGCAGGGAGACTGGTGCTGGTTTCTGTCTCCCTTAAGGGAAAAAAAATTCCTTAAGATTTTTTCCCATTTCTCCTTTACGGGAAATATTCTATCCTGCCTTTTTAATATTCCTCAAAATATTTCATTCTCTAGGAGGATGGGTGGGTGGTGACTTTCTACAATAACCTAGGAGAATTTGGCCTTGGAACCACTATTTTGTGATCCTTCCAATCTTCCCCTTAGGGTTTGCTGGTGTAAATTATCTCGAGTCTCATGCTGGACAGTATTTCCATGAAACTTTGGAGTACTTCAGAGCAGTATGCCATCTATATACAGATAATTCTAGCCTGCTATTCCATTTACAATCTTAATTCTAAAAAGCAATCACTATTCTTGAATGATATTTGTGTTTCATAATGGTCTGGGTTCTACTTACCTTTACTACCGGTTTGCAATAGGAGCGCACGCTTGCGCTTTGGTGCATGCGCAGATTGTCAGTTATGATATCCGGGTGGGTGGGCGGAGCCTCCCGCTGCTTTTACTACCGCTACTAAAGAACCGGACAGAACTGGGAGCAACCCACCACTGGTCTGGGTAAAACATCAAAGGAAAAATAAATTCAAACAAGGCTAAATTGCTACTAATTTGGTGCTCTCTGAACCTTAACCACCACTAGATATTAAAGCTGGCTATAGTAAGGAGTGTAGTTGCAACTGTTGAACAAAATGTTTTGTTTTCGCAATTTTTTCTCTGCCTTACATATGTACTGACTTGACAACCGCAGTGTCCTCTATTTGTAGCTACTCTTGAAATTGGACCCAAAGGAGAAAATATCACAGAATAAAACAAAAAATCATTTACTTTGGAAATAATGGTTATTTGATTAGTCCAATGTATTTCTATTATATTAGAAACCTTTGTTTTATTTGGATTACATTAATATTGTACCAAAAAGACTAATGTAGCCTGAAACACATTGGACCAAAGACTTTTTATACCAGCAAGTGAATTTTCCTTTAATTTGTCTTCTGTATGTTATCCTTTCTACATGATATCTGTAGTGAAAGATCTGTAATGATTGTAACTCATTTTTCATTCACAGTTTAAGGTGTTGATATTTATGTTTAAATGTCTAAATTGATCTATTTAAAGGACTACTTCACCTGTTAGCAACCTGTCTGGATATTAAAAAATGCAGGACAGGATCTGAAAATGTTCTGCTTTCAAGGACTCATTTCTTATGGAACAATGTTTTTTTTTACATCAATTCCAAAAATATATGATACACTCCCTTGTGAGTTATGATTTGATCCCTTTCTGATGTTAAGGTTTATAAAGTATTATTTTTAGCTATAAATCTGTCTTTTGTTTCCACTTTCACTTTCACAGCCAGTTCAAAGCGCCATCTTTAAGCCTCCATTCACAAACTTTCCATTCACAACAAAGCAACCTCGGAGCTAGGGATAAATACTTGCTAATACTTGTCTCTCTGGTTCCGCTCCGTCTGCTGCTGTAATCAATTAATTGCTTTTGAAAGCAGAGTCGGTCGCGACGTCTGGCTCTGTAATTTACAGAGTCGTCCCGGATTCGGAGCTTCAGCAGGCGAAAAGGGGGGCTCTCACCCTCCAAGCCCCTGGAATTAATCCAGGGACTTTCGGGGAGCTCTACCCACGCCCACCGGCTCTCCTCACCTTCTTTTCCCGAGGGTGAGGATTAGAAGCTGTCAGACAGCTGATATGCACTGTCAAAATGGCTTTACGAAATCGCGGGGCTGGGGGTCTAAAGAAGACCGTCCACAACGACAGCGGTGCCAACCGGAAGTCCCTAAATCTGTCTTTTAAAGACAGATTTTATACTGTAATTTGGTTTGTTTATATCTTTTGCATTTTGTACTAATAAACTGTACAGTAACTTAATTTTCCAATTTGAACTTAACAGCTGTATATAATCAAATATATCTTTGGACAAAGTTTCTTAATAATTCATAATTGCCACCTGGCTGATACTTCTATCATGTATAGATAAGTCCTTAATTTACTACCACAATTGAGCCTAACGTTTTTGTTGCTAAGTGAGACAGTTGTTAAATGAATTTTCCCCATTTTGTAACCTTTCTTGCCACAAGTGTTAAGTGAATCACTGCAATTGTTAGTAAAAGTTAAGTGAATCTGGCTTCTCCATTGACTGTCCTTGTCAGATTACAAAAGTTGATCACACCAGGACACTACCACCATGAGTCAGTTGCCACGCATCTTTATTTTATGGGGATTCTGCAACTGTTGTGTGAAAAATGGTCATCAGTCACCATTTTTTAGTGCTGTTGTAACTTGAAATGGCCACTAAATGAACTATTGTAAATTGAGGACTACCTGTATTCCACTTGACTAGACCAATCTGAAAAATTACACAATTGCTGAATCACAGCCTCTAACCGGAGGTATTTCCAGCTAGAGAGCCCAGAAAGGAGGAAAAGGCAAATCTTGTTTTGTGTGCTAGTACATGTAGTCCTCAACTTACAGCCACAACTGAGGCCAAAATTTTTGTTGCTAAGTGAGAAACTTGTTAAGTGAGTTTCGCACCATTTTACAACTTTTCTTAACACAGAAGTGAATCACTGCAGTTAAATTAGTAATGAGGTTGTTAAGTGAATCTGGATTCCTCATTAACTTTGCTTGTCAGAAAGTTGCAAAAGCTGATCACATGACCCTGGGACCCTGCAACCATCATAAATGTGAGACAGTTGCCAAGCATCCAAATGTAAGTCACGTGACTATTGTGATGCTGCAATGGTCTTAAGTGTGAAAAATGGTCATAAAAGTCACTTTTTTCAGTGCTGTTGTAACTTTGAATGGTCACTAAGCAAACTGTTGTAAGTCAAGGACTACCTGTACTACTAAGAACCTTCTACCTGAAACACCTCCGGTTAGAGGCTGTCATTCAACGGATGTGTAATTTTTCAGATTGGTAGACCCAGAAAACCTCACTCCTGGAGCACCTTACTCTCCATCAGCAACGGGTTAATTTCCAACCGTCCATAGGATTACAGCATTCGTTCTGACGTTTTTAAATTGTAAGAATGGGAAAAGTAACGAATTTTTAAAAATCGCCCTTTTAATTTTAACCGGCGTGTATTATTTAAGTGCTGATTGATATTCGTATTTTATCGTTCACGTGAAGACAAGTCATCAAAATGTTCATTAATCAAGGGCAGGATACCCTTAAGAAAGTCTTCGGAAGTAGTCCGCCAAAGCCGAGAAGGGGAAAAAAAGAAAGCTCAATCGCATGCGTTTCCTTGCGCGCGTGCGCACTCGCTCACTTGTGTGTCTATGGTTTTTGTCCTGCGGTCTCCTTCCTCCGATGGGTGGCGCGAAGCTTGGGAGGCCCTTGCTATCCCAGGGTGCTGTTCGCGGCGTGCACTTTGCCGTTCCGCTGGAGAGAGAGAGAGAGAGAGGGACGGTCTGTGCGAAAACTTCGCCAACGAGTCGCTGCGGGCTGCCGCCAAAACGGACATGTTAGCGCCGAGGCCCTGAAGGCGGGACGCTGCTGAAAACGACGTTCGGCCATCACCTTTCAGCTCCTCGCGCGCGGTAGCGTAGGCCGCCGACCGACAAACATGGAGGCAGTGAACGCCTTCAACCAGGAGGTGAGAATGGAGTCCGGCGGGCGAACGCGGGGCAGCCAGGCCCGGCAGGGCTCGGCCTCTTGGATGGGAGGAGGTGGTTGTCGGCACGGCCCCTGACTGGAATTATGAGGAGGTGTTAGTGGCTGGGACGGGCTCGAGTGGAAGAATTACCCGGGCTTTGGGGGTTTTTCCCTCTCTCTTGGGCCCGGCATGTGTGAGGCCAAGCTGCATCGGGTGACACGAGACCTCCGAGGCCTACCTCTGAGGGCTCCCCCTTGCCTGTGAAGCTCATTCCCTCTGCCCTATGGAACCTGTTCGCCCTCAGAGAAACGACCTAGTTTGCCGTGGTCCAAATTGTGGAGAAAACTTTGCCGAGCTGCTTAAGGTCAGCTGTATAGGCGGAGGAGGAGGGGGGGGGGGAGACAGAAAGAAAGGGAGTCGAAGTTCGTCGCTGCGCGCCTATCTGCGTGCTAGGTCAGACTCCTCCTGTTGGTGGAGTGGGCATTCCCATTGTGTGTATGTGCGCCAGTTTGAGGAGAGAGATGGGGTGGAGCGAAGAGGAAGTGTTTGGCCTTTTTCCTGTACAGATGTAACGAAGAGCTCGGCGTGAAACCAGGGGAAAAAAGATTCGTTTACCGGCTAGGATTCGATCTTTCAAAACGTTGGTTAGATGCTTGAGCCAGTCTTGAAGTCTCACCCATTTTTGTATTATGGAAACGGGAGGTGAATAACACAAACAGTAGTGCTCAAATCGGTGAGGAGATTGACGGAAGATGAATTAGACACTCTGGAACATTATTTTAACAGCAAGGTTGTGAATATGAAGAGGCAGTTGCAATTAATACAGGTAATCCTCGATTTACGACTACACTTGAGCCCAAAATGTATGTTGCTGAGTGAATTTTGCCCCATTTTACGACTTCTCTTGCCACATTTGTTAAGCGAACCGCTGCAGTTGTTAAGTTAGTAACACAGTTGTTAAGTGAATCTGGCTTCCCCATTGCTTGTCAGAAGGTCGCAAAATGTAATGCCATGACTCTGGGACATGGCAACCGTCATAAATATGAACCAGTTGCCAATTATTTCAATTTTGATCATATGACCATGGGGGTACTGCAGGGATCATAAGTGTGAAAAATGGTTGTAAGTCACTTTTTTCAGTGCTGCTGTAACTTTGAATGATAATTAAAGAAACTGTTTTAAGTCGAGGATTACCTGTATTGAGCAAATAAGTTATTTTATAGACAGTATTATAGAATTTCAAACGGTGTCATACATTTCTTTGTATCTTTGCATGGGTTTTTGCAGTAATTCACAAATTAACATTCATAAAAGTAGTACTAAAATTGTATGAAGTACAGAGGATGTGTATGGGTTTTGTTTAGCTACATACCTGAATATAGGTTTTCTTTAACAGAAAGTAAGTTTCATCTTTAACTCATTGAACAGAAAGCTCTATAAAATTAATTCACAGCAATTATTGTAAATTGAGCTAATGGATCACTATAGGTAGTCCTTGACTTACTATCATAATTGAGATCAGAATTTCTGTTATTAAGCAAGATGGTTGTTAAGTGAATCACACCCAATTTTATGACCTTTTCTGCCACAATTGTTAAGTGAATCATTGTGGCTGTTAAGTGAATCTTGTGCTTTAAGCAAATCCAACTTCCCTTGTTGACTGTGCTTGTTGGAAAAAAACAAAGTTGCAAATGGTGATCATATGACCTTGGGATGCTGCAAACATTGTAAATTCATTCTGTTTGCCAAGTGGCGAAATTTTGATCATGTGACTGTGGGCATGCTGCAATGGTTGTAAGTGCAAGGACCAGTTGTAAGTCACTTTTTTGTAACTTTGAATGGTCACTAAATCACTAACTGTATATCCCTCCTGGTTAAATATAGATATAAGTAATTTGTGGCTACATACGATAAAACTGCATTTAAAGCACTATTGGTTACAAAAATGGTGGACTCTGGTTTTTGGATCCATAAAGAATTAATCTTTAAATTAAGTGAATAACAGAGATCTATATACAATTGTCTAGAGTTCAAATGCTTCTCATATTCTTTTCAGAGTTCCTACACTTGAATGGCAGATTCAGAATGCTACTCTTTTTTCGGGGTCGGATAAAGATGCTATAAAGCAGTCTTTCTCAACCTTGGCAGCTTTAGGACGCTGACTGGGAAATTCTGGAGTTGAAGTCCATACATCTTAAAAACTGCCAAAGTTGAGAAGATAAAGTGCTGCCTTACTTTGAGTCAATAAATGTAATTCAGCTACAGTATGTCACAAAAGTGAGTACACCCCCTCACATTTTGTAAATATTTAAGTATATCTTCTCATGTGACAGCACTGAAGAAATGACACTTGGCTACAATGTAAAGTAGTGAGTATACAGCTTGTATAAGCGTAAATGTGCTGTTCCCTCAAAATAACGTAACAAACAGCCATTAATGTCTAAACTGCTGGCAACAAAAGTGAGTAAATAATTGGAAGGGATATTGTCATTTCAAAATGGATACCATTGACTATTGCATACAGTAGTTGCTTACCTTAGAAATAACATTTAATTTCAATAAGATTTCCAGCAAGAAAATGGAAAGTTGCCTAATGATCCATAATGAGTAAATATGATTTTGCACACTTAGATAGGGTTAGGTCTGAGACACTATGAAATAGTCATAGCATTCAGCATTGTTTCTGTATAGCAGTTGCATATATATGTATCCTAAGAAGGATGGGAAGAAGCTGCACTACTCTCATTCCCATACTAGTTCAATAGCTGGAGATTGAAGTATATCTGTGTGTGCTTTGAGATTTCCCTTTTCTCTCAATGGAGGAACAGCCTGACCCTCCAGTTGTGGGTGCTTCAGTACTATACGTTTTCAATGGGAAGAAGATTCCTATGCTGGGCAGGGATTTGGACTAGACTTCCAAGGTTTTGCTGTTCCTGTGATTCTATTCCTTTCCTGCACATTCCTAGAAATACATAAGGAATATATATTCTGCATGTTCCTAGTGTTATAAGGCAGTTCAAAGTGACACAAGCCCCTTGTTTTTAATTTGGGTAAAGTCCTAAACTTTTTAATTCTTAAATGTTTGATATATAGCAAATATAAATTTTATTGTCTACAGAAAGGTAGTTCTGTTCATTCCTGCTGTTTCAATAACAGTACAAACAGTAATTAAATTTAATTAATTTTTTTGAAAATGGTAAAATTTTTCTTAAAGTCATTGTGTTAAAATTATTTTTAAGAATGTTAGCCTTGTGGTTAATTTTCAAAGTGAATGAGTGTTGCTCTCAGATACATTGAGTTAAAGGTGTATTGTATCTGCCCAAAGTCGCTTATCAATAAGATGAATGGCATAAATATTTAATAAATGAATAAAATATGTAATTGAATATTTTCTTCTTAAGCAATCCTAGGTTTATTATTTAAAACATTTTAAGAGAAATAGCTGTCCAACTATGTTTTATCTATAAATTAAATATAAAATATTAAAATTATAGCACTTAATTAACAAAGTCAAAGCAGTCACTGTAATAAAATCATTTGAAGTTGAAACGTTCCAAACTTGAAACACTCCATTTCAAGAATATTACTCTGTAGTTTAAAACAGCTTTTCCACTTCAGAATATGTTGGCCTAACTGTTGTGGAAATATTTTGAACTGAAAACGCATTCACTCAAAATAGAAGTCTTGAGACTTTCTTACAAATGGATGATGTGGCATGATGAACATTAGGTAAGATGTACTGTAAGTGTGAGAGCTTTATTGAAGGAGCCTTCTGTCTTGTTTTGACAATTAAAGAGCCGTCAAAGGTCACAGAGAAAGTCCTCTGATCCAGATATTAAAATATGAATAAGTTGATATAAATTAAGACACTACTTCAAATAATTCACAAGGATTTACAGTGTACCTTCCAACTTACAGTATAAATTTTAGTTTCAGTTCAAAAAGGGTTATATGTCGTTCTGCCTCTAGTTATGGGTATTTTATTTTTATTTTCTGTTCTGAGACATGAACTAAAAATAAAAGAGAAACATGGAAATGAAAAAAAACCCCAACAATTTTGTCTAATTTGTAAATTCTTATGTAAATTCTTATGGTCCTCACAAAATGTATTAGCTTTTTCTTTATAGGTAAAAAAAGCATAAATATAGTGTAGTGCAATGAAAAAGTTGCAAGGCTTGATTGCAGGAATGAAAGTATAGAGGAAGGAAATCCCAAATACTTTATATCATTTGGTGGCAAGCACTGTTCTTAATGGTTCTCTATTCTTGAGATGTATGATACATACAACTCATTCAAGGACATTGCCTGTAGATTTGGAAAGGTAACTGTTGTGTGAATATGGTATGATTTTAGAAGATCAGAACGTAGTACAAGTAGTCCTCAATTTAAGAATCAGTTCTGTTCCTGAAATCTGTCCTTGAGGTCTAATTTGTATGCAACCTGGAACAGTTAGTATATAATATAGTGTAATGAACCATTGTGTACTTAACTTGAATCATGTATTTAACTCAATTTTTTCTATAATAGGCTCTGTTCTCAATCATGGGTTGTTCTTAAACCAGGGCACTCTTAACCTGGAGATTTGCTGTACAAGGAAAGACAGTTTCTATTATCATTTTCTAGTAATTATCAATATAAGAAGCTTTTGTTTGCAATATTGACAGGTTTTTTCTCCATTTTATAGAGTGGTATATATACAATATGTTGCATAAGTTGTAGAGGTAACCATTTGGGAGAGTTACTGCATACCTTCAGGCAAACATGTGTTACCAGTCTTCCTTGCTCAGTACAAGCTTATGTGGGAAAGATAATATTTTAATATTAAATGTTAAAATCTAATTTAAAGTAAAATTAGGGAATGAAGCAAATTCTAAAGCATAAAGTTCATATTCTCTCCTCTTCTCCCTCCAAATTATGCACAATGTTTTACCTGCAGTGGCTGGCAACTATTTTCAACTAGATCAATTGTGCTATTAGAACATACTGAGACCAAAATAATTTTCTTCACTAAGAACATTCCTCTTATCGATAACCCTATGGACTTTTGCGACTCTGGGTTTCTGATCTCACAATATGGGAATGTCATAGTCAATCCTGTTAATACAACAATATTTTGAAGAAGGTTCACCAAATCAGTACCATATAAGGCATCTGGGGCCATCACTCTCTATCTCTTTGCATTCAGAATATTATCCAAACAACTCTTATACCTGATTTCCAGAGACTCATTATCAAGATAACAAACTGTTGGCAAACTAATCAAAACCATAAGTCTTAAAATAGCTATGTAATGCTCGGCATTATAAGACTAGAAAGACCTGCACATGGATTAGAAAAACAAAATTATACAATATGATTAAGAGAGCAAAAGAATTGAAATGGAAATGGGCTGATCACATAGTAAGAAGAACTGATGGCAGATGGATCAAGGCAGTCATAGAATGGATCCCACTTGATAAAAACCGTCCATGAAAGAGAGTTAAAAAAAGATGGATCGATGTCAACAAGTATTGCGGGTCTAATTGGCAAAAGAAAGCTCAGCACCATATTGGTTGGAAACATGTGGAAGAGGCCTTCATCCTTCAGTGAATGGAATATATAAGATGCCCAATCTAAGTAAATTCTAGTTTTCTGTTGCTTAGTGGCAGCAAACTATTTGGAGACTCTTTAGGAAAATACTGATCAAAACCAAGGAAAAACAGTCCATTTGAGTCAGTTTCACCAGACGTAAAGCCAGACAACCAAAACTATCTACTTGTAGGTGTGGAACTTTTGAAACAGTGGTTACACAGAAACACCCTCTTTTCTGCGGGGCACAAGGGAAGCACAAAGCAAAAAATTCTGGCAAAAAATCGCCCATAATGAACAATGGGTTTGCTTAACTATTGTGTTTGCTTAATGAGTCCCAGAGAGCAGGTTGTAAAATTGGATGCGGTCATGTAATGACCTGCTCAGGACTATCACCATTTATGACCATAATTGCAGGCTCAGTTATTGTTGTTAAGTGAGGACTAAAATAATGCCATAGGGAACAGATTTTGTTTATTCACCCAAAGCCTCTTGATTGTGTTAGAATTTTTAAATGTTCCAAGTTATTGTCAAAGAACCAGTCCCACAAAAAGATTCCCAATATATAGTCATCTTTTGTTATTCAAATAAAATGACTCCAATCTTCGCTATGGATGTGTAATACTTGTAAGCTTGACATGATCATATTGCTGCTGTCCTTGGACTGGCTAGCATTCAGGATCTTTGGTGTGCTTAGTCTTTACCCAGGCCATTAAAGGCTTTAGACGTTCAAATTTCTGGGCTTACATTTTTAATACACCATCTTCCCCTTATAAGGGGAAGCTATAAGCTATAAGCACCAAGAGTGCTTATAGAGATCATAAAGTAGCTCCTTTGATGGTCTTCCACAGTTGGAGAGTTAATATCCATTCCTATGGAGAAGATAATCTTCCTCAACAGAAGTTTGACAACCAGTCAGCAATTTGGTACCTATTGCATCTGTGCTTCCCACAAATCAGGAAAACAGTCAGTTCTTCCTTTCATAACATCTGTGTCTGGGAATTATTTTGTATACCATAGCAGGTTTGGCTCTCCTCCCAAATGCTAGGAAACTAAAGAAAGTAAAAAAGTGATGATCTGCCAAAAAGCGTTGAATTTATTTGACAGGTCATTTTGTTAATTTACAAATCCAGACCTTCGTGAAGTTATGTATGGGCATGGTTCATGGACATGGCTAAGGATCGTCCATAGGTTGTGCAATGGATGATACTACCTTTTTAGCAGCAGGGAGCTGAGCCAAAGTTCCACTGAACTTATACTTGGCAGAGTCCTTTGAGTTTGGATGTCCAGCTACCTTCTTTTTCCATTAATGAGTTCTTCGTACTATTAGTGAGTGTCTGAGCAGGGCTGACCCACAGCCAGTATTTTGCTGTGAATGCTATTGGACTATGGATATCTCTGATAGTGGCTTTCAATTTTTTTCTGATTAAGGGCTGCTACTTTCACATACTTCATTTTAAATCTAACCAAGGTGTTATGTAGCATTTTTAATTTGTTTTACCCATATTTTTGTTTGGTGCTATTCATAAGACCTCCACTACAGGGGTTCCCCAATCCCTGGTCCATGGATTGGCATCGGGCTGCACAAACAAGCAAAGCCCCATCTGCAGGATGCAGGCAGCACACGAAACCACGCCCCCTCTGGTCTGCGGAAAAACCTCTCTCCATGGAACTGGTCCCTGGTGCCCAAAAGGTTGGGAGCCACTGTTCTACTGTTTCAGTTTCTCTCTCCCTTAGTATTCTGTAAGCTCAAAATTCTAGATAGTAAAAATGATAAGGGAAACTTTCCCATTCATCCTAGTCACATGTGATACCAGCCTTCAATATTGGGATGCCTACTGCCTGGCTATGTGATCCATAGATGCTGGGCATTTGGGTATGTTTGAATGTTTACTATGTCATTAGCACAATATTGTCCCGATGGACAACAGCACAACCTGAATATATATCAGTTGCCAAAGAATTTTGGTTTATATTGAGGGTGTCCTCTAGATAGAGCCTCATCTCCTATCTCTTAGCAGAGCGTATTGGAAGTTGAATGACAGATTGGTTGAGCTAATGTAATGGTATGTGGGAATGACCTTGGGAGGTAGGAGGAAGATCCTCAGTTTATGCAACAGTCTGATTAGAGGCAACTCAGTCCGCAGGTGGGGAAAAAGCATGGAAAGTGTTTCAGAAGGGACCTTCCCTAGTTTTCTGGAGACTCTAAAGTGAGGAGGGGAGAAATGCAAAATTAGTGCAAGGTGGTACATCTAGATGATCTAATCCTACATTATTTTAAAGTTACATTAACATCTTCCAGTGTACAAGTATAGATTGTGTTGCCAAGGAGGTCAGCAGTTCATCTTGTGGTTTTCTATGGAGGGAATCATAGCCTCAGATGCACTGAAGTTCCTATAGTCCAAAGTTCCACTCTAGGCCTTTCTGTTGCTCTCCTTCCTGATTTGTATTCCGCCCAAGACTTAGATGAAGAGGGCAGAAGTCACCAGGATGATTTGTAGCTCAAGATTTTGGGACTCAGTATTGGTTCAATTGCCCACAAATCTCTGTTGCACCTCCTCAGAAGTCCAGTTTCATCCAGAATTGAAGTGGTTACAGTTGCGATTTGCAGGTTAAATATCAGGCCTTATAAATACTGTGCTACAACCTAGCCCAAGGGTGTAAAACTCGCAGTAGCACATTGCAGTCACATGATGTTTCATGACATTTCCCCCCTTCGCGGAGCTGGGATGGGCATAGCTGCGTGTGATGCATCTGGCTCATGGGTCAAATGACACCCCTGACCTAGCTATTCTGCTGAACATCAGTAGTCCAAATATATTAAATCACCAATTGTACCTTTGCTGCTAGCAAAGAAGGAAGAAAATCTGGTCCGTCACAGCTTCAATTTTTCACATATAGATCTTCTCTGGTTTATATAAGTCTTGGGTCAATTTTATAGATTTTTTCCCATAAGCCATGGAAAACATGTAAAATATAGTTAGCTTCTTGTGCATGCACAAGCATAAGAAACATACACGGTGCATATGGTAATCTGATTTATAGAAAACTTGATTTGTGCAACAATTAGAATGGAATGGATGTGTAAACTGGGGACTGCCTATATAGGCCTTTTCCAAACAGGACAGTCTGGAACACAGTAAAGATGTCATTGCTGATAGGAGGCCTTCCAGATTCCCAGGGACCGTCCACCTTCATGTATTCATACATTGAGAGTACTGTGTGTAGCTATCTTTCTGAAGTCACATCTTGTTCATAGGTTTCCTTTATGTGACTTTCAACTGGTTTTAAAAACTCTACTGTACTATTGTTTTGAATTCATCCACGAATTGTACACCAAATGTCTTATTTGGAAATTGCCTACATAAACTGTCCAGCCTCTATGGTATTACATATGAATCCCGAGATAAATTTAATATATGACTGAACACAGGATTCAACTACAATTCTAAAGGAACAACAGGACACATATACCATCAGAAGAGCTATCTTAGAAGGATGAAGACTAGCCTTTCCTTTCAGTAAGTTTTTCTCCACCATCTGGTAACCCTCCAGTGACCACCAGCTTGAATAGAAACTTACTGTATCCTTTTCACTCACCCTTCACTGAACTTATTCAGAATGGCAACATAATCTTTGGTCTCTCCCTATATTAAATACTACAAGCTCAATTTGCCCGTGTTTCCCCGAAAATAAGACCCTGTCTTGTATTGTTTTGAACCCTGAAATAAGCACTTGGCCTTATTGCCATGCACTCAAAAGCCCAATTGGGGATGTCTTATTTTGGGAGAAACAGGGTAGTAAAATTGAACAATCTGAATAGTTTAGTGAGCTGGTTTAGTAGATGCAGTTTTTAGAAGTAGAAAAGAAGACAATCTTCATTTAGCACCCTTATGACTACAGTAAATTGGATGGGAAGGAATGAGAAGGTGGTCAAGGGTTCAGAAAGAAATAGTTCTGATAGTTTTAGTTAATGAAGACATCTTGCTATATAGATGAATGTTAGCGATTTTGTCTTCACAATATAGAATCGCAAAGTGAAAGCGGCTATGTTACAGAATTGGAGGCACTTTGATAGAAAATACAATAAAATAACATAACTTACGAATTATTCTTGAAATAAGAAACTGCAACCATACTCTTCAAAAATTTTTATTTTTAAGTATATTTTTATGATATAATTATTCTAGGTTTTTTTGAACAAAATTGTTTGGTCTTTTGGTTCTGTCACTATCTCATAGAAGGGCATGTGACATGAATAACATTTTTTAAAAAAATTGGCCCTGTCTATTAAACTCACCAAACAAATAAAGTATCTTGGCATTGCTTATGGAAATTTGAACACTTAATTGTATTGCATACCTATCTGTAATGCAGGATAGGAGGAACTTCCAACATGTTTTGAATTTAAACATTTATTTCGGGATTTAAGTGGGTTGTTCCGTTATTATTAGAAGTAGTATGATACTATTCTGACTATCCTAGAAATGTTTGAAACATCTGTTTTAGTTCAAAACAGATATTCAGTACTGTACTTGGGTGTGGCCATTTTGAGTTCAGGATATTTTAGCAGTATTGGAGAGAGCGCTTTAACTGAAAACTGAAAGTTTTGATTTTTTTTTTGTACATTCCTAATTTTCACACAGCTGACAGTCTGTAGGCTCTGAACTGTCATCAGAGTATAAGACAGAGAGTAAAGGTGTTAAGTTACTGTTGGGTCCTGATAAAGCATTAAGAATAATAATGGGAAGAATAGTTTTCACCATGGAACCATTGTCCTAAGGGACCAGCATGCTTTCCTTGCTGTATGTTTTCAAGGATAGACATAAGTGATGCTTTGCTCCACTGTGCTGACTCTAGCATTTCTGTTCTCTGATTTTAAGAAATATTTTCCATATTGGTTTTGTTAAGGACTTTTGGAAACACTTCCTCTCCAAAGAAAGATTTCAGATTTCCCATTCTCTTTTCCAAAAGTTTAGGTCTGGTCAAATAGTTTGTATTAGCCAACCGCTTTCATTAGTATTACTTTGCTTTGTTTTATAAGTGTCCCTTTTTGCAGTGGTGGGATTCAAGTAATTTAACAACCGGTTTTCTGCCCTAGTTATTTTTTCCAACAACCAGTTTGCCAAACTGCTCAGAAAGTTAACAACCGGTTCTCCCAAAGTGGTGAGAACTGGCTGAATTCCATCACTGCCTTTTTGTAAAGAATATGAATGCAATATAAAAATATCACAAAAAAAACCCTTGTGTGGTAGAAGAAAGAATCTTTCATGAAGATGTTTGCATTTTTCTTCTGGAGGGAAATATAAAAAAATCGAATACCATATTGACATTCTTTTAAAGAATGATTTCATCAATGACATCTGTGTGAGTATATCTTATTTACTTGGACAATTCAGGTACTGTATTTTTTTGCACTATAAGACGCTCCAGACCATAAGAAGCACCTAGCTTCTGGGGAGGAAAACAAGGGGGGGGGGGTATGCCTCTGCCTCCCAGCAATTTGCCTCCTTACAGCAAACAGCCTGATCAGTTTCAGTACAGCCTGATTTAGCACGAGCAGCTGATTGGCAATTGGACCGATCTCCTGGAATACCGCCAATCAGCTGTTCCAAGCTGCGGGGATCGCTGCTGTACACCCCATTTTTGGCCTTTGCATGTCCCATTTTTGGCACGTTCCAGGTGGTGGTGACCATCACCAATCGCCACAATTTGGTGATGGCGATTGGTGGCAGTGGCAATCCCCGCTGCCTGGAACGGGCTGAAAACAGAAAACAACCGGAGGGTGGGCGCGGCTTCGGAACATTCGCTCTATAAGGCGCACAGAAATTTCCACCCACTTTTTTGGGGGGGGAAATGTGCCTTATAGTGCGAAAAATACGGTAGCTACTTTGGGAGGTGAGTGGGATAGTAAAACAAGTCATTCCTGAAATATTCTGTTAATAATGCTAATCTATGCCTATTAAGGATGGAATATTTATAAAATATTTTGGAGAGGGAAGAGAAAACAGGTCGCCGGAGAACACATGGAGGGCTCCATCATGTGCTCTCCAGGTCAGCGGCTGCTGCTTCTGCCCCTGCTGCTCTTGCCTGGGAGAGAAAGTGTTTTGGAGCACTGCACTTTAGTCGGACTCCTGTAAGTGCTATCCGGAAAGCCTGCGCTGCCTGAAGCTCCTGTTTCGGCTGCCTGCTGCTGCCTGGAGCTCCTATTTCGGGGGCCCCGCCTGTCGCGGCCTGGAGCTCCTGTTTTGATTGTGGCTGCCGCCGCCAGGTACTTTATCTCGGGCCTCCTGGTCTCACTCTCCTAGACTTTGAAGGAGGAAGGGAAGAGAGGGAGAGGGAGAGAGAGAAAAGAGAGAAAGAAGGAAAGAGGAAGGGAAAGAGAGAAAGAAAGAAAGAAATAACAGTCAGAAAATAAAAGAAAGGGAGAGACAAGAAAGAAAGAGACAAAGAAGAAAGAGGATGGAAGGGAGAGAGAGAGAGAAAGAAGAGGAAGGAAGGACCACAAACCCTGGCACTAGACGTGGCTTCAGAAGACGCTTTGAAACAGGACAGCAATCTAGGACTGGAAGGGACCTTAGAGGCCATCTAGTCCAACCCCCTGCTCCAGCAGGAAACCTTATATCGTCTGGATTATTTTGGTGCCTCTAACAGAGAGGAAAATTGCCAGAAAGAAGAAGGAGTTTACTAGGACAAGGCTGCCATGCAGACAGGGGTAGAGATGGTCCTTGACTTATGACTACAATTGAGCCCAAAATTTTGGTTGCTAAGCAAGAGCTTTGTTAAGTGAGTTTCACCACATTTTACTCAATCCATGACCTCTCCTGGCCCTCACAGTCATGTGCAAGCTAGGGAAGAACATCTGAAGGCGTGTGTAATGTTCTAAACGTACAGAAGTTATAGTTAAATGTGTGGCAGAAAGTGGAGTCTGGGTGTGTTTTTCCAAATGTGAGGTTGAATATATATAGTTTTAGAAGAGTTGTGTGTTTCTGTGTGTGATTTTGGTTGTTCAAGCTATTTGAAATAATGCAATGAGGTCTGGCATTGAAAAATTACCACATGATTTGAGTTGCAGATTGTGCAAAGAAGCAGAAGAAACAGTAGATCATATATTAAGCTAGTGCAAGAATATCACAGAAACTGGTTATAAATAATATAACACAGTTGCCAAAATGATGCACTGGAGCATTTATAAAAATTGACATGTGCCAGTAATGAAAAATTGGTGGAAAAAATATAGTTGAAAAAGTAGTTGAAAATGACCAGTTAAAATATTTCTGAATACAAAAAGTTTTGGCTTATAACACATCGGATTTAACTGTTATTGAAAAGAATAATAATTGGATAATTTAATTATTGATAATTGATGTGGCAATACCAGTGAATAGTAGAATATAAGAAAATATTGGAGAAGATCACAAAATATCAAGATCTGAAAATGGAACTTGAAAGATTATGGCATAAACCAGCCACTGTAGTCCCAGTGGTTATCTGTTTACTGGGTGCCATACCAAAAAAATCTTGGATGACACGTAGACAATTTACACATTGGCAAAATTTACATCTGTCAATTACAAAAGTCTACACTGCTTGCATCACATATATGCTAATCTGATACATTACGACGTCTTAGCTTCTTGAGGAGAACTTGATGCATATCAAAGTCAATACCAGCTAAAGAACTGGCAGCTGTGATTTCACATTGTTGTGTATGTCATAATCATAGTATTACCAGACCCTTTATTTTGTATGCATGAAAAGCATACAGAACCTCAGGAAGCTAGAACCTGAAATTTTCAGAGCTATAATGTATGTTTTATACAGTGTGAGTTATGGGTAGTAGATGAAAATTTTGACCCTACACTTGGAAGTTCTGAGGAACTGTATAGGGTGGGATAGGTGAATCTCAGCAAATGGAGATGCTGTTGATGTGGATACCTTGTGGGTTTCAGTTATCACCCTATGTGGGATTGCACCTTTCCTGAAAGAGGAAATCCAGACATAATTTACAATGTGGTAAAATTTGTTTTTGGACTTAGTTTGGTAGTACATAAATGGTATCAGTATAATATACAGGCTGATGCATGGATATTTTAAATTTTATCTTTAAATCGTTTAAATCATATCTTTCATGTTATTTTGCTGTTTATTTTATTATATTTGTAATTTTTCTTTTTATATGCTTGTCTTGGGCTGTACTTTTCTACCGGTTTTCCTCTATCTTGACAGTTCAACATTAGTATATGCTAATTGCTCTTAAATTTTTTCTCTGGATCTTATTTTTTAAATTACTGTATTTTTTGAAGTATAAGACGCAGCTTAGTTTTTGGGGAGGAAAATAGAAAAAAAAAAATCTGCCTGCCAGGTATTCATCTGGTTACTGTCCTTAGTCTGGTCAGCTTCAGCACATTAGTTTGCTGGTTTTGAGAGCGTGCATGCCCTTTTTATCCCCTACTTGGGGATAAAAAATAGCTTCTAAAGCACAGCTGATCTTTGGAGAGAGAAGCAATGAGAAAAGCAAGCCGGAAGATCGCTTCACTCTCATTAGGGCTGAAAAACAGCTTCTCCTGTGTCCAAGCAATGGGCGTTAACCTTGTTTTATTGGCCAGAGACTGAGTTGAATTTGTTTAGCCATGCCTCCTCTTCCTAGTTGGGCCCCAGTTTCTTTCTTTTTTAAAAAAAAAAATTTTTTTTAAACATAAAACAGAGAATACATCTTTTTAGAGCAAGGCTTTGGTCCGGCAGAAAATGAGTACAATTATTCACATTCCCTCAATCAATTTTGTTCCAAATTTTATCCATTTACATCTTTAAAAATAAAAATAAAAATAAAAAAAAATCTTATTCTAAACATTTATCATTCTACTATTACACCCAAAATTCTAAACAATAAACAGCGTTCTAAATCTTTATCATTTTAACAATCAATATTTCATATATATTCTTCAATCCTAAAACCCATTACCTCAAATCTATATTTTACTTCTCTTAAATGACATCTAATATCCATAATCTTAACAAAAAGTATTTTCCTCCTCTTTTAAAGTCATTTTATAAACAATCAACATTTCCTTCTATAGTCTGTTACTTCCACAATATTTTTTTTTATTTACTTCAAGTTTATTCTCCTATTTTATTGAATCTAATTTTTAAGTGGTTCATAGTTTAAATATCTATTTCCCAGCTGTATTTTCCAATACTCCTGTCTTTAAACTGGTTCACAGTTCAATTACTATTCTCCAGTAAAATCTCTTCCACTTCCTCCTAACCTTTTTTAGCTGGTTCACATCTTAATCAGCTGCTTTCCAGCAGTGCTTTCCTCCACTCCTTACCTTAATTATTTTAGCTGGGTCACAGTATAATTTTAACTGCACACCAACCTTCTCCTTAACTCCTCCTAAATCTATTATAAAAACTGGTTCACAACTCAAGTAGTTGCCTTCCAGCAATGCTTTCCTCCACTCCTACCCCTGTTTTTAACTGGTTCACAACTTTATTTCAATTGATCCCCAGGTATAGTCTCCTCCACTCCTAACTTTTTATTTTTGGCTAGTTCACAGTTTTGCTTTAACTGTTACCCAGCGTATGCTTTCCTCCACTCCTAACTCAGTATTTTGGCTGGTTCACAGCTTTGCTTTAACTGTTTTCCAGCACACGCTTTCCTCCACTCCTAACTCTTATTTTTATTTTTAACTGGTTCCCAATTTACTTTAACTCTTCTCCAGTATGATGATTTCCTCCACTCCTACCTTATTTGTAAAACTGGGTCTCAGCTTTGCTTTCACTGATCTCCAGAATCATGCTTTCCTCCACTTTTAAATTCATTTATTTAACTAATTCATAATATTTATCTCTTATTCAGTTATTTAGCTCCAAATTACTTTGAAATGTGTTACCAATATTGTTTTCCAATCTATTCTGCTCCATATCTCTTACCAATTTAAGATAAAAGTATATTTCAAAAAATATCTCCTATTCTCTCTTAAGTTTTCTCCCATTCCATGCTTATTTCTTATTTTCAATAGGAAACATTTTAAAACATTTTAAAATTGATTTTTTATGGTTCTTAACTCTATAAATAATTCTTTTTAACATCCAATGCCTTTAAAGGTAAGCATTTTCTTCCAAATTATTAAATCTGTAGGTAGTGCTAGTTAAAAATTCAAAGTTTAAAAAAGGCATTAGAACACCCAAAATCATGTTTTTCCTTCAATCATTTATGTTCTTATTTCTTAGTCAAATTGTTTATATATTTATATGAGAATAATAAAAAAGAGTAATAGCAATAATAGTAATAATTACAATAAAAGAAATACAAAAAATAAGGCAACACTAAAAAAGGAAGAAGGAAGAGAGTAGAAATATAACAAAAGAAATCAAATGGATTAAAAAAGAAAATAGGGGAAAAGAAACAAAGAGAAAAATACTAAAAGAGATAGAGAGAGCTTGGAGAAGGAAAAAAAAGTATCTCCTAGCATATTCAATCACCCAGATTCATTTAAATCAAAATATAATATTTTGTTGTCTTGTTACATAATATATTCCATTATTCCTTTCTCCAGTCTGTCCAAATATGTATCTTTTCCATTTCAATGTCATCAGAGTTATAAGTTCTACAGAGTTAATTCTGAAGCTATTCCATATATGGTATCATGATGTCCTTCTATTGCCACACCCTTCTTTTGTTGCCACGTTTATTAGTTCAGTTTTCATTGTTCCATTTAATTTCTAATCTTCAATAAATCCTCCAGTGAACAGATTATGTATCCTAAGTCAAGTTCTCTGAGTCTTTTCCTCAGAATAGTCAAGTTTAAATAACAAGCAACAAAGTTTCTCTTTTCAAGTAACAAGCAGCCTGGAATTTACACTTTCAGTTTTCAGCTGGCAACCATTTTATCTGTCTCCGTTTGTCTTTTTCCTTTGCTTTTGAAGGCATAATTACTTCCTCTTCTCCTTCCTCTCCCCCAAACATAGTCCAATCTCATTTATCCACCAAAACGTAAAGAAAAAATATATCCAGATCTGTAGTCAAACATTTCCAAGAAGTCAGTAATTTATGTTATCCACCAACAGATCTTTTGTCTTTGTGCCCGAATAGTTCTCAGCCGCTGTTAAGGCTGGGGCAGACTAATTGTAATTCAGCGTTTGTGGGCAGTTCCTGCCTGGGTTGATGTCCACTCACCCGGCATGCAAACTCACGGCTCTGCTCTCCGCTTCTCCTCTTCTCCTTCTGCACATTCTTGTATCTCGGTTGCTGCGGTCTCAGGGCAGCCGCCATGGCCGCAGAGGGCAATGTTCCACCGCCGCCAGCGCAGAGGGCAAGCCTCTGGCCCCGAGGAACCTGCCTGTTCCTCTCGGCTGTCTGAGGGGTCCCTCTCTATCCCCCTGTCCCTACAGGACAGAGTAGGTCCAAAGACCTACCGGCGGGGGCTTGACAGACGGGGTTTTTGCGGGGCTCTGAAAAGCCCACTAATTCCCTGTCTGTATCCCCGCAGCGCCAACCGGAAGTCCCTGGCCCCAGTTTCTTAATTCAGTCGGCCTAAAGAGACTTATTTTTTGTTAATCCATTGCTTGGACTTTGCTAATCAAGATATTGGCTTTCTTGGACTTTTTTCTAAAGTGGCGGTCTTTCGGCGGCGTACCAACCTAGTACCGCTCAGCTGAACCTCTTATCAAGATCGTGGCGGCTCCTTTCCCCAGCGAATTGGCACGCCACATGTAGTCATCAGACCGATGCTTCGGTCCATGTGAGTTGGTGGCCGGGAGAGCGCTATAGAGCTGTGGTGTCTCTGCACACCCAGGGACAGAGAATTTTGATCATGGTGCCAGTTCTTTGGGGCTGTGCTGTTGGCTTCGCGCCATTTTGCCTCACTCTGTCGCTGCAATTAATTGCGCTTTCAAGCTGTTTCGTCAGCTTGGCACAGCGAGGAAAGCTACAGCTGATCCCTTTGGATCCTTTTCTGTTTGGTGCGGGGGAGGTTTTATTACAGCAGCGGAAGGGCACAGGTGCGTGGTGTACCATTTTAAGTCCCATACCAGATCCGCATACAGGTCTCAGTCTTTCAAAATGGCGGACTGCAAAATGGCGGACTGCATTCTAGTGACTCTGCGTCATTCTCCCCTGGGTACTTGAGCTCTCAGGCTCCAGCCACCAAACGAGGAAGGCCAGCTGCCAAGGGCCCTGCCACCCGATCCAAAGCCTCGGCTCCGAGGTCCATTTCATTGACCTCAGAAAAGGATGCCAGGAGGCGGTAATGAGCCTTGGAAAAACACTTTGACAAGGCCCAAAAGCTGGCAGAGGTCAGCAGGGAATATCCCACTCTAGGCAGCAGTGCAGGGCCTGGTTCTGCCTTACAAGGAGAAGTCTTGCTCCAAGATCATCAAACAGATCAGTTTGATTTATCCCCTAACGTGGCAATGGGCAAGGAGGTGCTTATGCCCACACACAATCCAGTGAATTTACATCTAGTGCCATCACCTTAGAACCGGGCCCGGCCTCCCTCCATAGATCTCCCCGCCTTTCAGCCACCTTCATTCCTACCGTGGCAAGGCTCCACCTGGAGGAGGGCCAGTGGGCTAACATGACACAGGAGATGTGTGATATGATTGCACCATTTCAAACAGAATTGATGCAGTCCTCTATAAAAGAGGTTTATTGGGTGCATCACAGTTGTCAGAGTCCTGCCAACAGGTGTTTTGGCCCTCAAGACTACTGGATAGAGAATATGTCCAGGATCCTCAATCTCCTTTACCCTCATAACATAGCAACTTGTCATTTATGGGCGAGGAGGACATGGCAGACTACAATCTTTCTGAAGGTGAGGGCTTCATGCTGGGCTGTTTCGCCATGACTTATTTAAAACCCTATTGTTTAAGGCAAAAACAGCCAACATGGGGTCACTTATTGGGCACTCGGAGGGCTCCATGGACCCTCAAGATCCCAACGCCCTTCTTTTCACTGAACCTGTCTCTGAGCAGGAGGTTATTCCATCACCCAAGCTCTTTACGGATGTCATACAGAGACAGTGGACTCAGCCTGGAGCAATTTCTGCCCCTAGCTGGATGAATAAGAAAATATACACAGTGGAACAAAATCTTGAAGAACTCCAAATTCCAACCGTAGACGCTCCTCTGGCTACCCTTGCCACTTCCACCATCTTCCCATCAGATTTGGCAGAAGGGTTGAAAACCGAGGACAGAAGGGCAGAGCTTTCTGCTTGTAAGACCCACCAGGCGACAGCCTGGGCAATTCGATTTGCCACGGCGGCGGCCTTCTTCACAAGGATGTTGTTAATATGGCTTTGCCAAATGCAGTTCCATGTTTCATTTGTGGACAATCGGTTGCAGCAAGACATTAATAAACTGATAACTGCAGCTGAATACTCTGCCGACACAATTCTCAATTCCGCAAAATTTGCCTCAAGAGCCCTAGCGTCCAGGGTCACTACCAGACGCCTTTTGTGGCTGAGACATTGGCAAGCCGATATGAAAACTAAATGGAGGCTAGCGTCGGCCCCCTTTAAGGGAGGCAACCACTTTGATGAAGTAAGTGTTAGACCCTATTTTAGTGGAAGGCAGAGACAAGTGGAAATCTCTTCCCCATGTCTACAAACGATCAGACAGACGGTCTACCTTTCCCTATTGTAGACAGTCCTTTCAGATGCCTGACACCGGATTCCAGGCCCAGGCCTACCAAAGAACCTATGCCCAAGGTATAGATCGACCACTGGACAGACAGTCCTTTCGTGATCGCACCACAAGACCACAAGCCAAATGCCTCTTTCAGGGGGCCAGCTACCGATCCTACCGTCGGACTAAGTGACTGCTCCGACTCGGGTCCCATCGACGGCCATCTGGAACAGTTCGCCAACAGGTGACAGAGTATGACCACGGACGCCTAGGCGCTGCAAACAGTGATACTAGGTCTTACCTTGGAATTCTGCTCCAAACCTCCACAGTGGTTCATTCAATGCTTAGTGTCAGGCGACGCCACCAAGAGATCTCTGATGGAAGCCGAAATCTGGCATCTTCTGGCAATCCAGGCCATAGAGTTGGTTCCACCTGAACATCAGGGATTTGGCTTCTATTTGATCCTTTTTTTGGTTCAAAAGAAATCAGGAGGAAACAGGGACATCCTGGATTTGAAGAAGCTGAATATACACGTACAATACAAATGCTTCAAAATGCAATCTCTGCATTCCATCCTGAGTTGCATCAGACAATCAAGGAGGCCTATCTCCGCATCCCAGATCAGACCATCTGAGAAGGTTCCTCAAATTTTGCTATGCAGGGACCCGTTATCAATACAGGGCCCTGCCCTTCAGGCTCTCATCAGCCCCAAGGACCTTCACCAAATTGTTGGGTGTATGACAGCCTACCTACGGACCAAGTCCATCAGATTACAATTTTATTTAGACAATATATTGATCCAGATGGTGTCTCTACTACAAGCACGACGGGATCTCCAATTCACAATTCAAACACTCCAATAGCACGGATTCACAGTGAACATTTGGTGCCATCCACCAACTTGATCCATTTGGGAGCAAAGGGTCGACACTTTGACCTGTCAGGTCTTTCTATCTTCAGAGTGTT
Organism: Ptyas mucosa; assembly: GCA_012654045.1. Classification (NCBI taxonomy): domain Eukaryota; kingdom Metazoa; phylum Chordata; class Lepidosauria; order Squamata; family Colubridae; genus Ptyas; species Ptyas mucosa. The sequence goes on along the minus strand of WNWU01000016.1, from coordinate 30,939,509 downwards.
TGGCCAGCATACGCTCAACAATCAGACGAATCAAGACCCTTAGGCAAGTTTCTTTGGCGTGTTTTTCCCAATTGTTGGGGAAAATGATCTGTTTAGCAATTGTTCCTTGGGCAAGATTACATTCCCACCCTCTTCAATGGTTCCTGCTCCCAAGTCAAAGGGCTGGTTGTTCCAGCTCCAAATCGCGGATCACGGTCCCCCAGCGGGTGATCAGATCCCTAGAATGGTGGAGGTTGCCCGCTATGGAGAGGGGCTGCCTCTTCAGGGAGCCATCTTGTCTAGTTCTCACCACGGGTGCCAGTCTTTTCAGCTAGGGTCCCCATCTGCAATCCCAGGTAACCCAGGGCAGGTGGACATCAGCAGACCTCTTACATGACATCAATTGGCTGGAATTGAGAGCAGCACACCTAGGTCTCCGGCATTTTCAACAACTGCTGTCCAGTCACCATGTATTGCTGATGACGGGCAATGTCACAACCAAGGCGCACGTGAACAGCCAGGGGGGTACACAATCGAGGGTCCTGATGCACGAAGCGGTGGAGCTGGGTCGATGAGCAGAGAAACATCCCTGCAGGCAGAACACATCTCCGGAGTTTCCAACATCCAAGCGGACTGGCTAAGCAGAACCACCTTCAATCAAGCTGAATGGCAACTACATCCAGACCTATTCCTCCAGCTGTCAGCCAGGTTCAGCCAACCATCTGTTGACCTCACAGCACAGCTGAAAGAGAGCAGCAATGAGAAAAACAGGCAAAACACAGAAGATCGCTAGCGTTTTGTTAGGGCTGAAAAAAAGCTTCGAAAAAGCTACATAAGACTCACTAAAATTTTCAGCCTCTTTTTGGGGGGGGGGAAATGTGTCTTATACTCCAAAAAATGCGGTAATTATCTTTTGTATTATATTGTACTATTTGTACTGTATCTGGGAATATTCTAAGGGTAGCACGAAAGAAATTTTCTGTTTTTAGCTTTTTTTCTATTTATTTATAATGAAGTGGCAATATATAGTATTACAAAGTAATAAACTTTTCATAATAGTAGAGAACAGTCTATCAAGATATTAAGATTCCAAATCAGAATAAATGGTTTCGTAAGTGTAATTTTATAATTTTAGAATGATTACATAGGGTAGTAAATAACATATTTCTTTATCTAGAAATATTGCATTTTAAATTTTGTTACATTTCTTATTTTTTTAAGCTCTTCTCATTGATGGAGATGAAGCCTCCAATTTCTCGTGCAAAGATGATTCTCATCACTAAAGCTGCCATTAAAGCTATTAAGGTAACTTAATAAAGAATATTTCTTTTATGATAGGCAAAATTGGCCTATCATAGCAAAATACAAGATTTATAGTGTTTTATTATGTTCTTTTACAAATGAAGCAAGAGTTCGTTCATTTTCATTATTTTGCAAACCTTGAATATTTGGATTCATCTTTTTAATATGTATTCTTCATGGTATGTATAAAGCTTTTTTAAAAATTTAATTTAAAAGACATGTTAAATTTGAACTGATGTTTAAAGAGTTCCATAATTCCTAAAAGGTTCCATCTTGCTTTTAATTGTAATTGTAGTGCTCTGCAATTTATACCTGTAAAAATAAAATAGTATTTTTCTATATTTTTTATGGAATGAAATAAAACACCAAATAAAACACATTTAATTTTTCCTTTCAGCTTTACAAACATGTAGTCCAAATTGTAGAGAAATTTATTAAAAAGGTAAGTGGAATTGCATAACTCAAAATAAGTTGTAAAGACTCAGCAGTTTTTTCCATATTAACACTTTGTCACATATAACATCTGAAAAAGGATATTGAACAGATCATGGAATTATTTTACTTCCTAGATTTTGTGGAGGCTGGCAGTGTAGAGTGAGGTTAAACCTGTTCCCTTAACAATTCTGATCAGGTTTGAAATAGAATAGTTTAGCCTTCATCCTGTCAGAATTCTGTTTGGGTGGATGGAAAAACTGCTCAAATAAATGCCTGTATTCCACCAATGGGAACATTCTGCTCACCTCCAGTCCTACTTATCACATAGGATTGTATGTAACCTTTTCAATAGGGGAGGCCTTAAGAAGAACTCATCCCCATCCCATCTGTCTCTTGTGTCTTTAGGTGTGCTTTTAGGGGTTTTTAATAATGTTTTAATGTCAGTTTGTTTTAATATTTTAATACTTAATCTATTTTTCACTTGTTTCTATCATTTCTGAGCTGCCTAGAAGTCACCTTGTAGGGGAGATGGCGGCATAGAAATTTAATAAATAAAATAGACTCTATTCACATCAAGGAAAATAATAGAGAAGAGGACAAGATATTTGAATAAGACGTAGAGTGTGAAAATACTTGAAATTAAACTGAAAAGTTTAAGAGAGGGACAAATGGTCATGTGTGACTTTTGTATTTTGTTTAAAATTCCATCACTGGTGATCCTATAGTCTTCAAGTTAGAAACTCAGATACAGAATCATAGGCCATTGCAAAGAACCATGATGTTGGTTTCCCAGAAAGTAGGTGCATCAAAGCAACACATTGTCCATGGAGAAATGAGACTGCAGGTAGTGAAAAACAAAAGAGGAAACTATAGTTCTGAAAATGTGAGCCAGGTAATAGAAAGGAGAAAGTCCTGGAAAGATAGGAACATGATCTTGGGCATCATTCTGAAACCCTTAAATATGCTAGAAGCGCATGCATAAGAAAGGAATATTTGTTGGTCAAACCTGAAATTGTTATCCAGGTTATCCAACAGACTTATTTTATGAGCACTTAGTAATTAATGTTAATATATTAAACTTCAGTTGTGTATTTAGAAATGGTGATATGTTTTCTTTCTTTAGTGTAAACCTGAATATAAAGTTCCTGGACTGTATGTTATTGACTCCATTGTTCGCCAATCTCGTCATCAATTTGGAACAGACAAGGATGTTTTTGGGCCAAGATTCTGTAAGAATATAACTGCCACATTCCAGTATTTATATCTCTGTCCATCAGAAGATAAGGTATAGTATTTGTTTTTAGCTTTGTTTGAAATTAATTTATAACCTGTACATGAGTATTTGCCTAGGATAGAGACCCAATGATTGTTCAATAGGACTCTGGTTTTGAATAAGGCCTTTAAGTTGAATGTTGTTCTTACTTTGCTTCCAATTTCGTGAGGCACTTTTTCCTCACTACTTTAAGATTGGAAGAACTTTTCAATGGGCTTGCAAAATAATTTTTGAATTGCATGGACACACGTATATAAGCATCTGCTTACATTCTGAATCAGCTTTACTTTTTGGATCCAGATTGCTGCATAATCCTATTTTGTAATGTAGATAGTCCTGTAATTTGGATTTTATTGTATTTGAAATAATATTACCATAAGGCTTTATACAATCAGTGATTTAGAACAGGAATTTTCAAATGTTCTCAGCCTATGTAATTTGTAAGTTAAAAAAAATCTGGAACCCTTGATCAAGAAGCAAATTCTAGTGATAGTAAACTGGATGTAGCCGAGTGAACATTTGAGGCGGGTGGGTGGGTGGGTGTAGACTCCTTTATCTGTCATGTAACTCAGAATTCTGCTGTATATAATTTTTAAAAATCTGATTTCTAAATATTCTGTTATAAAATTGATATTGCCAAGTTTAGAATAATGTATTCCAAATAAGGCTTTGAGACATGTTGGAGTTTCAGTTGATTTTTATGTGATGTTGTCTCTGTTCCTAGTTACTCATGCTTTTAGATAGTTTGCCCTCTCCTGTTCTTTTTTTCACATGTAAAGGCTAGATGATTAGATTGCACTTTTCCTCTTCCATCTCCAATGGGAGACTGATATTGTATTGCAGCTCAATGCATTTACTCCTTTCTCAGAATAAAAGATGCTCAGATTGGAATATCCTACATTTATTTGAATAATGGGAAGAAAGTGCATAAACTCAAAACATGTTCCCTGTTTCATAGTACATGAAAGTTAGGTGTGCAGCAGGAGAGTATTTTCTGAGTAGTGCTTAAAAAAGATTAAACTTTTAAAAAAAAAAGAATACTGACATAATTTCTTGTTGAACAGAGTAAGATAGTTCGTGTCCTCAACCTATGGCAGAAAAATGGTGTGTTTAAAATAGAAATAATTCAGCCACTTCTGGACATGGCAGCAGGAGCTAGCAGTGCAACCTCGGTGACAGAAGATGCTACCAATAATGAAGGTAGGAATTAGGACCACCCTGTTTAAATCCAAAAAATCTCAGTTTCAGTCCTTGACATATCCAAAAAGTTGCCTGGAATCCTGGAGAACTCTTAATATATAGCTTAGGAGAACCAGTGGTCTGACTCAATAAAAAGCAGTTTCCTAAGTTTGAATATTGATAGCTTTATTTGAAGTCTTATTTTCTTATAATCTATGTAGAATGAACTGAAATAAGACCATCAACTAAATACTCCTTTCTCCGTCATAGTGGAGTCAGCATCCAGAAATGGGTTGTCTCGTCTATTGGCCAATGAGACTGGGTCTGTCAAAGCTGTGAGGACACTCCCCCTACCAACTGTCCAGCTTTTGACTCAGTCTGGTCATAGACAGTCGTGGTTTTATTAGCTCACCCATTTCTGGATAGCTGCTTCCATTTTAATTAGGATTTTGTTTAGAGAATTTCTTTATTTTTTCTTGAATTTAGTCCCTTTGTGTTTCGTGTTTGAACTGACAGCCGGCTCCCAGCCTAGGCTGGTTAAGCGGGCTTTTCCAGTGAGAAGGGCTGTTAGCCCGATACCGCTGAGGGCCAGAAGTTTATTCCTGGCAGGGCAGCGAGTGAAGTCCACCTTGCCGCCCCTGACCCTTGGGCTGCGCTGGACTAGAAGAATGCCCGTTTCCACTCGGGCGCTTCAGTGGGTCTGGCTGTCAGCCGAGGACCTGTCAAGCGGCTGAGGCAACAGCCAAACTGTGAGTCCAGCGCCGGGCAACTGCCCCATTAGCCCAGCCTCTGCCTTTGGGCATTTGAGGCTCCGGAGTCCCTGTCTGGTATCCGGACAAACTCCACTGACAGCGTGAAGCGTTTTGCCGCGTTTTACTGACAGCGGAGCTGTTGGAGCCGATCTGCGACTTTAAAATGGTGGAGGAAGCCGCAGCGGCCACCGCGAGTATGTCCGTCCTGAATCCAGCTTTTTTGGCCCCTGACAGATCAGATTCAGCAGCCACCTTTGGGCAGCGAACTGCGGCCAAGAAAGCTAAAGACAAGACCTCCAAACATCGTGGAGCCTCCCAGAAGTCCTCTAAGGCTTCAGAGGCTGATGTAGCAAGACGGCACAAAGCGATTGGTAGGCAGATCGAGAAAGCCGTGAGGAGGGCAGACGGACAACAGACCATCCCTCAGGGGGCCCTGGATAGGGATAACCATTCCCGCCTTTTCGCAACGCAGCCGTTGGAGCTGCTGGACAATTTTGACAGCCGGCAAGAAATGCAGTGGTCGCCAGATGGCGCTAACGAGCATAGGGAGCGTAGTCTGCCCGCAACAAGGAACCTTTGCTAATTTTAGCCCCTCAGGCTCCTCAGGGAACTTCTGCCTGGCAACAAGCTGTCAGACAGGGACCTGCTCAAGGGGATGCTTCCTTTACTCCTCTGGCTGCTGGCTTTAGAGCAGAACAGCTGTCCCCAAGTATGGGAGACATAATTGCTGCTGCAGTTTCTAAGGGAATAGCAGCTGGTCTTCAGGAGCATAGAGCTGTCTCCCTTCATGCGTCGCCCTTACAGAATGTGGAGGCTGAAGGACTTGCATACACCCAGGGCTCTTATTCTCCCAGCCATTCTCATCATTCCTCAGTGTCTGGGGAGGAGACAGGTGGAGACCTAGACTTTTCAGAGGATGAGGGATTATTACATGAGCAACCAGCATTTTCAGGACTTTTCAAGTCTGCAATGTTTAAATTGTTGCTGTTTAAGGCCAGAAAGTCTACCAATATGGTTCTGGCCCCGGCTTTTCTGGAGCCTGCCCCAGGTCCTTCTGACATGACAGGCTCTTTATTTTCCGAGCCAGTTAGTGAGGCCGAGGTGGTGCCATCTCCTCGTCTTTTCCTGGACGTTGTTAAATGCCAGTGGTCTGCGCCAGCGACGGGGCCTAACCCTGGTTCGCTGGATAAGAGGCTGTATAATGTTGGCCCAGAGTTATCACAGGCACTGATGCTGCCTTCAATTGATGCACCTATAGCTGCTTTGGCGGTGCAAACTGTTCTCCCAGAGATGCCCGAGGAAGCTCTCAAGCCTGAGGATAGAAAATCTGGGCAGATCCTTAAGAAAACACATCAGGCGGCTGCCTGGGCTATCCGGACTGCCACCTCAGCTTCCTTCTTTAATCGGGCATCCCTCATATGGCTGAAGCAACTGCAGGATAGGATCCCGGTGGGGGATTCCAGAGCACACCAACTCGAACAACTTGCAAGCGGCTCTGAAGTACTCGGTGGATGCTATGCTGAACTCCACAAGGTTTGCATCAAAGCCAATCACCTCCAACGCAACATCCAGGAGGCTACTTTGGCTGCGCCAATGCCAAGCAGATGCCAAGAACAAGTGGTGCTTGGCCTTAGTTCCTCTTTCTGGGGAGAGGCTTTTCGGTGATTCCTTGGCGCGTCTGTTGGTGGAGACCCGGGATAAACATAAAGTCCTTCCTTCCTTATTCAGGTGGGCTGATTCCCATCCAGCCCCTTACTTCCAACGGCAGGGTTTCCAAGGGGCCGACGGGCTTTGGTCCCCCTCGCCAACAACGCCCCTTCCCTCAGCGGCAGGAACAATAGCCAGACAGGGCAGGGAGGTATAGGCCATTCCCTTCTAAACGGCCCTTTCGAAAGGGAGGGAGCCGTTGTTTCAGATGCCAACGCTAATTCTACTGACTCCTCTCCCATTGGGGGACAACTGGCCTTGTTTGCCAGGCAATGGGAGAGCATTACTACGGATGCATGGATTCTGGAAACGGTCTGGTTGGGCCTGTCCTTAGAGTTCCTCTCCGCACCCCCAAGGTTTTTCATTCACTGTCCTGTATCAGGAAACAGCGTCAAGCGTGGGCTCATGGAGACCACTATCTAACATCTCTTGGATATTATTATTAGTTGCTTTTTTTTTTTATGCCGCCCAACTCCCGAGGGACTCTGGGCAGCTAACAACAAAGAATAAAACAATGCAAACAATATCCCATACAAAAGTTTAAAAAAAATATTAAAACCTATACATTCCAATTCGTGGCCAGGTCTCGCAAGATCACCGTAGCGAGATCATCGGCCCCGGGCCTGCCAGAAGAGCCAGGTCTTCACCGCTTTCTGGAAGGCCAGTAGGATGGGAGCAGTCCAGACCTCAGAGGGTAATTGGTTCCAGAGAGCCAGGGCAGCCACAGAGAAGGCCCTCCCCCGCGGGCCCGCCAGCCGACATTGTTTAGCTGATGGGACCTGGAGGAGACTGATTCTGTGGGATTTTACCGGTCGTTAGGAGCTATGCAATAGAAGACGGTCTCGAAGATAGCCTGGCCCTGAGCCATGTAGGGCTTTAAAGGTAATAACCAACACCTTGAATTGCACCCTAAGACCGATAGGGAGCCAGTGCAGCTCGCGGAGAATTGGTGTAATGTGGGTGTATCTAGGTGCACCCACAATAGCTCACGCAGCTGCATTCTGGACCAACTGTAGTCTCCAAACACTTTTCAAGGGTAGCCCCATGTAGAGCGTGTTGCAATAGTCCAACTGTGAAGTGACAAGGGCATGAGTGACTGTGAGGAGAGCCTCCTGATCCAAGTAGGATCGCAATTGGTGCACCAGATGAACCTGTGCAAAGGTCCCCCTAGCTACAGCCGTCAGATGTTGTTTCAATCTCAGCTGTGAGTCTAGGAGGACACCCAGATTCCGAGCCCGTTCTGAGGGGGGCACTTTCTTCCCCCCCTCCCCCCAGAACCAAGGATGGGCAATTGACATAGTCTTTAGGGGGCAATACCCAGAGCCATTCGGTCTTGTCTGGGTTAAGTCTGAGCCTGTTGACTCCCATCCAGATCCTCATAGCCTTCAGGCACTAGCACATCACATCCACCGCCTCACTGAACTGACGAGGGGTAGAGATATATAGCTGGGTATCATCAGCGTATTGCTGATATCCCACCCTGTGTCGTTGGATGATTTCACCCAGTGGTTTCATGTAGATGTTAAATAGGAGGGGAGAGAAGACTGAGCCCTGAGGCACCCCACAGACGAGGGGCCTAGGGGACGACCTCTGTCCTCCTACCAGCACTGAGTGTGATCGACCAGAGAGATAGGAGGTGAACCACCGTAACACGGTACCTCCCACTCCCAGCTCTCTTAGTCACCCCAGAAGGATACCATGGTCAATGGTATCAAAAGCCGCTGAGAGGTCAAGTAGCACCAAGATAGAGGAATGACCCCTATCTCGGGCTCGCCAGAAATCATCCATCAACGTGACCAAAGCAGTTTCCATGCTGTAGCCAGGCCTGAAGCCGGACTGAAAAGGGTCCAGATAATCCGATTCATCCAATGACTGCAGGAGTTGAAGTGCCACCATTTTCTCTACAACCTTTCCCACAAAGGGTAGGTTGGAGACTGGACGAAAGTTCTTTAATTCTGCTGGGTTGAGGGAAGGCTTCTTGAGGAGGGGCCTTACAACTGCTTCTTTAATGGTTGCGGTAAGGACCCTTCCCTTAAGGACGTGTTAACTAAAGCCTGGAGCCAGCCTCGTGTCATCTCCTTGCTGGCTGAGACCAGCCATGAGGGGCACGGGTCCAACAAACAAGTGGAGGAATTCATCGCCCCTACAGCCTTGTCCACTTCCTCAGGAGTCACTGGCTCAAACTCCTCCCACACAATAGGACTAAGACCTGCCCCTGTCATCTCATCGGTATTGCCCAATCAGAGTCCAGGTCCATCTGAATCTGAGCGACTTTATCCGACAGAAACTGCACAAATTCCTCAGCTCTACCTTGCAAGGGCTCCTCTGTTCCCCCTACCTTGAGGAGGGAGCGAGTCACCCTAAATAGGGCGGCTGGGCGAGAATCAGTGGATGCAATAAGTGTGGAAAAATGCGAACATTTTGCCGCCCATATCGCCACTAAATAAATCCTAATAAAGGCTTTCAAAAGTGTTCGGTCAGATTCGGATTTACTGGTCCTCCAGTGTCGCTCTAGACGTCTCTTCTGGTGCTTCATCTCCTGGAGCTCCTCAGTAAACCAGGGAGCTTTCCTGGATCCACTGTCGTTGAGAGGCCACAAAGGCGCAATCCGGTCCAATGCCCCAGACGCTGCCTATTCCAGGCAGCCACTAGGGTCTCGGCCGGACTGTGCACAAGGGAGTCAGGTATCTTCCCAAGCTCCTTCTGAAACCCTTCAGGGTCCATTAGGCGTCTGGGGTGGAACCACTTAATCGATTCCGCCTCCCTGTGGTGGAGGAGTGGCATCTTAAAGTCCAACCTCAACAGGAAATGATCTGACCACGACAAGGGAAAGACCTCTATACCCCTTAATTCCAGATCCTGTCTCCACTGCCCTGAGAGAAATACCAGGTCGAGTGTGTGTCCCCCCCCATGGGTCGGACCCTGGACTACTTGGGTCGGACCCTGGACTACTTGGGTCGGACCCTGGACTACTTGGGTCAGGTCCATGGTTGTCATGGAAGCCATGAACTCCTGAGCCACATCTGAGGATTCGCCAAGTGACAGTAGATTGAAGTCCCCCAATACCATAAGCCTGGGGAACTCCACCGTCAGCCTGGTTGTTGCCTCTAGCAGCACAGGTAGGGCTGTTGTCACCCAGCTGGGAGGCAGGTACGTCAACAACAAGCCCCACTGAACCCTTGAGTCCAACCTCAAGAGGAGAGACTCGCACCCAACGATCTCTGGGGCAGGGATCCTGCGAGGAGACAGGCTCTTCCGGACAAAAGCTGCCACTCCTCCACCCCTTCCCTGGAGTCGTGGCTGATGCAATATCTGAAACCCATCTGGGCACATCTCTGAGAGGGGCATAACCCCCTCCTGGCCCAGCCATTTCTCAGTTATACATGCCAGGTCGGCCCCCTCCTCCAGGATTAAATCCCGAATGAGGGGAGCCTTGTTGACAACAGACCTGGCTAAGGCCAGGGCCCTGACCTGATATCCAAGCAATCCAACTGGTTCCAGAGTTGCAATGCAGGAGGTTTTTTTACTCCATCCTCTTATTCCAAAGACCTGGGGGGGGGGGTATAGGGTAATTCTGGACCTGAAAAGACTGAACCGCTGTATTGTATACAGATCGTTTAAGATGCATTTACTTCAGTCCATTTTGGACGGCGTCAGGGAGGGCGACTTCCTCACTTCTATTGACCTTACTGAAGCTTACCTTCATGTCCCTATTTCTCATGATCATAGACAATTGCTTAGATTTTGTTATAAGAACCGGCATTATCAATATAGGTCCTTGCCCTTTGGCCTGTCATCAGCACCCAGGGCCTTTACCAAATTGCTAGCACCCCTGACAGCACATCTCCAGGTTATTCCCGTGTGTGTCCATTGCTACCTGGACAATATCCTTATCCAGTCCTCCTCTGAAGAACAGGCTTATGTAGATATAGGACTTACAATCCGGGTCGTTCAGGAGCACGGATTTTCCATCAACGTTAGCAAAAGCCATTTAACGCCGGCTACCCGGTTGCTGCATTTGGGGGCGAAATATACACCAGGGAGGATATCTTTCCCAGGAGCGACAGGCTAGTATTAAAGATCTAGTGGGTCGAATCCAGCAGGAGCAGCTCATTTCTCTGTCAACGCTTTCTAAACTCCTGGGCAAGATGATTTCCTGTATTTCCATAGTGCCCTGGGCCCGTTTGCACGCCAGGACTCTACAATGGTTCCTTCTCCCTTATCAGTGGGCAGGTAGGAGCACTTCGTTGTCTAAGGTTAAGGTTATCCAGGTGTAGTTGGGTTTCCTGAGATGGTGGGAGTCCGAGGCTGTTGCTTGAGGTTGCCTATTTAAGGAACCGGACTCTCTAGTTCTGACAACTGATGCCAGCCTGTTCGGCTAGGGTGGCCCAGGGCCAGTGGTCGCAGGCTGACCTAGCCCATAGCATTAATTGGCTGGAGCTAAGGGCTGTGTACCTGGCTCTACAGCACTTCCAGGCCTTCATGGCAGGTAGACACGTGCTGGTTCGGATGGACAATGTCGCCACTAAGGTGCATATTAACAGGCGGGGGGTACCCTGTCCCGGGCCCTTATGCAGGAGGCTGAGCGGCTCTGCCTTTGGGCTGAGCAGCTCCATGTGACCCTGAGGGCCGAGCATATTGCGGGGGCTGCCAATGTACAGGCTGATTGGCTCAGCAGGGCCACCCTTGATCACGCAGAGTGGCGCCTGCAACCGGATTTATTTCAGGAGCTGATGGAGCGATTCGTGAGACTTGCTGTGGATCTCTTCGCCATCCCAGACAATGCCCAGCTGCCAAGATACTTTAGAGGGTTTGCGGTTCCGGGGACGGAAGTGGTCAACGCACTCCACAGTGCTTGGCCACGGGAGTTCCTATATGCTTTTCCCCCTCTTCCTCTCCTCTCGAAGGTGGTTCAAAAGATTTTGAAGGAACGGGCAGAGGTGTTGCTCCTGGCCCCTTACTGGCCCCGCCGGCCATGGTTTGCAGACTTGGTCGCTCTTTTGGTGGCCCAGCCTTGGAGATTACCGACAGACAGAGCCTCCCTCAGCCAGGGGGCATTGGTGCACCCGGACCCTCAGTGGCTCCATTTGACCGCCTGGCGCTTGAGCGGCGGTTGCTCAGCCGAGACAATTACCCCTCTGAGGTCATAGCCATCATCCAGGCTTCCAGGCGGCCTTCCATGAACAGGATTTATGATGCCACTTGGAAGGTCTTTTGTTCCTGGTGTTCTCAAGCAGGCTTGGACCCGACCAAGGTGCCTGTATCCCAGGTGCTGGCCTTTCTTCAGAAGGGGCTTAACATGGGTCTTTTGCCCAACACCATTCGCCGGCAGGTGGCTGCTTTGTCGTCGGTCCTCGCCTGCGGGGGGCTGGAGTCCCTGTCTCAACATCCAGTGGTTTGCTGCTTTATCAGGGGCGCTTCGAATCTGCGGCCTCTGGTGGTTCACCGTTTTCCCACTTGGGACCTCTCCAGGGTGCTTCAAGCATTGACTAGGGCCCCATTTGAGCCACTGCGTGAGGCCACGCTCCATTTCCTGTCTTACAAGGTGGCCTTCTTGGTGGCCGTAACATTGTCATGGCGGATTTCGGAGTTGGCAGCACTTTCCATCAGACAGGACCTTTGTGTGTTCCACCCTAACCGGGTGGTCTTACATTTAGACCCTTCCTTCCTCCCAAAGATAAATACGTGGTTTCATAGGGCCCAAGACTTAGTCCTGCCTGATTTTTGTCCCAATCCCAGGCATTGTCTGGAACGGGAGTGGCACACACTGGACATTAGATGGGCGCTCTGGATTTATGTTAAACGCACTTCCTCCTTTAGGAGGACGGAGTCGCTCTTTGTTTCCTTCCAACCTGCCACCTTAGGGGCTAAGGTGACTTCTACCCTGGGCTGCTGTATTCAGGCATGTATCGCCAGGTCTTACGAGGCTCAGGCCCTTCCTTTGCCCAAGAATATTACGGCACACTCCATGAGGAGCGCGGCCACAAATGCGGCGTTGGCAACACATGCCTCTCTGGAAGAGGTTTGTCGTGCGGCTACCTGGTCATTGCTGTCGCCCTTCATCAGGTACTATAAAATAGACAGTTATGCCTCGGCTGAGGCGGCGTTTGGTAGGCGGGTCCTACAGAGTATGCAGAGTTGGGGCCTCGGGCTAGGCTGCAGCCCACCTGTAGGGGCACTACTGCTTTGGTATGTCCCATTTCTGGATTCTGCCTCTACTATGATGGAGAAGGAGCGTTGGTCCTACCTGATATGATCCTTCTCGTTGAGTGGAGGCAGCATCCAGCCCCTCCCTAGCTTAGGGCCGGTCCTCGGTTTCCCTAGGGATAGCAACTGAGCTGACCACGACAAGTCTGTCACTTCATCTTCGCCAAAAGCTGGGCAGTTGGTAGGGGGAGTGTCCTCACAGCTTTGACAGACCCAGTCTCATTGGCCAATAGACGAGACAACCCATTTCTGGACGCTGCCTCCACTCAACGAGAAGGATCGTATCAGGTAGGACCAATGCTCCTTTTATAAAGGAATGCATATTTTATTCTGATGATGTGAGTGAATATATCAAAGAGCAGGAGTGCTCTGAAGAACATTTAAGTATGCTTGTGTTTTTTAAGACCTATTCAGATTGGTTTTTTATATTCTTTTTCTTTGATTTATCTTGTATATTATTAACTCCTATTTATTTATTCTTAATAAATTTGCCTGAAAATAAGTTATTGGAATTAAATTGCTCTGATGGATATGGAAGATATTTTCTTGATGGAAATTATTTTGGTTTAAATATTATGCCTAGGAGAATTTTATAAAAATGTGGGTGAAGCTGTGTGTCACAATAAATTATTCAAGCAGCAATTTTGTGATTTTTTTAAAATAACAAACAGCTACTAAATAGAAGGAAGGATATATACCGTATTTATCGGCGTATAACACGCACAGGCGTATAACACGCACCTTCATTTTAAGAGGGAAATTTCAGGAAAAAAACTTAAATTTCAAATAAAACTCATGGAGGCCTACCAGTGGGGAAAGCAAAGTCTCAGGCTGCTCCTGGAGCAGCCAGGAGAAGGAGAAGCTGCCAGCGGGGAGGCGAGGCGCCTCAGGAGGACCGGAGGAGAGCACAGCTTCTCACTCATGGAAGCCTACCGGTGGGGAAAGCAAAGTCTCAGGCTGCTCCTGGAGCAGCCAGGAGAAGGAGAAGCTGCCAGCGGGGAGGCGAGGCGCCTCAGGAGGACCGGAGGAGAGCACAGCTTCTCACTCATGGAAGCC
>WNWU01000016.1:30831736-30925219 GCA_012654045.1 Ptyas mucosa | reverse complement strand
GGCCGGGAAGCGGTCATGCTCCCTGGCAGGAGAGGGTTGCACGTTCACTCCAGCAAAGGTTTGTGCAACCCTCTCCGGCCAGGAAGCATGACCGCTTCCCGGCCAGCGCACCTCTTACCGCGCCCACTTCCCCACCGGTAGGTCTCCATGAGTGAGAAGCTGTGCTCTCCTCCGGTCCTCCTGAGGCGCCTCGCCTCCCCGCTGGCAGCTTCTCCTTCTCCTGGCTGCTCCAGGAGCAGCCTGAGACTTTGCTTTCCTTGGCAAAGCGCTTCATCATTGCAGCGCACGGGACACACATGGCACCGGAGGATCCGTGCAGCTATTATCCCACCCCGCCTCGGCCACGCCGCGAGGCTCGAACTCAAGGAGGAGGAAGGGGGGGGAGTCTAAATGACAGTTACCACGAGCAAGCCGCAGCGCTATTATGCAGGGCTCCGAGTGGCTGGAGAAGCGGCAGCTGCGCTTTCAGCAGGCAAGCAACGCTGCCTCTGCCGTGAGGAACTTTGGAGAGAGAGGGCGGGGGCGGGGGCAGCTGTGGGAGCAGCCTGTCTCTTAGCTGGCGAGAACGGCCACAGCCAGTCCCTCCCTCTCTCTCCAAAGTTCCTCGTGGCAGAGGCAGCTTTGTTTGCCCGCTGAAAGCGCAGTCCAGGCTGCTATTGCTCCCGCTTCTCCAACAACTCGGAGCCCTGTGGCTTGCTCGAGGTAGCTGCTGTTTGCACCCCCCCCCCTTCTTAACATTATATCGGCGTATAACACGCACACATCATTTGCCCCCTATTTTCAGGGGGGAAAAGTGCGTGTTATACGCCGATAAATACGGTAATCTAGTAGTTTCAATCATAATTGTTCCACCTAACCTATCACTGGCTACATTTTTTTAAAAAACCAATCATGACATCATATTTTTTCTTTGATTTATCTTCAATATTATTAACTCCTGTGTTCTAAATAAATTTGCCTGAAAATAAGTTATTAGAATGCCATCTGCCATGATTAGTCTTGTGTTATGATGTGAGCCTTATATATTATATCATCCTTAAGTAGAATACAGATTTTACAGAATGTATTGGGAGAATGCAGAACCTCTTCATGGTTGTGAGACGTACATAGAGGACATACTCAATCCAATTTAAAGAACCCTGCTGCAGGAGGTCAAAACTACTTTTGGATCATACTGTAGAGGATCTAGAATTTGATCACTTAGTTTAGAATAATAAATTGAAATATAAAATGGCTTATATATGGGGGCACTTCAAAATCTTAAATTGTATTTAAGATTTAAATATTTAAATATATTCTATAGGTTCACCACAACCTGCTACAATTCCATCTGAATCACCACAGGTTGGTGCTAATTCAGTACCTGCTGTGCCACAGCTGCCTAGTTCTGATGCATTTGCTGCAGTTGCTCAGTTGTTTCAAACAACACAAGGACAGCAGGTAAGCAAATGATTTTTTTAAAAAAAACACTTTGTTAAGAAAATATTATTTAAGGCAAACTATGTCTTCAGTTATATATTTTTAAAACTATCATGGAAACTTGTGAATTACATGGATAAAAAGTGAAATCTGGTTTTTTACTGTAATGCATGTCATCATAAAAGTAAAAAAATGTTTAGCCAAGAAGTTAGTCTATGCTTGCTCTCTGAGGAGAATATCAAATGTCCTAGCACATGTAGGAAACTGTATTTTTCATTTTCCCAATAGTAGTCCATCCCAATAGCAGTCCACTGCCATTGCATTCCTCTAAAAGCAATCATGGTATGTTGCAGTGTTTCCATGGCAAAATGGTATTATGTCTATTTTAACTTTTACACCATGTTGTAGTCTGCAAGGTAGATGCATAGTCACAAGATCAACTATTTTTTACTATAGTAAGTAAAATTATGACTGGTGGTAAAATGTAATTGAAATACATTTCATTTTATTCAATTATTTTTGGCTTGCTCAATATTCATAGATCTCAGGAATTCAACCAATAAACAATTTAAGAAATTAAATAAGTGACAATATATAGTCCATACTGAAAAAGCTTTAATTCATTTTCAAATAAAAGTCTAGATTCAAAACCAGGTCTTAAATGATATTGAAATAAAACCAAGGGTAGTACCTTCTGGATCTCCTTACATTCCATAATTTGGGGTAGCCAAAGAGCCCCTCTCTGGTTTTTACATAAGAGACAGTTCCCAGTAATGAGAAGCAAAGGGGAGCTGTTTTAGGAGATTAATTCTCAGGCAGGAGAGAATACTGTATTAGTTCAGTTCACATTGGAAATGCTCCAAATTTTGTAGTGCCTAAACAATGTCTCTGCTATCCCTATCCTTAAATTATATTAACAGTTGCAATTTTAATCTGATAGCTCCAACAGATTCTCCAGACTTTTCAGCAACCTCCCAAACCTCAGTCTCCAGTAATAGATAATAATGTAATGGCTCAGGTTCAAGCTATCACAGCTCAGCTGCAGACCACGACAACACAGCCATCAGAACAAAAGCATGATTTCCAAATACCAGAACAAAAAACATCTTTTGATAAGGTAGTATTTTTCTTCTACTTGAAAAGGAATTACCCAAATATTTTGTTTCAGGGGAAATCCATGACAAACTGTAGTTTAGTGCTGTGAGAACAAGCCTGAAGGCATCTCCTTGCATTCCCTTCTTTCATATGCATGCAAAAATTCCATCTTCCATTTCTTTCTTTTGGTAAACCATAATGTTGGCATATTTATGGAGCCTTATAGGTTTTTAGTTTGTCCTGGCTATATGGAAAATTGTTGCTCTCTCTGAAACAATAATACAGTCCTGTGGTTCATTTTTTAAAAGTGAGTCTTATAAGTTACCTGCTTGTTGCATTAATTCCAGGTGTGCATATAGCAGTCCTGATGCAGATTAGCAGTTGATACTGACTCTAATATTTGAGATGATACAAACCATGATTTAACTCTGTTTTGTACTTTATCTGACCTTTGGCCTAGATAAGATTGCTCTTCTTAAAATTGTTGAAATGTCTGGAAAAAGTAGAAGAGAGAATTAAACCTGCTAGTTCTGGCAGGTTTAATGGCTAGGTTAGATTTTAAATAATTAGTAATACTTAATTGGATTTCCAATTTCAACTAAACTATTTCAGCTTTGCTGTTCTACATATTAATCATTTTTTTTTAAGGTTAAGGAGGAGGCAAGGGGACAAGACTGTGGTACAACTGGGTTTTATGGGGCCAACCCCATAAAACCCCATATAGTTTGAGGATAGAGACTGCTTTCTTAATTGTACATCTAGAAAATACATACAAAAACTTACATCATCAGTAACATGTTTTGTTTATTGTTCTATTCTTATGGAAGAAAATAGAGTTGGCTCAATGTAATATGTTTCAGAAGCTGTTGGATCGCTTTGACTATGATGATGAACCAGAAGCAGTAGAAGATACAAAAAAAGAAGAGGCCACACCTTCTCCTTCACTCTCTCAACCAACATTGTATGTTTGTTTTCTTTTGTTTTGTTTTGACAACCATAAGCCGATGTTAATATCAAGGAGATAATATAGAAATTTAAAGTTCATAAGTGATTTGCATAACTATTTAAAATTTTTATTAGTACTTTATACTATAATATTTTGGTATGTAAGTATTAGTTTGTTGAAAAATTATTCCGTTCCAGTTGACTATTTATACTCTTAACTGAAATGCAAATTCACAATCTTAATTTTGACCCAAAAAAATGACAGATGGAGAAGAGCAAAATGGAAATCATAGTTAAAATGGAGAGGGGAATATGCAGTCAATTGAAAACTGTTCTAGTGGGAAGGGGACATTGATGGTGTTTTAAACAACTATACAAAATACTGTATTATTGACATCCTGTTGAAATTTTTTTTATACCTTAGTGGATTTCCAGGTGAAGGCTTACAACAGCCAGTTTATCCTCAGCTTCCAAATATAGATCAGTTTCAACAGAGAATGCTGGGAATGCAACAGGATGCAATGCTTCACCAGGTAATGGAAACATTTCCATTAGATTAATTCTTATTTTTTCAAAATTGAGAGCGTTTGGTTTCTAGGAAATGCTATTCAGATTCTTCTACTGCTTACCTATGCATTCTTTTTGTGCAAGGTCCCCCTCCCTCCAAATGGACAGATGCCTAGCTATGGACTTCTGCCTACACCACAGTTTACTCCTATAGGTCAACAAGTTATACAGTCTTCACCTCAGGTGCAGCAGCCTTTTCAGTCTTCTTTTCCAGCACAAAGTGAATCACATTTACAGAAAGCACATCAGCAGGTAAAGAGCTATTTATACCCAATATTTTAGGCTTAATGCTATATATTGTTTCAAGAAAATGCTACTGTACTGCTTACCAGATTCCCTTACAGCATATTTCATTTACTAATTTAAATTACGTGCATTGATTTTTCAAATGAGATTTTTGGTGCAAGTTACATATTTTAGATTTTAAAGTTGAGGAATTAAATAAATAGTATTCAATGCTAGTGATTTGAAATTGCAGAAGAATGTAATAAAGAGGATGACCTTCCCTCTGACAAACAAATTGCTTGCAAGTTCTGAAGATCTAGAATGGGAAGCCCATTCCTTTAAATCGGTATGTTTTTCGATCATAGATCGATAGATCTTTAATGAAATCTGTACCAGTAAACTAAGATGGAAGAGAAATAGTAAGCAATTTTATTCTGGTTATAAAGTACTTAGGTAAAAAATCAGAATACATTTGTCCAACATTGGTTGATAGAAGTGAGAGTAGAAATCTCTTTGCACCAATGTCATTTTCAGTGCATTGAATATAAAATTCCATCTTGCACAATTGGTCAGGCAACATTTTTATAATTACAGAGGAAAAAAAAACATTCCAAAAGGGGAAATAGATTTTTTTTTATTTTTTTGTTTTTCTTACTTTTTCTTTGTTTAGCTTGTTATTGTTTATTGGTGTCTTATGTATTTTTTATTTTTGTATTTTTTTTTGTAAAATTGTGAAGTAAAATAAAATAAATCGAAAAACTTGTTACAAAGTTCACTTAGAAATAAAATTATAATTATTTCAGGTATAATTACACAAATGTGTTCAAATTATACTGTATAAGGACCATCAATGTTAAGCTTGTATTTTATTCAGCTACCGGTATTAAGAGTATGAGAAAATATTTGATAACTTTTTACTAATTTTTATTTGCTATTCATAATCCTATGCATTCTTACTAAGAAATAAATTCCAAGGAGCTCAATAGAATTTACTCACCATGTATTAACTCTATTACTAACATCTGCATTTAAAAGACAAAGGCCACTCTTTTGAAGACAGCAAAGTCCACATTTTGGACAGAGAGGACTGCTGGTTTGAAAGGGGGAGGTCAAAGAGGCCATCTATGTCAAAGCCGAACAGCCCTCTCTCAATAGAGGGGGAGGGATATGACATCCTCTATCTCCAGTCCACAACAAAGTCCTTTCAAGAGTTCCAAGAAGGCTCCATATCTATTTGCACTACTCAGGTGACCCTGAGGACATCGCCAGGTGACCTCAACCACTCTTTAAAAGAATGCAAATGTCCTGCTGTCTGCAAGGAGTATCAATCCTTCCATTTCGCACCATCCAGTCAGAGCTGAAGAAGCTCCTTGGATGAGAAGCGAAGTGTCTTCAAAGAAAAACTATAGTTGTTGCCTCTTGAAAAGCACCTTTGGGACAATCATTACTTGGATGGCTGAGAATCTCCATAGACATTCTACTACAAAAACATTTTTAATATAAATCATATGTAGCTTTGTGACTCTGTAACATGATTATATTTTAGGTTTGGTGTGTGTGTGTGTGTGTATCATAATTAGAGGAACAGAGATGAAAACTTCTGTAATTCAAACAGTAACTCTAGTTTCAAAGTTGATATTGTTCAGAAAAGAGTACCACTGATCATAAATCCTTGCTGATTATTTAAGGAACTGGAAGTGGATCAACATCCAACTCAAGAAGGAAAAAGACATGAGAACAGAAAGTCGAGATCTAGATCAGCATCAAGGTAGGAGTGCTTTACAATTAATAGTATTTTAAATAAGTGAATGGACATAACCAATATACTGTAGAAGGCTAGGCTTTAGTTTTTATAACCCAGGTTTAAATGGAAGGGAGAATAATTTTTAAATAATTTGTAAAAACAGTTATGGAAAGTAATACTAAAAACGCAAATGCACAGGACAGCATTAAGCATATAAAACCATGAAATGTATGACTCCAGCAATAAAAAGAAGTTGTTACAGGAAATAACCCCTAAAATTTTAATTTTATTGCTTGAAGGTCATCTTTTTTCTTTTTTTAAAAAATGACTAATTCATAAAGCAAGAATCCGTTGTTGTCAATTAGATATAGATTTCATCTTCCAGTGTTCCATAATGATTTCTAAGTAATCAGCACGCCTGGTAATTCTATCCCTTCCCCAAACAATTCCTGTTAGTTTGACAGTTTATAAAAAAGGTATAGCTAAGAAGAACCTAGGTATCCTTAACATACAATAATTGATCTGGAGTCATACTAAGCAAGAGCCTGTAGTACAGTGGTTTAAAGCACCCTGTTATTAACATCTATTAACATCTGCTGCTTGCAATTACTGCAAGTTCGAATCCCACCAGGCTCAAGGTTGACTCAGCCTTCCATCCTTTCTAAGGTGGGTAAAATGAGGACCCAGACTGTGGGGGCAATAAGCTGACTTTGTATAAATATACAAAAGTATGAAGGCTATTGCTTAACGCACTGTAAGCCGCCCTGAGTCTCCGGAGAAGGGCGGCATATAAATCAAATAAAAAAAAAAAATAAAAAAAAAATACTAATGACCATGATTAAGATAAAGCCATACCATAAGAGTTAGTATTCCATCTTTTGAGATATATCTCCAACAGCAGGATTATAATGAGCATTTTCTAAACTGTCAGCTTATAGGAAGTAAAACTTTTTGTAGCACAAATCTCATTTTAAAATAATAGAAAAGTGTTTTAAGCTTCCATAAGTGTATTAGGACAGGACATTCAAATTACTTATTAAAAGTTACATAAATAAGTAGGATCAATTTCATAAAGTTTCTTCAGCTAAAAAGAGTTATTGGTTTAGGATTCACAAATAATTTCTCTAAAACTTTGGAGCCTCAAAAAGCAGAAATTATATCTAGATCATGCATAACAAATAATAGGCGCTTAAGATAAATATCTTAACATCTACATAAAGCTGTTGGGAGACACCATCAGTTTGGGGTACAATAGCATCAGTTCATATCTGCCCAAGGCAAGTTGGGCAGTGTGAAATTTGAAGGGTCTGAGTGAAAAAAAAAATAGGATGAGACTGAATTAAAGAAAGATGGAGAATGACTGTTGATCCAAAAGCCACCTGAGTCCATGACAATCTCAAATTCTTGATATATTTGTGATCTCACAGAAATAACTGATATTGTGCCTATAGATTTTTTTTGGTTCCTATCTTTTTCTACTTAGTTAAGATTTATCTACATTTAGCAGGAGATCCTAATCCTTTAATATTCCAAATTACAAAGAGCATTGCCATTGATGTTATTAATATAGAAAAACAAAAAAGGTGCATGTTATATTCATCCATACCATACATAGATTGTATCCAAAAGTGAGGAAAAAATAATACATGTATCTTTATTTAATGACCACAATTGTGATAAAATCTCAGTTGTTGAATGAAATGGTAGTTAAGTAAGGCATCATGTGACAATTTCACACAATGACAAAGATCCTAGCATTCCTGGTTGCAGTCATTAAATGAGCTCATAAATTGTTAAGCAAATGCCCGGAAGTAAAATCCTTCTGTGCCTATGAGCACCTTGCAGCTCTGTAGGCACAGAGAGACAAGAAGAGAGAGTTTAGCTCTGTGCTTGGTTGGATTTCAGCTTCTGAAATCCTTCATCAGAAAGCTCTTCTAGAAAGCCCCCAGAGTTGAGAGAGTCCTCTTGGCAGGCTGCAGCAGCTTGCAACTTTCCCTGCCAGCTTTCCCTTTGACTGTCTGGGGGAGCAGTCAAAGAAGATTGCAGAGGGTGAGCACATGATTGCGGGATGCTTGACAACCAGTTGTAATTGGGAACAGGTTGCCAAATACTCAGATTGCAATCATATGACTGTGGATGTGTTGCACCCTTGCCTTTAACAATAGCTAAGAGAGGACTACCAATAGTAACATGATAAAAATAACATTTCTAAATCCCTAATCAGCAGTTGTTGAGCATTATAGACTTTCTCTGCTACCCCTTACACAAATTAATAAACGAATCATGGTGATTATTAATATTCTTACTGTTATATGAACAATACAGAAGAAAAAGGAAAATGTAATGAAAGGTTTATTCTTTAATAAATGCCTATTAAAGAAGAGGGGAAAAGATTAAACTGAGGAAAGGTTAAAAAAACCCACAAAGATAGCTGTTAAAGAGTTCCCAATTTATACACTTTATTATTTGATAATTTCAGCTGTCTTGAAATCTGATGGAGAATTACCAGCACTCTTGAACAGTAATTTTGAGTTATTTGTCCAATATTTTTTCTGCATTGTTGGATATCCTTAACAGAAGTGGGGAAAAACATTTTTATTCATCTGTACACATAGAATAGCCCATTTTTGAAATGTCATTTCCTTTTGGCATATTTAAAGCAAACTCACAGTGAATGACTGAGATCAGCTGTACAAATGGAAAAGATAGGAATGAACCTTCTCAGTATCTAGATTACTGCATGCATTTCTTTTTTTATACTAGATCGCCCAAGAGAAGAAGATCACGATCTGGTTCTCGAACTCGAAGATCACGGCATCGTCGTTCTCGTTCTCGATCCCGGGACAAGCGCCGTCATTCTCCTAGGTCAAGATCCCAGGAAAGACGTGAGAGGGAGAGAGAGAGAGAACGCAGAGTAAAAGGCCTTCCTCCAATCAAACCAGAAACAGTTAGTGGTGAGTATTTAAAAAAAAATATTAAGGATTTTGATTATAATAGAAAAAGCAAATACAAACTAAACTTAGGGAGAGAGGGTGGTGCAAAGAAAGAAAAAGGAACAGAAAAAGTAATACTTGAAGTGATTTCCAGTCTTTATCACGAGTATAAAACTTAGTAACTTTTCACCCTCTATAAGATTACAAAGAAATATCTCTTCTTTCCATAAATTGTCTCTTATCTACATGCAAATCCATAAATTGTCAACTTTTGAGTCCCATAGATCTGCCTATAAAGATTTAACAGAGCTTTATAGAAAAATACCTTACCTTTGGTCAAACAAATCAATTTTATATTTCTCCTTTTTTACTTCTAACAATCTTTTAATTTCTTGAAATGTTGAAGGATTTAATCTCTCTTCAACTTTTCTGTCTCACATACCAAAGGATTCTTCAAGGCTTTAGCATCCTGTTTTGTAAATCGCATAAAAAAATCATTATTGAGGTCATTCTCTTGATTTGTATTTCTATGTTAATTTTCAAAGCTTTATGTAACTTATACATTCACTAGAAAGTGCTAATCTTGGTCATTCTTTTGGCTGCTTTCCCTTATCTTGTGATCTACAATTTTTTTTTAAAAAAATATCCAGCATTTCTGGTTCTACTATTTCTACATCAGGCAGATTTGTTTGACATCTCTCATTTAGTATTTAATATGTTTTGGATATAGCCTGTCTATAGAAGCAGACATCATTACTAACATTGTAGGTGTTAATTTTTGACTCCATTCTTCAAAAATTTCCTGAGGTATTTTAAGTGTAACAATGTTTTGTGTGATTTTGTAAATCCCAATACTAACTAAAAACAAAATGCAAGTTTTCACTTTTCCTTTTCTGCACGAAATCATAGTCTCCACTCAATGTTATCACTTAGGATAGACTGAATAATTGTCTTCCTGTGAATGGCTATAAAATTGTCTTACAGTACAAGTCTGAATATTTCATATTTATCTGAACCATTAATTTGTTTATAACTTTCTTGAATCAAACGTTTATTTAGCCTTTTGCCACTTATTTCTAACTCATTAAATTCTTAATCTTATTGTTAATTTTTTTTTTTTGGAATAAACTTAAATTCAACAGGTTGCTTTTCAGACTTGTTCTGAAGACATTTGATAGCCTTAAAGTAGCAAATAAATAATTTCTGAAATTGAAAGTGAGGTTAGTGAACCTAATGTCCTTTAAAAGATTCTGCCAGAGCTGCAAGCATAATGGCTGTTCCCTTTATCTCCTGGTGCTCAAACCCATGGGACTGTTCTCCTGCGGTCCCCTCATGAGGAACAACTGAGAAGAGCACAGGTGGATAGAGATATTCCTCAATTTACAAACAGTTGCAGAAGCCCTGCAGTCGCATGATCAAAATTTGGGCACCTGGCAGACTGCCTGCATTTTACATCCACAGGGGCGCTTCAGCTCCCTCTGCTTGTACATCTCCCCTCCTTCCCCACTCTGCCTTTTTAGCTGTTCTTCACCCAGCCCCAGAATTATGCAGCTTTCTCAGCTGCCTTCTGTCCCAATTCCCTGCACCAACATTTTGCCTTTTTCACCCAGCCGCCATGCTCAAAGCAGAAGTGCCTTGCAACCCTTAATGGACTTTTGCTGATCAGGCCTGAAACAATGAGGCTTTAAGAATTTGTTTATAGATAAGAGATGGACATGGGAAGAATAGATTATTTTTTGTATTTTAAAAGAAAAGTTTAAAAAGGATAAGCTATTAAAATTATGTGTACTTATGGTAATGAAGAGGGAAGTAATTTCATTTTTTCCTTTTATATTCTTTTTTATTCTGTTTCTGTTTATCTTTTTATTATTTAACTTTGTATTTT
Source organism: Ptyas mucosa (assembly GCA_012654045.1). Classification (NCBI taxonomy): domain Eukaryota; kingdom Metazoa; phylum Chordata; class Lepidosauria; order Squamata; family Colubridae; genus Ptyas; species Ptyas mucosa. Next base: position 30,914,406 of record WNWU01000016.1, on the reverse strand, counting down.
TATCTAATTATAACTTTTAACAAAATTGCTATAATAGTTTTGTGATCTAGATTTAGTAAAGATTTATATACATTTGAAATAATGTTCATTTTAATATTTAAGTCCATTCAAATATATTTCTCTTTTAGTTTGCAGTACAACTCTTTGGGTAGGACAACTGGACAAACGAACAACACAGCAAGATGTTGGAGGTCTCCTGGAAGAGTTTGGTCTAATTGAATCTATAAATGTGAGTGTCAGTCTCAAAAAAAAAAAACAACAACCAGCAATAAAAAGCAACTTACCATTTCATTTGAAACTTTAGACTTTTCTGTGACATATGACTGTATTACTAGTGCATTAATAAAAGCAAAAATATGAAAAACAAGTAATGTTCAGTTTTATAGCTTCTAGAATATAATTTCCTTGGCTTTTGCCTTTAGTTATAGTTTAATTTATTTATTTATTATTTTGTGCCTTTGAGTCAATCGAGATTCCTGGCAACTACCTGGATAGGTTTCTACAATTTTCTTGGCAAGATTTTCAAAGTGCCATTGCGTTTTTCCTAGTATTTACAGTAAGTGGCTGGCCCACTAAGGAAGGACTAGAACTCATGGTTATTTGATTTTTAGCCTGATGCTTTAACCACTACAGCAAACCAAACTGGCCCCATTATTAATAATAATGTTAGGTACATTTTAAAATCACAATACATTTTAAATAACATATATTATTCTTGTAAAGTAATTTAATATTTCTTCGTTGAAAATAGATGATCCCCCCAAGAGGATGTGCTTATATTGTAATGGTACAGAGACAAGATGCAAACCGTGCCCTGCAGAAACTGAGTCGTGGTAATTTTAAAGTCAATCAGAAATCTATAAAGGTATTATGTTTACATTTTTCCTATCCTAAAAAGAATATTTTGATTGACTGATTTTTGTACAAGAACAGTAATTTGCCTGCAAGATTATATCATAGAAGGTGAATATCACCTATAAGTGTTGAGGTAAATTAACATAATTGGGCTCACTTGTGTTTCTTCATATTTATATTGCTGTAAGATTGAAGAGTAGGATAACTACTCTAACTACACTAGTTATCTGTAGTTTAATGTCGGTTGTAGGGCTGATTCAACTACTTTAGCTTTTCAGATTGTGTATGGCACACACTTCAAACAATTTGATTGGCATTTGATAATATAAAAACAATATGTGGCAGATATTCCTATTTCACTTCTTTCTCTCCTTTTAGTTTGAGGATGAGAGCCATGCTATATGTTTTTTTTTAGATATTACTGAAAATCACTAAAAAAATTGAAAGGGAAAGAATTCATGGTGAAGTCAGCTGAACCACTATACTCAGCAAGGGATATGAAATAAATATATGTGATTTATGCATAACTTTAATTGTGATTGAACCAGTTCATTACCTACCTGATTTTATGATTATATTGAACTGAATGAATATAATTTATTATCGTAATAGTAAAACTTGCTGTCTGACAAGTGTGCTCTTTTTCTTCAGATTGCTTGGGCTTTAAATAAAGGAATTAAGCCAGACTATAAGCAGTATTGGGATGTAGAATTAGGTGTTACCTACATACCATGGGGTAAAGTTAAACCTGAAGATTTGGAAAGCTTTTGTGAAGGAGGAATGCTGGACAATGATACACTTAGTCCTGGTAAGAAAATAAATTTATGTTTAAATAGAAGTTTTAATTAAAATCTTTGTATGCATAAAATATTTTAATCAATTAAAAAAAGTTTCAGCTATTCAGGGGTTGAATTAGATGTTACATACAAAAAGTAGCTTTTAAGGAAAAAATGACATTTTGAGTAAAACCACTTAGCATGGATATGAGGCTTGGAAGTAGTTATGTGATTCTAAATGTCTGAAATCCTTCAAAAGAAGAAAATACAGTTTACACTGTACATAGTCTTAGGTTTACACTTTAAGGATTTGGATATATTAGAATAGGTTCGGCAAAAGCACAATAAAGATAATTGGAAATTAGAAGTTAAATCTTATGAAAAGATGTGGAAGGAGGGATAATGTACCCCTTTTCAATACTTCAGAAAAAAAGTCAAAACCTATTCATGTTATGATGCCAGTAACTAAGTGATGGATTCAAACTACAAGAAGGAAGCATCTGACTGAATGTTAGGAGAAAATATTTCTATTAGAAAGAGCAGAGTGGAAATGGAATGAGGGGAGAGTTTCTTTTCATTAAGTGTATTCAGATAAGAGAGATAACCATGTGCCGGGGATGCTGGAGTTCTATAAGTAAACAGAATTAGACTTGACAGTTTAAATAACTCTTTCAACTGTATGACTCTATGAGATTGCGATACATAGCAATTCTGCTTCTTTTGATTATAGTTGTCTAAGCTGATGAAAATAAATACAGACCCTGTCAAAACATAACAGTATTATAATATCAAAGAGGCTTGGTCATAATGAGTTTTGCAAATTCATTTTCAATTAAAATGCAACGAAGCTGAAATATCATTTGTAAAACCTTAATATATTTATTTGTATTAAAATATCAAATTTACAAACTGCCCATCTCACTCTCAGAGTGATCCTGGACCCAATTATAAAGTTTAAACATTAATATTAATATGGAAGTTATGCAGTCAAATGGTACCATTCTGTAAAGAATGCAAAAGGCTTGGTTGCAGATGTGGTCTCTTGATGCCTTTTTTTAAAACGAAAGAGAATTGGTTTGCTCCCAAGAGAGCTTGTTATTTACCTTGAAAAAAACATTATGTGTCCATTAGGCCAACTAAAGGAGTTGAGAGCAGGGATATTTTAAAAGGATTTCCTTTTAAGATTTCAAATACTGGAACAAGTTCTTCAGGAAATCTGGACAGAAAGTGTAAAATTACCTTCTTAAATTATGCCTGCTAAAATAGCAGCCCAAAAAGTTGCAAGTGAAAGGTAGTTCCAATATTGTACCCAATTGACTACATTTTTCACCAACTGAAATTTCTCTTTGTGTACCCAAATCATGCACAATTTGTGATGTATCCAAGGCATGGATTTGGCCCTTTCAGATACAGTTATATCCAATATACAGCAAACATAGTTTTGTAAACAAATTCACTATAATTGAATATTTCAAGATAAAGTTGATGAGCAAGAAGCAATCCCAAATTACACAGCAATCCCAAATTTCAGGGTATAAATCTTACTTTTCAAGTGCTGTATTATGAATTAATGCAAGTTTGGCATATGCTAGATATTAGAATAGAATTAGAATTAGAATTAGAATTAGAATTAGAATTAGAATTAGAATTAGAATTAGAATTAGAATAGAATAGAATAGAATAGAATAGAATAGAATAGAATAGAATAGAATAGAATAGAATAGAAGAGTTGGAAGGACCTTGGAGGTCTTCTAGTCCAGCCCCCTTGCTCAAGCAGGAGAACCTATACAATCTCAGACAAGTGACTGTCCAGTCTCTTCTTAAAAACCTCCAGTGATGGAGTGCCCACAATTTTTGAAGGCAAGCTGTTTCACTGGTTAATTGTCCTTACTGTTAGGAAGTTTCTCCTTAATTCCAGGTTGCTTCTTTCTTTGATCAGTTTCCAGCCATTATATCTTGTCCTGCTCTCTGGTGCTTTGGAGAATAATTTGACCCCTTCTTCTTTGTGGCAGTCCCTCAAACAATGATAAAACAATTCTCATTAAATTTTATACCTATTTTTGGACTGTGTCTATTCTGAATGCTGAATACTGACTTCTGGAGGACAATACATATTCAGACGATAATAAGCATGATCTAAATAGAATGCATAAAGCTAAAATTTACAATTTATCTAAAAAAATAGATAACATTCATTTAAGAGAGCCATATGATTATAAACTAAATTTAATATACTGAGGACATTTTATATGTGGGTCTGTGTATGTTAAATTCTTCAATATTTACATATAATTTTAGTTCATAGTGGTGATGTATACATTTTTTCTTTTTTTGCCAAATTGACATGTTAATATGACTTTTAAAAACTGCTGACATATATACATACAGTTGTGTTAGCGGGAAACAAATAGGAAGGAAAATCAAAGTGCCTGAATAAAATAGTACAGTATGCCTTATTGAAGTGCTCTGATGAAGTCCTTATGGCTGTCTAGAGTTTGGATTCAATTTGGAAGACATTTGGATGGTCCAGGAATGTGAATACTGCACCTGCCTGCAACTCATTGAAGTAGCTGCATGTGTTTCCAAGAATTTATAAGTGCAGCATAGATTCACCATAGTATACTCAATTCTAGAAACAGTTACAGTTGCTTAAAAGAGTTTCTAATTAGTGCTGTGTTCATATTTCATGCAGCACCACTTTAAATAATATCTAAAATTCAGAGCTCTAGTTCATATATTTAAAAAAATGAAGCTACCTTGACAGCATATACGCACACATTTGAGAAGGAAAGTATTTTGAGTTTCTGCTTATTTCATCCTTCATCTGTTGCACAGAAAAACTTGAATATTGTGAAATGGTCTTAAATAGATTTAGGATATAGAAATACTTTTTCCACTAATGGAAGTGAAATCTGTATTTGTTTCTTCTGTCTATACTTCAGGATATTATTAATCTAGTTTTATAAAGAATCATTTTCATGAAAAAAACTGGAAAGTTTTCTATGCTGGATTACTATAAAAATATTTGTTGCCTACACCATAATTCTGAACATACGGTGATTAGAAAGCAGTGTAAAGGGACTGAGTTGAAGAAGCAGTATTTAAAAGAAAGCTACATTTTTTATGAAGAAACTTGCCTTCATCCATTTGTATAAAGAAAAATAAATACATGTATGAATTTTGTATACAATGTGTTTAGGCAACCTTGTGTGCACAAGGAATTAAACATATTTAAAGCAATTTAAAGATAAGTTTAAATGAATGAATAAATTGAGATCAAATATTTTTACATTCTTTTTAATCTTTGATAGAATGGAAAGGAATTCCAAAAAAATCAGAAAACCAGTTAGCCCAGAATGGAGGGGCTGGAAGTAGTGATACTGCACATAATGAACAAACATCACCTGTAGCTAAAGCTTTGCCAGTCCAAATGCCTCTACCTATACCTACACCAATAACAGTACCACCCCCACAGGCAAGTTCAACACTTCTCTGTCTCTCTCTCTCTGTCTCTGTCTCTTCTCTATCTCTCTCTCCCTCTCCCTCCCTCCCCCCTCCCCCCCCTTTTACTTCTCCATACTTCAATTGGATACTTGTATAACTTCATATGAATTTTATTATTCCTAAATAAGCAATTCAGTATTTTGCTTTGATATGTATGTAATATGGGTTCAATTGCTGAAAATTATATTTGAAATTCTCCCAAATGTTGAGATTTTCAGTTTAAAGGACATGCAAACATCCTATAATAATCAGGTCATGATAACTTCATTGTGTACAAAATCAGCATGAGAGTTAAATTAATAGAAAACAGAAGATATGTTTGAGGCCTCGTTCGCAGATTCATTAAATTGGATTTAATTGTGAATGAGAACCTGAAAAATAATATTAAGTGTGTCCTTCAATTGAAATTACTTTTATTACATAGCATTTTAAAAAAGGGATACATAAATTGAGGATTTTCCACCATTAAATTGTGGAGAAGATAATAAGTAGTCTTTCTGTTGAGTGGAAAGAATATACAGTATTAATTTACAAAGTATAATTTCTAAGGATCTTTCATGAAGAAATTGTGGTTAAATTAAGTGTAGATTTCATCAGAATGAAAGCCTTAGAAGTGTGTTAGATTTTCCAAAATGATGACCTCTAGAGCATTTTAGCACTTTGCTAAATAAATATATGTATAGGACACCTCCCCCCCTCACTTTTCTTATCCAAAATTTAGAAATCAATATTTTAAACATTAAATAGAAGACATTTATTTTGCAGAGTAAGACATTCGATTACCGGTACCGGTATTTATTTTTTTGTTTTCTGATATTTTCATGGGCTCAGACATTACTGCTCCCTGTCCCATCTGGGCACTGGCTACACGCTCTCCGCAGCATCAGCTGATGTCAGTTACATAAGGCTCATGATTGGAGGAAACCTGTTAGCTTGTCTCTGCTATCAGAAATTTCGCTCATGAGGCTAGTTTGCAGAGATAAGATATCAGCAGTTTTGCAACCATGGTTCTCCTCTCGGCCTCCCATGTATAAGACGCCCCTCCATTTTTAGGTAAATATTTTTAAGAAAAAGTATCGTTTTATACACGGAAAAATATGGTAATCATAAACAAGGTTAAGAACTAAAATTATTTTAACAATAATTTAAAAAATGAATATATTTTTATCAAAATATTCAAATATTCCTCAAATTATGTAATAGCTTCAAGTGTATTTACATATGTAGATGTGTATATCAGATGCTAAATTCATAGCAGAAGGAAGTGATATCAAATCATAAGCCAGAAAAAAAATACAACTATCATATTTATGTAGTTTTTCTGTTTTATGGAAAACAAGCATGATGACCTAGAGGGTGACTCAGTGGCTAAGATGCTGAGCTTGTTGATCAAATGGTCGGCATCTCAGTGGTCCGAATTCCTAATGCCGTGTAACGGGGTGAGCTCCCATTACTAGTCCCAGTTTCTACCAACCTAACAGTTCGAAAGCATGTAAAAAAATGCAAGTAGAAAAATAGGGACCATTTTTGGTGGGAAGATAACAGTGTTCTGTGCGCCTTTGGCGTTTAGTCATGCTGGCCACATGACCATGGAGACTTCTTCGGACAGCGCTGGCTCTTCGGCTTTGAAACAGAGATGAGCATCGTCCCCTAGAATCCAGAACAACTAGCACATATGTGTGAGGGGAACCTTTTCCTTTACTTTAATCACAGTTTAAATTAAAGAAGTGTTATCCTAGCATATTATCTCTAATGACCATCTCCACTTTTAATTTCTTTATTAAGATGTTGTATCGTACAGTTAGTCCTTGACGTATAACCACATTTGAGTCCAAATTTCCGTTGCTAAGTAAGAGTTAAATGAGCTTTTCCCCATTTTACAAACTTTTTTGCCATAGTCGTTAAAGGAATCATTGCAGTGGTTAAGTGAATCATATGGCAAATTTCCCTTCCCCCATTGACTTATTTGTTAGAAGCAGGATGGGAAGGTTACAACTAGTGATCACATGACTGTTGCCAAGTGTCCGAATTTTGATCATGTAACCACAGGAATGATGCAATGGTCGTAAGTGCGAAAACTGGTAATAAATCTCTTATTTTCAGTGTCATAACTACTAGTGGCTACTAAACAAACGGTTGTAAGTCAAGGACTGCCTGTAAATGAGTGTATGCAACATACTGTTGAACATCAAGTGAAGCGTTGCCCCAAATTTAAAATACCTTGTAAACAATTTACGAAACAGAAAATAAAACTATAAAAATATTAAAAAAACTAATAGTTTTAATCTTAGAATTTGTCTACTTATGTAGCAGAAATTGAATGAATATATACACATTTACTTTTAACCATTTGTTTTATAGAGATGATGCAGCATTTAAAATATTTTACTACTTGTAATTACTAATTTTCTCTGTCCAATTACAGTTAAAATTTTGAATATGAAGAATTATGCTAATCAGGAATATATTATTGGTTCCATTAAAGAATAAATTATTTCAATTCAACTTACATATGACAATATCATGAGTGGTAATGTTATATTATTTTATTGATGCTAACAAGAAAGAATTGATGGTAAAAGATTAGCTATCACAGACTAGTGATTATACAACTCGGCAAACAAACAAAAAATATTAACAATTAAAGATCCTTTCCTATTGTGATATTCTCCAGCAATTCTGGACTTAATAAACATTATACTAGTCTTGCTGATTTTGCATAATAAACCTTGTATTGATTATATTTTCAAATTTTGTAATAGTAGAAGCATGTAGTCCAACATGATGAATCCCAACATGGGAAAAATTTGATATAGAAGAAAAGCGCAAAGCAGTTCAAAGAAATCTTACAGAACTTCACTGAGAGATAGAACTATAACCTAAACATTCTTAGTAGCTTTTTGTGCTGGACTCTTGTAGGTGCACTGATTACACTGCATCATCTAAAAAACACATTTTTGGAAAACACTCTAAAACAACATTTCAAACAGGACTTACAAATGTGTCATTGTATGAGCTACTAGGTCGTTTAAATGTACACTGTTAATTAAAGAAATAATAGATGTTATGCCAAAGGAAAAAGCATTGATAAATAAGGAACCTCTGAACACTTGCTTTTGTCACTACTGTTTCTATATGAACTGTATCTTGATTTAAAAATAGTATTTATCGATGGTTTATTTTATTTGTGATTTGGAATTTAAATTTCTAACTATTAAGGACTTGAGGTGAGGGTCTAATAAAAACGAACTTTACCACTTTTCTGTTTCTGACATCATTGTAAAGTTATCTGTAAAGATAAGAAACTATGCAATAAAATGGAAATAATTTTATCCAATTGCAGGTGCCACCACATCAACCAGGTCCTCCAATGGTTGGTACCCTTCAGCCTCCTACATTTACTCCTCCATTAGGAATTCCACCTCCTGGATTTGGTCCTGGAGTTCCTCCTCCACCACCACCACCATTTATGCGACCAGGCTTCAATCCAATGCATTTACCACCAGGTATATTAATTGTTCCTAGAAAGTTTGTAGGCATATGAATTATGTGTTAAGTCATGCCAGCCACATGACCACGGAGACGTCTTCAGACAGTCCTGGCTCTTTGGCTTTGAAACGGAGATGAGCACTGCCCCCTAGAGTGATTAGCACATATGTGCGAGGGGAACCTTTATCTTACTCTAGAAAGTATGGCTTTCTGTTTATAGATAAATTGAATGGATGGCTGTTCTAAAAGTGATACTTCATTATTTCTGTCTTCATAGGTTTTCTTCCTCCTGGACCACCGCCTCCCATTAATCCATCGGTTTCAGTTCCTCCAGTTTCTGTCCCTCCTTCTGGAGGAGTAAATATCCCAAATTGTAAGTGAGAGTTGTTTGGTGTTAAAGATAATTCAAATAGAAGTGTATGCTATTTAAAACGTTATTAATGTCATTTTTAGCTACTGTGGCCACTATAAATGAAGACACTACAAAAGACTCTTCTATAGGGAACCCTATTCCAACAGTAGTTTCTGGAGCTAGAGGAAATGGTGAAAATGCAGAAGGCTCCAAAGGATATCCAAATGCTCCACCACCTGTAACTTCTGCTAGTATATCAGCTTCTGTATCCCAACCAGTCCCACTTCTTGGTAAGTTCAGCTTTCAGGTGTTGGCAGTGCCACATTTCTGTATTCATTCCAGACGGATAACTCCTACCAAGCAAAATATAATCTGGACTGCTGGAATGTTAAGCCTTTAATTTTTGAATTCTGATTATGAATAATGAAGAACAATATTCATCCTGAAAAGCTTGAAGTGATAAATTGATTTTGATAGAGAATGATATAATATACATTTTAGTAAAACAAACACTTCAAATATTTTGACTCCAAATAAAATAGCAGATTTGGAATTTGAATGTTAATTTCTCAGAGTTTTCCCCTCTGAACTTCAATATATTTTCAAATATAAAAAATGAAAACAGAAAAAAACTGTTCCTCTTTGTATTTCTCAAATACACACACTTCCATAACCCAAATGCTGTCTTTTTACCTGAAGAACTTTAATAATCTATTTGTGATAGATTAAATATAAATAGATAGACAGACAAACAGCCTTTCTCTTTGTCTCTGTCTTTTGGGACCCCCCCCCTTTCAATTTAAATCTCATTGCGAGAAGAAGATGTGGAAATTAGCTTTGTGATTCGCTGGCTGCATTTATTATTTAGCTGTGACAACTCTCAAACAACAGCTGTCTTATATTTTTATTCTTTTACTTCTCTCTGCTATTCTAATGTTCTGCCATTTTTTGTCTAGGTTTCATATCCTTTCATAATACAAAGGGAAGAAAAATACATTAGAAATAGTTCCTTTTGATCAAATATACTTAAATATTATGAGGCCTTATTTATCACACAATACCTATCAGTTGTGTCAAGATTTGTTTTAAAACAAATCTGATTTATTACTTTCACAATTGCTTCAGGAAACCTATACTGGAATTACTTCCAATTAATTTTTTTAAACAATTGGCATTCCACAATACATTTTTATTAAAGTTCAGATTGTCCATTAATTCAAAACAAAATACGTTCTGAATAAGTTCTTAATAAGTTTATAGCAGCCTGCATAACAAAAACTTCAGGGCTGCCACCAGCTCCATTGCTACTACCACTTTGTTGGGCACAGAACAGCTGATCAGCATATCATATATTCCTTTGACATATAATCTTTTGCTTCCAGTGGATTGCATCCAATGTTTCATTCCATTGTTAGTAGAACATTCAAATGGCTAATACCAGAACCTTTGCATCCAGTCAATTGTTCATGTTCATTCATTCATTTATTTATTCATTCACTATGTCACACCTGTGGTTTACAAAGCCATGGTCCAATATAGTTGCCAGTCCTTTTTCTTAATCCTATCTTTTCCTGCTTCTTATCATGTATCAGTTTTGACACCAAGATTGTGCTTCCTGAAAATATAGTTCTATATTTTTTTAAAAATATAGAACTATAAAATTACCTTGAAGGTCAAGTAATCTAAAGTAAGGAATATAAATCGCAATAATTTGTAGTATAATAAGATTCACTCCATATGTATGGGTGTAAAATTAGTATACATAAATTAATACATTACAAAATCATGAATTATGGACAATACTTTCTGATCCTAGCTTACCCTTTCTGATCTGTGCTTTTTATTCTTACTTATTCATCAGTATTATCTTAGAGTACCCCAAAGAGCCTATGTAATGAGAAGAAGTAGCTAAGTGAGGAGTCCATGGTAAAAGAATTTGACAAATTTATAAAGTATGAATTACACCAATGTGGACAAGGTTTTAAGTATTTGGGCATTTGATTACATTTGCTAACATTTATGAGCAGAAAATTGATATAGGTAGTCCTCAACGTATGAGCATAGCTGGACCAAAATTTCTATTTTAAAGAAGTAGTTAAAAGAAGAAGTACCGTATTTTTCAGAGTATAAGATGCTCCTTTTTCCCCCAAGAAAGAGGGTGAAAATCTGGGTGCGTCTTATACTCTGAATGTAGCCCCGCCCAGCCTCCCAAATGGAGATTTCAGAGGCTGAAAGAAGCTTCAGAAAAAAAACCTCTGAAAGACTTTTATCTAAAATAATATGGCAAGCAACAAAAGAAGAATCAGTAAAGGTTCTAACCAAACTATGCTAACAAATCTGGAGAATGACATAATAACCAAGAGATGGGAAGAGGTTAATCTACATACCAATATCAAAGAAAGGAGATTGAACAGAGTATTGATAGTTCTTCAGAATAAAAGCCTCTGAAAGAAGCTTCAGAAATAAAGCCTTTTTTTCTGAAGCTCGGAGGCTTTCAGAGGCAGAAAAAAAAGGCACAGAGCTCACAACTAATGAACCTGTTATTAAAATTCATCTCTGGAAACAGCTGATTGAGGGTATTCCGGGAGGCCGAGCCACCCACCAATCAGCTTTTTTCTTATTTTCCTCCCCAAAAACTAAGGTGCGTCTTATACTCTGGTGCGTCTTATACTCCAAAAAAACAGTAATTGTGCATCTGATTTTTTGACTTTTTTGTCATGGTTGTTAAATAAATCATTACAGTTGTTAAGTGAATCAAATGGTTTTTAAGTTGTAGATGCAGCTATTGTAAATAGATCCCAGTTGCCAAGCCACCAAATTTTGATCACATGGCTGTGGGGATGCTGCTATGGTCGTAAGTGCAAGGACTTGTAACTTTTTTCAGTGCCATTGTAACTTTGAATGCTTGCTAAATAAACAGTTGCAAGTCGAGGACTACTTAAAATCCACATAGAGTGCTTAGGTTTATAAAAAGTTGAAGGAAAAGGAAAGTTATTGTCAAATTAATCTTTGGTACTGGCTTATTTTGTTACTTGCATAGTTATAGGGGAGTGAGGATATTTAATGTGCAGTTGAAGATAAAGTTTAATTTCATATCAAAATTAGAAAGTATAAATACTTTTGCAAATGTAAGGCTTAAACTTATTTTTTTCTGGCAACTACAGCTTGAGGATAAACCAATCAATTATATTTAAAATTTTGAAACTGTCAGTTTGGGATCATGAATGGCACCAAGGTTTTCTTGATCCACCTAAGAGCTGAAGAGTGAAATAGTAGATTCAGGATCTCTGAACTATATGAATCCAAGGAACTAGGTGACGAGGTGCTAATGTAAGGGCTTGTTGCCAATGTATTACCTAATCTCAATTTCAGTTAAGTGCTTATTGTGTTAAGGCACTGTGTAAGTTCTGCATTAGAGTTGAAAAGAAAGGAGGATGGAAGCTGGTTTCGGCATCCCCAAACATATAAGAGCGGAGGTGGCGCAGTGGTTAGAGTGCAGTACTGCAACTACTTCAGCTGACTGCTAGTTCAGCTGATCAGCGGAGCAAGTCTCACCGGCTCAAGGTTGACTCAGCCTTCCATCCTTCCGAGGTGGGTAAAATGAGGACCCAGATTGTTGGGGGCAATATGTTATATAGCATACTGTCTTTGGTGTAAGCCGCCCAGAGTCCTCGGAGAGTGGGTGGCATAGAAATAATGACTTAAAAAAAAATATCAGTACATGTATTTTGCTACCTTAATATAGCAAACATATTTGCAATCCCTCAGTGGCTACACCAACACTTAGGATCTTTTTGGTGTGGGGGATGGGGGCAGAGAAAGGAAGCCAATAATCTCCCCCTTGATTCAGTATGAATTTGACTGTAGTTTAAAATTGCCTCCATAAAGAACAATTTATTAATGTTGATCGGATAGTATTTTCCTTATCCAGAAGGCAATTTGTTATTTGGTAAATTAGAGTTTTTAAATTTTTATTATTCCACTTAACTTTAATCAATGAAATTGCTTTAAGCACTGAATCATTTAATTCAGATTATCTAATCTTTGGATCGAGTTAAATTTGATATAATGAAACTTATTGCCAACTGAAACTAGTCTATATACTGCAATTTATGTTTCTAAATTTAATAATTTACATCGATATTCTGGTTCTAAGAAGCAGATAATAATTTCCTGGATCAGCAAATTATTGTTGCAGATGGACATATTGTACACTTTACCTAATCTATATGTGTATTGAATTAACATGTATTTCAAAATCCACGCAGAGATATTCATAAGGTTTTTTTTCCTAATGACAGCTGCATTACATTCATAATGTTTTAATCTCTAAAACAGCACTGCATACTCTAGTCTTTTACATAGAGATTACTTCCAGGTTTCTTGAACAGTTCAGGGTCTAACAAATAAAAAAATATAGAAATGATATGGAGAAGCAGTGTCCTTCAAAATAAGGTAAAATTGCTGAACAGAGTTCCTTAAAATAAAATCTAAGGTAAGTTGTAATGGTTCTCCAAAAAGTCATAGTCAGATGCTATGGAAAAGTGTATAAAATCATGTTTAAAAGGCATTTTAGGTGTGTTATTCAGTATGAAATTGGTATTGAAAAGTATGGGAGGGAAAATCAGCGTAGAAAACCTCATGGAAGAACTTGTCACAAATGATCTGGAAGGAAGAGGGCATACGTGAAGATAATAGTCAATATTGTTTTGAAACATCAGTGCAAACACAAGCCAGTGGGTGTGTAATAGTTCCAACTGTTGGAGTAAACTGGGGAGAGCCAAATTCAAGTTTACCCTCAACCATATAAACTCACTGGAAGACTTTGGTCCAATCACACTTCTTAGCCCAAAATACCTCACGTGGTGGGAAAAATTAAAGGAGAGAGAGCTGTGTATGCTATTTTGCCCTCCTGAAGGAAGGCGAGATATAACTGTAACATATAAATCAATAAATGTGTAATATGAACATGTTACCTAGAAGGTATACTGCTTACTGGATGTGTCAGAAAAAGGAACCTAAAAACTACTGTAGCTTAACAGATATAATTTCAAAAAAGTTGTGTTATATCCATATACCATTTTCAATGGAGATACTCATGAGAGACTGAGAACATTGCATCACTTGTACCCTCTAATGTTGCGACAGTAATAATGCAGTACTGTATATCTGCTTAAAAGAAATGTGCTTATTCCAGCGTAAGTGGATATAAGCTGTAGTCCAATGTCCTGATACCCTTTTAAAAATGAAATAAAGTTGTATGAATGCATGTTCTCTAGAAATATTGATGGCTATGTAGAATTGCCACCAGCATAGTTGTAATTTTGTGTCTAATATGCTACATTTTTTATAAAACTATGAATTTTGCTGCCTGCATAAATTATGTAAATTAATGGCATTGATTATGTTCTATTTTGATCTATTTTAATGAAGAAAAAAGCCAATATAAGTATTAGGATTTTTTAAAAAATGAAAACTAAATTTCTCTATTCCAAGTGAATACTAATGTCATTTACATGAACACACTACGTTTACCATTTAAATCTGCAAAGCTAACAAAACCATTCTGGTTTATAAAACTCCTCTTAAGAAATATGAGAAAGTTTTCTAGAGGAACTAACCTAGTTGAACCAGGTTGTAATATTTGGTAGAATATTTGGATTCATGAATGCTAAATAATCCCATAATAACGAAGCACTCCATAAACTGGTTCAAGATTCAATATCAAGTGATGGAAAATAAGTTTTGTAGCTGAGTATCTTCATATCTGGTGACTACATTCTGATTTCTACAAATGTTACTTAGTGTTGCTATCATTTTAGTAATTTGTGGAATAAGTAAATTTCAGGAAAGATTCTTTCATCATTATCTCAGTTACTTAGACTCATATACAGAACATATCTCTCTCTGTCCCATGAGTCTACAGGTTGGTTCTATTTTCAGTTCTTAGTGGTTTAGTCACGAATACAAAGGATTCCCCATCATATTTTAGCAAAACTGTATTCAGCATTCAATACACATTACTTTAAAAAATACATTGGTTTTTTATCTTTCTGTAAAAAACATATAACATATGCGATACCTGCTACTACTCTGGTAAGGGAAAGGTAATTTTGTTGTTAGATGAAACAAAGTCACAATGGGCATATGTATATCATCTGCATGTCTTGGAGAAGATTAACAAGGCTGAGATAGAAAATGGATGTAAACCTAGTCAAAGCAAATTATTTTTATTTTACTTAAGTCGTTTTAACATATTCATTAATTAACAAAGTAATATATAATTATTAACCATGTATTGTAAGAAGAGTAACATGATCTAATCATTGTATTGCCATTGAATAAACCTCTTGACTGAAATGTGACTGATGATAAATAGAAACTGAAAAACAAGTATTTTTTTCCTTTGATAAATCTGATATTGGATTTAAACTTAAAATTGCCATATTTAATCCCTTCTAGTGAATAATACCAACACATTTGGTACATGAAACATTAACCAGCAGTGGGTTACTATAGTTTATTTATAATTTTTCAGATCAGTATCCTTAACTCTACAGACTTAAGAGTTCAGAAAAGAACTTTGTGTCCTTGGAAAAATAACATTCTACTATCTATACCTATTTGCAATAATCAGAGTGAAAAGCAGGTTGAAATTGTTATGCTATTAAAATGTTTATGAAGAACAATTGACTTGTTATAATTAAGAGTATAACTTCAGAAGTGAGATGTTTTGACATGTTCTGAAATCAAGTGCTCTCTCACAAATAATTTGAAATTACACAGAATAGATATTTCTATTACATGCCCTGTAGTTTTCAAAGGTTGAAATGCTAACTTCACATTTTAAAGTTGTATCTGGTTAAACATGAACTTACGTATGCTGAACATCAACATAGGAATGCTGTTATGAAACATTGTTAAAGCACAAAGGAGGAATACTTAAAATTCAGAAAATATATTTCATCAACTCAGTTTAATAGGGTTGAATGAATATCCACTCTCTTTTTAAATAAATGTAAGAAAGAATTAAGTACCTATATTTGCAGATAACTGTTTGTGCCTAGTTTGAATTACGTTGCTGAGAATAGTATAGCTCTATTTCTACTTTAGTGCCTAAAATGACTTAAAGGTACAGAAAAGGGTCCCCTTCCTGTTCATAGTGGAAGCATCATTTAAGGCATTTCTGGGTTGAAAGGATTAGCCGGTGATATCACTGTTGGGAGACACCCATGGCGGCCCCTTTCATGTCCCCTTCAAGGAGCTGGATGGGAGGTCACCCCACCATGCAGCAGCACTCGGGTCACTAACTTCCAACCCAGCGTCCTAACCATGTGAGCCACTGCTCTCTCTATGAAAAGGATTATTGTCCTAGTGTACTTTCAGTAAATCATATTACTCTTGGTTGGGAACATAGCAAGTATGTTCATGAACATTCCTAGAGTAAATTGAGATGGAATTTTTTTAAATACCAAAATTTGGTTGAATATATTTAAAAAGTGAATTAGAACCTCAAAATCTAATAGCATTAACAAACAAAAAGCTAAGACAATGAAGACATTTCATGTGTATTCTCATACAGTTTAATGACGTCTGGTGGTTTATATGGGATGAAAAACCATATGCAAACAAATGCAGCAATTTTATGAAGATGCTATGGAGAGTCTGCTGTTCACTTACGCTGATGGTAAATGTAGCTGGATAGTATTTATAATATACCTAATTGATTTTTTTGCACCTGCGTCAGATGGATACATTTGTTTCTCATGTTCAACAAGACAGACAAGACATGGTTTTAACTAGAGTTTTCCTAGTTATCTTGATATTTAGTATATAATCTCTTAACAAAGTAATTTACAGTTCTGTAGTTATATCGGCTAGGTCATGGAATCAAATATCTCCTGGGAAGGGAAATTGGCCATTTTTCTTTGTATTTTTGCTTTATTGTCAAATAGTTCTTACTGTTAGAAAATAGCTCAATTTCATTTGGATTCCATTTTCATGTAATTGAAATTCATTAGCTATGTTCTATGGAGCATTGTCAACCATTTTCTATTCCGAATATTCTGGAAAATTGCTAGGTACAACAGCTGCATCAGTACAGGTTAGTTTTCCTTCAGTGGTCACAATTTGGACTGGAAAGATTATTGAGCAAAATGGTCACAACTATGCTTGTGATTTTTACACAGGACTGTAATGGTAAACATATGACATAAAAATGAGGTGAAGGTGATAAATTCAGCCATTGCTCACCATTTTTCAGCACCATCATAACTACAAATGATTGCTGAAGCAGTTGATAAGGACTACCTTCAGAGTTCAGAGAAGAACTTTAACAATAGACCTTTTAGATTCCCAGATGTCAGTCCTTTGATGGTCAGGAAGCAGACTTCACATGAACTACTGGAACTCTATTGTTGCAAGGTATAATAATAGGATCTTGAAGGCATGACAGTTTCTCCATCTTCTGCTAAAGGGAATCATGACAAGGCAAGCTTGAGGTTTTTTCCTCATTTTTCCTTTTTAGGTTAAGCTACGTTTACATAACTACCTTTGTAGTCTTTCTTCAAGGTAATATTCTTCTACAACAGAATATTCTGGCTCTGGAATGAAATATTTTATATATGCCTCGTCTTGATGAAAGGTTTGCATGTATAATCATCCTTAACTCTATGATTATATATAGGATAACCATTTAAGCTATCGAATCCAACTCCCTGCTCAGTTCAGAAATCCAAACCATTCCCTATATATAGGTAATTGATTCCATTGTGTGAAAGGTGTATTTGTGTATTTCTGTGATGGCATGGGAATTATAGGAAAACAGGCTTGTGTACTTTCAAATATGCAATTATATTCATGATTCTTAAGACTAATGTTCTTAGTTTCTCATCATGGGATTTAGCTTCTAAGTCCCTGATAATTTTCATTATTATTTTTTACATTTGTCTCAGTTTCTCTAAAACCTTTTCTGCTTGAAACTGGATACTATGTGGACTACATCCTGGCCATTGCGGAATAAAACAGAAGTGTTATTTTACATTATAAAATGTATTGGTTGCGTGTAATTGCCTTTCTTTTCAACCACCTCACCACTGACTCAGTTTGCAATCTGTTACTAATCCACATTATTTTTCTGCTTGTCAGAATCTTGCTTTACTCTCCTCTATTCAGCCCCAGTCTCTTAATTTCCATCAGCTTCTAAGCAATAAGACCATGTGGGAAATATCATCAAAAGAAGTTTATAATACTATCAAAACAAGTTTCTAAAGAAGTGTCAGAACAGTGACAATGCTGGGGATGTCCATAATGCTGATATTCCATTGAATCTATGCAGCTCAGGTCCTGGAGGATGTATTTATCTTTTTAGGAGCCCATTAAATAGCATCTGAGTATGATTATGATGATGATGAATGCAAGATGATGAACATAACGTAATACTTTTGCCTCCTATTTTTTCCCACAACAACTCATTGCATATCTTAGTGTCTTCTGTTCCCATAACAAAAAGCAACCCAAGACAATTCCTGCTGCATGATGCATGACCTGCCAGGAAGTTCCTTGGAATATAGCAGACTGCTACTTCATTTTAAAAAAAAAAGACTGCCTTTAATTTTTAAGGAAATTTGCCTTTTAAAAATGTCACAGTATTTCCTTTTCTTGCAGTATTTGTTTTCTGTTTGTTTTGTCAGGGTTGAACAGGATTCAAAACTCTGAGTCACAGTGTATCTTCTATATCTCTCAGTTCTGCCAGTTTCACCATGTAGCATCCCCTTTTGTTTCTTGTTAAAGCTTCATCCTTTTATCTCAATTGAATATGGCCTTTCTCTGCTTTGTTCACTGCATTGACCTTTCTTTCATAGACCTCTGTAAATTCGCACTTGCTGTTAACACATGGCAATTCATTTTTCAGCTGGATCACAAACATGCTACAAGCACTGCAGGTCATCACTAAAGATTCCTTCTTTATCTTTACATTTGTTTCTTAAGATTATACTATAGAAGGCTTTTATTTATTGTTTCTTTCTCAGGTAAGCCAAGGATACACTCCATTTTGAATATGGTGTCCATTGCAATCCCACATTTAATTTCCATTTACTGGAGGTTTTTAAGAAGAGACTGGACAGCCATTTGTCTGAAATGGTATATGATCTCCTGCTTGAGCAGGGGCTTGGACTGGAACACCTCCAAGGTCCCTTAAACTCTGTTATTCCATTCTGTTATTTCAAAAAGTATTTGTGGAAATTACAACAGGTTCAAAGGAAGACATCAAGAATGTTAGATGACTAGAAATCAAATTCTTGAGCAGATATTTAAGGAGTTCTGTATATTTAGCCTGAGATAAACACAACTGGGGAATATGATAACACTCTTCAAATACCTGAAAAGGTGTCACTTGGAAGAAGATGAAGTATTTTTTAAAATTTCAGAATGTAAAATACTGAATAATAAATGTAAGTCATTGGAAGGGAGATTATAATTGAAAATTAGTGAAGGAAACAAATTATCGTGGGTAATAAAATATTGGGAAATTATGGTTGGTTAGCACTAGCAGCTGCTGTTGTCACATGATCTATTTTCAATGTTCAGTGATCATTTGCCAGTCTCTCAATCCCTCATTCTTTCCCATGCCCAGTAGCAACCATTTACTTGCCTGATGGAAATGGGAGGGAGGGAGGCAGATTTCTGGTTCTCCCTGCCAGATTTCACCTAGGAAATTCAATGGGAAGCCAGCAGGAAGTTGAAAATTGTTTCCTGATCCTTGCTTTTTTGTCTGCCCTCGGTCAGTCTGTTTCTCTGGGTAAGGAAATGCCTCTAAAACAATTACTCTAGGGCGTGGGTTGTCTAATAATCTTTTAATTTCTTGACTACTTTTCTTCCTCCTAATTATAGTTGTACCTTTATCTTTATTTGAAAGAAAAGTATGGAAAATATGTCAAGAAACAAAATCTAAACATAATCCTAATTCTAAATAATACAACTCTTTAAAAATATAGTTTATGTTGCAATTTAATCCCAGTTGAATTTCTTGATCCTTGAATTCAGTTGTTTCAACAGTTATTTAGAAGTCTTCAATTGTGGATGTAACTTGATACATGGACCTCTTTAATATTAAACATATCAATGTTGTTTCCTAGTGATTATTTTTGTGAAGTGAAATGTCTTAAATGTTTAAATTGCATCTGGGATCTAGAACCTGTTGCAGCCACGTGGATCATGTTTTGAATATAATAATAGAAGTATGTCTTTCCATATACATTGTTCCGAGGTTGGGCAAAACCACGAGACAAAAAGCTGCAGGAAGATACTAACAGTCATCTCTCTGCCCTCCAAGCTGATCAGGTTCTTTGAGACACTGTTCTAGCAGTATTAGCGTTTTTGGCTGAGCTAGGCTATTTTGCCAAACCCTAGAGTAATGAAAACAGGCAGCATATAAATCTCTCCCTCCCCTCTGCCCCACAAAACTCCCAATTATGAATTATATAATGGGCATTGCCTGTCAGTATATGATGAAACTTGTTTTGCACTCTGGACTGAATGGGAAGTGGTGAGGCATTGTAAAAAATTGCCTAACCTGGTTCAGAAAACTAGATTCTTTTCCCATGT
Source organism: Ptyas mucosa (assembly GCA_012654045.1). NCBI lineage: Eukaryota > Metazoa > Chordata > Lepidosauria > Squamata > Colubridae > Ptyas > Ptyas mucosa. Next base: position 30,893,823 of record WNWU01000016.1, on the reverse strand, counting down.
GCACTTGAGGCTGCTTAGCAAATATAGATACAAACCTCAGCTCACCCATTGGTATATTGTAGGGGAAGGAGAATTCTGTTTCTTTTAAGCAAGAAAATCTTGGGTTTAAAGTATTTCTAAAAACCAGACTGGAGTCTTGTGTTCAGGACATTAGGTATTTATAAGGGTTTAGAATTATTGCTATGCTTACTGATGTATGGAAAGACAATGCTGAAATAGATATACTAAGTACATATTAAATAAAAGTTATAATTATCATCAACCAAGTGTACATAGAATTAAGGACCAGCCTTAAGTCAATAATATATTGGATTGCTGAAAATAATGCCCCATCAATTGAAAAATGCAAACACTTTAATTCTTTGTGTTTTGACTCTTGTGTCAGCTTTACAAAGGAATGGGTATTAGTTGTGAAACGTAATACGTAGGATGTTTGAAATGCAATTTCAGTTCATACTTGGACTTTATGTTCTGCTCTGGTTATAAGATTTGGTATAGAGTTGAAAATTACATTCTTTTAATTACTGAATTCCTATTTAGATGTTTCTTACTGATGAAGATGCATCTGAAATACTTGTATGGCATAACATTACAGTTTTGTTAAGCCTTTAAAGAAAAAAACTTCCAAAAATTATTCTGGGTACTATAAGCCCAATTTTATCAACAAAGCATTTAATGCAAAATCTTTAAACATCCCGCCCACCTTTCTGTTACATATATGTATCTTAACATGAATTCTATCACTTTAAGTTTCTGGAATGGATTTTGGATTGATGCAGGGTGGTACTTAACTGGAAGACAGAAAGCTTGTATCAATGCAAATTTTTGAGATGATCGCAGAATTGTAATTTGTTGTATATTAGATATTGAAGGTTAGAATAGGCCTATTAAAAGGGATTTGAATGGGCCATGTTGATTAAATAGTAGTGATCCACAGATAATCCATTTAATTTTCTGTCCATTAAAAAAAAGCTGAATGAATTTCATGTGCATGAAATACACATGTAGTACATGAAGTACTCCAGTAGCTTATTTTGCATAATTGGTATTGAGCTGAACTTTCAGAAAAATGGTATACAAGGGGTTTGAATTATGTACTCTTTCATAGTGTTTCAGTTTTGGTAGACCATACTTTTTGAAAAAAATTGAAGGCAGGTCTCTGTTAACTAATTTTTAAGTGTATTATAAAACTGTTAGTAAAAGCCTGTTTAAATGTTGCATGCTTCAATGTTTATAAACATATTTAATGTTACAAAAGTTGAAGCCTGAAAAAAGAGGACATCTTCTAATCTTTTGAGAGATTATATGTGAACAAGAAGTATCTTGTAATTAATTACATGTTTTTTGGCTTACTAGGTACCCAAGGAGTTACATCTAGTCCAGTGATTGGGCTTCAGACACCTTCTACTGGCCTTTTAGGTGCCCGACCCGGTTTGATACCACTTCAGAGACCTCCAGGAATGCCACCACCTCATCTGCAACGGTTTCCAATGATGCCGCCTCGGCATATGCCTCCTCATATGATGCACAGAGGTCCGCCTCCAGGGCCAGGTGGTTTTGGAATGCCTCCACCTCATGGGATGAAGGGCCCTTTCCCACCCCCAGGCCACTTTGCAAGGCCCAGTGGAATGCCTGGAGGTGGTCCAGGAGGATCTGAGGATAATAGAGATGGAAGGCAGTTCAGGAATGACAGGCCACCATTTACTCCACATAGAGACCAAGAGAGGTTTGGAAGGAGGTCTTTTGGGAATCGGATAGAAAATGAACGTGAACGCTATGGCAACCGTAATGATGACAGAGAGCATGAACGCCTTGGTAATCGTGAAAGGAGAGAATGGGGAAGAAGAAGCCCCGAACGTGATAGACACAGAGACTTGGAGGAAAGAAATCGGCGTTTCAGTGGACACAGAGAGAGAGATTCTAGAGATAGGGAACCCCATAGAGAAAAAGATGAAAATCGAGGAAAGGAGAAACCCGAGTTAACAGACAGAGTAGATGGGGTCAAAAACTATGAATCTCAGAGCAGTAAAGTAGAAAACACAGACTCTGTTTCAGAACTTAATAAAGAGTCTGAACCTATTGGTGTGAAACCAACCGAAGAAGTAGCATCTGAGTCTACCTCATCTCTGGAAAAACCTGAAAAACCTACTGGCTCAGTTGTGGAGGCTCCTCGCTAGAGACTGGAATTTGTCAAACATTGGAGTGTAGAGCTTTAGAATTGTACAGTATGCTGTATATTTGCTTTTGCTATATCACAATTCCCCCATAGTTTATGGGGACATGTAAGCAATTTGATTGCTTCCCTTCTATTTAAAATAGCTACACAATAACATGAAAAGAAATAAACCATTACCCATTTTCTGCTGTAACTTTTTTAAAGTTTTCACTTTAAAAAGTTTACAAATCAGACTTAGAAGTGCTTTCTATTTTTTTTTAATTTAAGTGAAGGTAAAATGGTGAAAGCTCCTAAAAATAGGGATGTGTTTTTAATAAACTCTATTTTCATAACAATCCTTAACGTGTGCTATTCTTCCTATGCTGCACTGAAGTGGTAAAGAATTGTTCAACATCTTAAAAGTTTGAACTAATGCTGTACTGGAGTCTAAATTAGACTGTTTAAATCTGTTAAAACTGTTTGTATAATAGTTCACAGAAGCTAAATATGTGATAGTTACATTGATTATAAATTTATGCATTTTAATTAACTACATTAGATAAAAATTAATAGCTTTTAAATGTTTTAAGAAATCTGGTGTTTGCAGTGAAGTCACTTTTTTTCCTGGCCATCCAATTAATGCCGTGGTAAATGTTGCCCTATAAATAAGTTCCTGGACTTATGCCAGCTCCTGTGGAAAAATTTTTTTGGTGATTTAATCCATTAGTATGTTTGGGCTTGTTCACCTCCTCCAAATTACCACTGTATTTTAATGTGTCTTGGAATAGAGTATATGGAAGCAAACTACTAAGGTTTTTAAAAGGACTTTTGCATACTTTTGCCAAGTAACCAAGCTATTTAAGCTGGCTGTGTCATCGTAACTTTGTAGTAAGTGAAAGAAACAAGTATTAACTCCATTAGCAAATGCCAGCAAGCCTTAAGAGTAATATACATTTTATTCCTTGGTTTATTCTATACAGTGATACTCTTATCCAAAATTGCAGCAAACAGCAAATACTGATGCCATGAAATTTTTCTGTTTTGATTTGGTGTGTCTTTCAGATAGCTTGTTATGCTCACTTAAGCGGACGTATAGATTCTTCTCCTCCCTCCACTTAATTTTTGGAAGATGAATTGAGGCAAAATTATTCTTTGCAATAGAATAAAAAATAACTTTATATATTCTTGTGAAATTAATTTGTAATTTGTTTTGAACTGTTTCCATACCATTTATCAGCATACCAAAATTGATTCTAAAATTCATTTAATAAGCAGTCCCTAATTCAGTGAAGATCATCATGTATGTATGAATAGAAATGATCAATACTTGCTTGAAAAAAAAAGTTCAGTGTGTTAGATATAAAATTTCCATGCGGTGCACTCACAAAGCTCTAAACTTGTTGGCCCGCATTTTGTTCTAGATATTAAAACTCTTAATGGTCCTTGCTAGTTACCAGGTGGTGAAACAGACTTGTGTGGACATAGCATATATATAGCCAAGTACAGTGTAGACAGCTTTTAAGACAAGGCCATTAATTTGCTCCAACACAGGTAACCACTGCTAACAATTCTGATTTCTCTGCCTTTAACATAAAAAAAAAAAAATAGAACCAGATTCACTAATCTGTTTTTATTTTCAGCATGGTCTTCTATAACAATGCTCTTTGAAACTCCATCTTTATATGATAGGATTAGCAGTATAAAACCATTACTAAATTTAGGGTTTTTTGTTTTGTTTTGTTTTAAATGCCATACAGGATTTTGCAGATTTGTTACCAGAGTTTGTTATCAAACCCTTAAAGGTCTCACTTTCCATAGTGAAGCGGCAGGACTTTTGTTCAGCAACTGCCTTTATAGAGGTAATGTAATATAGTTATGTAGACTTCATAGATTACTTAAATGAAAATATTTTTGTTGGTTTCTTGTAAAATTTAACATTTGAAACCACATCCCACAGGAAGCAGCAACAGTTCTTAAATAGAAAGTTTGGATAAATATTTGGAGTATGTGGTCTCCAGCGATCAGGCTGTCATTTAAGATTTATTTTGACCAGCCTTGATTTATTAAATAAAACCTAGAATGAGAATTCGCTGGATTTTTAAAGAAAAGGATTATCAAACTAGCATTACAGCGATTTCAAATGTCCAAAGCATTTCCCTTAGAATGTTTTTTTAAAAACTGCACACTCAACATCCATATAATACCAATACTCTGCATTTGTGTTTTACAGCACTTTAATAACAGATAAAAAGGTAAGGGAAACAACAAGACTTGCCAGCTTAAATTCCATTTAATACAACCATAAGATTCTTTTTTAAACCATAACAAAGCCCAGTAACGGGCAATTCTACAAACACATTTATATTCCACATACTGTACTGCTGCTTCTATTCATTGTCACTCATAGAAGTATTTTATGCTTTAGCTAGGCCAACTACCCCACAAGCTAGACGAGGACCAGCATTTCCAGTTTTCAAGCTCTCTTCATTTCCTCCTTTACCCAGGTCATCCTCTTTTTCATGAACCTAAAAGGTACAAATCAACACAAGTCAAGGCCATTAGTTAATAAAATTGGAATTTTATTCTCAATTTTCAGGGTTGTTTTTTTTAAAAAAAACCTGTACCTTTGTTGAATTATATATGCCTGCAAGAAATTAATATATCTTAATATGAAGAAGAAAGCATCTACTAGTTTAACAGTAAGTTAAAATACTGGCAATCCTTTGCTGCAACAAGAACATAAAATGCTTACGAGATACTGAGCAATCTTGTTCCAGAGCAAGCAGGCCTCATGAGAAATATGAGTCGTCATAATATGTATCAAAATTTACACTTAAGTTCTAGAGAAATGCAATTAAGGAATCAAAAAAGGATTACTGCCTTCAGTGTTGTGTTGTTATTCCTATATGCTCATAATACAGCTACCAAATCTGGATAGTTTCCTCTTCGTGTGTGGTGAATTACATCTCATAGCATTCTTTGTTACTGGCCAGCCTGATTTGGGCCACTGGCCTTATGAATGTTCAATACTCCTAGTGTACAGGAACATCTTTCTATGACGATTAATCTGAAAACTTAAGCATATGCAGAACTGTATCTTAATATTATGGACCTCTACTGGATATTTCTCCATCTATAATTCATACTAAGGCATCAGGAAATCTGGGTTTGAGGATGCTACAAGCCCAGGTTTGATCAATGGGTTCCATATCAACGGTTTTACACATAAGCCCCTGCTGATTACCACCTGAAAATTCTGGGTTTACTAATTTAAAAAAAAAATTGCTTACAAAGGTCACTCAACTTATAAAGGTTGAGTGAAAGAATAAAAAGTAATTCCCAGACTTACCACCATAGAACGTCCAATAATTGAATGTGGTCCTGAGAGAGAAATACACCGGTCCTCCATTGACACCTCTGCAACACCTGACTCATTTGCAATCACATTTCCAAGATCACCAACATGCCTGGAATAGAGTTATTTCACAGAGTTAACAATAAAACCTGACCAACAATGTCTCTCATACACAATTTTCTACAGTATTACCTTCATACGGCTGTTTTCAAGCTGTACATGAAAGTCATGTTGATCAGTTTTGCAATCATTCAATTGTAGTCAACCATTAGAAATACTATAGCCAGCTAATAATACTCTTTAACAATATGTCAATATTAAACATTTAAAATTTGCTGTAAACAGAATCTTCCACAAATGCAATATTCAGTTACACTTAAAAGCCCGTAACATTAGTCTTAAGGCTTCACTTGTAGAAATAATCTAAGTACACTTCAATGCCAAATACAATGCTAGTTGTTTAAAGTTTTCCTATTGCAGCCATTGCCTTTTTTACACTTATCATGAACAAAATACTGGATCTCCTTTTGTGTAATTCTTAAAGCAGCAGCTGTTAATGACATAGGAAGAGAATTTATAACTATACAAGTTTCCAGAATGTCCTGAAGAGTTCTGCTGGGATCTATTTGTAATATAAAGCTACAAATACAAATTGATATTTTCATTATAATTCATGTGTATACAAGTACTGATGCCTTTAATTGTATGGCTGTATTTTGCTTGTTCAAGTAGTAACTGTATTTTTATTTTTGGCAATGCTGAATAAACTGTATGAAGCACAAATCTCTTGCTACGTCTTCAAACTAGTATATAGAAATACAGAAATATTCCCCTAAATATTCTAGCTTGGTGCCTCTGAACAAGATACTAAGGAAAGAACCCGTTCATTTAATAAAATCTGGTGAAAAATCAATTGATTTACTTATCAAAATTATACTCCATCCCCAAAATGACTACAGGTAGTCCTCGACTTTAGTGATTCTTCAAAGTTACAGCAGCATTGAAAAAAGTGACCTATGGCTGTTTTTCACACAACCACTGTAGCATTCCCATAGTCATATGATTAAAATTCAGGTGCTTGGCAATTGACTCATATGATGGCTGCAGTGTCCCCGAGTCATTGGAATCTTCTTACAAGTCAATGGAAATGCTTAATAACCGTGTTAGTAACTTTACAATTGCAGTGATTCACTTAGCAGCTATGGCAAGAAAGGACATAAAATAGGGCAATTGTTTTGCTTGGCAACAAATTTTATTTTTATTTATTTTTATTTTATTTCCAATTTCTATACCGCCCTTCTCCCTGAGGACTCAGGGCGGTGTACAGCCAGAAATAAAAACATGAAATATAAATATTAAGACAATTAAAATATATATAAATTTGGCTCCAGAATTTAAAACTAACAAACCAATTAAAATATTTAAAATTTCTTAAGCCAGCCCGGCTTGTTGGAAAAAATGAGTTTTGAGGGCACGGCGGAAGGCACTGAGGTCATGAATTCTCCTTATCTCCGGGGGCAACTGGTTCCAGAGGGCGGGTGCCCCCACAGAGAAGGCTCTCCCCCTGGGGGTCACCAGCCATTGTTTGGCTGATGGCACCCTGAGGAGGCCTTCTCTGTGGGAGCACACGGGTCGATGGGAGGTCATCGGTGACAAATTTTAGGCTCAATTGTGATTATAAATTAAGGATTACCTGTATTTTTAATCTTTATAAACTTCTTAGAGAGCACATCAGTTGCCATTTCTTAAGGACACAATATTTAGGGCTGAGATTTAAAACACATGTTTTAAAGCAAGGGTCACCAACCCCTGGTCTGTGGACTGGCATGCCAGAAACTGGACTGCACAAACAAGCAAAGTCCCACCCTCAGGATGCAGGCAGCACACGAAACCACGGCCCCTCTGGTCCGTGGAAAAACCCCTCTCCATGGAACCGGTCCCTGCTGCCCAAAAGGTTGGGGGCACTGTTTTAGAGAGAGAAAGGTGGCCAAGTCAAAAGCTGGAGAACAAAATAATATAGGAAACTTTTAAGTTACTGAAGGAAGCAGGTCTCCCCATGAAGTACAAAAAGCAAGCAGCTAAAAAAGGTGCTAAGAATAAATGAAATTAATAATTGAAGAGATAATGAATGACTGAAGAGACAGACAAAACAAGCTAGCCATAGGACCATTGTACAAAACTGGAGGTTCAGAGACTTAACTTCTGTCTTGCATGAGCAGGCACAGATAAAAATTTCTGAGATCGTGAGCCAAGTCACTGGGCACATGCACGCCTGAAGCAACCGTTTGTGTGAGCAGCAACTTTAATGCCTCCAAGAAAGATGCTTGTTTTACACTAATGAGCTTTGCAAATTATGTCTTTCAAATATTGTGAACAGGTATATTATTAAGTTAGTATCTGTGATTATTAACACACTGGGAAATTTTTTGGAAAACTTCAAACAGAACACATATATCTAACCTGAAGCGAAAGAATTAGAAAGGTGGTCTTGGTTTGCAAAGTGCAAAGCCACTCTATCAGAAGTTACCCTTTAAATCACACATAGGAGAAAACATTTTTATACATGCCTTATTTCATCCTGTGGCCCACCGTGAGTTTTCCCCTCAGGATTGAAGTGAGGACCTGCACTGGTACATCCTGTAATGTACACAATAATATACAAGTCAACAAGGAAAGCTTTAAAAATAAAACCTAATAGAAAAACTCTAATATCTTAGAGGTATTTAAGGTGGTTCCATCTATATATTTTATATAACATATACAAACTACAAGCATTCTTATTTGTTAGGATATACAAGAAATCTACCATTTGAATCTGAACATTTGAAAAATTGTCATCATTGTTTGAATGATTTGAAAAGCATTCACCACTTATCAGTAGATGAATTTCATTTCTTTCATTTAGAAGTTAAATGAAAAATAATCTTAGGCATTTATTTATCATTTATCCATAATTTTAGGATTACAATCAGTATTTGTAGTTATCAGAAAAATGTTAACACAAAAATGTTACCAGTTGTGTTATCTCCAAATTCATGGACGTGGAAACCATGTTTCCCTGGAGTCAATCCTTCAATTTTTCCTGTAACAAATACATTTCCATCATCCTGAAATATTAAAAAAATGCACAATAATGTTCAAGCAGTAATTTCACAAAAGAGTCTTAAATATGCAGAATTAAAATTGTTCCTCATATAGAAAGTAATTTAATAGGAATTTAGAAAAAAATGACCCTATATAGAATCGGAATCCAAATTAAGAAACAGACCAAATCAAAGAATACATTGAGAATTGCATGATGAATGCACGCATATCTATAACCCCAAACTGAATGCTGCTATGCCATATAGCAGGATTAGCTATTTCAATATGGGTACCATATACTTGATTTTTCATGTGCACATTCTCAATGCCACAACCAACAGAGGTATATGATATTAACAAGCATATGCATATATTTGTTAATATCTATAGTATAAAACTCCTGTTTCAATTTTTCCCAATCTTGGCAAGCAACCTTTGTAGTAATTTTATTACAAAAATAAAGCTAATACAAACTAAAAATAGGAAAAAATAATAAAGAATATTTTTTTTATAAAGAATTGACTTCCTCTTCATTATAAACAACTTTGGTAAATTATCACATTCTCTTGAAATACAAATGTTCTCTTCTTGCCAAATCCCATCTCTTATCCATAAACAAATCCTTAAAATCTCATTCAGTCCTGATCAGCAAAAGTCTATTATAGATTACCAGAGATAACAAACTTTATATCACTTCCTTTTATCAATCTTGATCTTTAATTTCTTGAACTAGAGACAGTTTTACCCATTCATAAAATGGTGGATTTCAACAGTCAGGCTAAACCAGAGTCAACCATTTCTCTCTACCGTCCCAGTTTTTCTTGATTACTTTTTTTTGCGGGGTAGGGAGGTGGGGTGGCATTTGGCATTTCCAAACAAAAAACACCAGGATGTAATTGCCTACTCTTTCAAGAGTAGCTTTTTAGGAATAACATATTCTTGCCAAAAGCTTTGCAGGTTACTACTCTGTAATTAATAAGAGTATTTTAAAATATCAGATGGACAAGGAATTTGGCAAAAGCCTGGGTTCCTGAGGCATGTCAAAGTCTGAAGCCATGAGATAACAACGTATGCTAAAGAAGAGATTAATCCCTTGAAAAGGCTTGAATTTTTGACAGTTCTGAACCTCCTTTTATAAACAGCTTTCAATTTTAACTACCCTATGGAGGGTAAAACTTCCACCTAATTAGATGGCAACCAAGAATGTAAAGTTCTAAGAACTCCAAAAAGAAGAGCCCTGTTTTACCAATCTCTTCTTCTGGGACTTTTTTAAAAACAGGTTGGACCCTTAGATTTTAGTGGTTGGCCAAAGATGGCAAATATATCATAGAGTATAAATGCCTCCATTTCCAAAGACTTCATTTATGTAGTCCAGGGGTGTCAATGTAGTCTTGGCTACACCCACCCCAGCTACATGAAGGGAAAAAACATCACGAAAAGAGTTTGACACCCGTGATGTAGTCCAACACTAATGTAATCTGTTACACTATTCCCAAAATCTAGGCCAAATTCCAAAGAAAGGTACTTTAACTGTTTAATAAATGTGCAAAATTCACAATCATGGGGTAAGTTTATTTCAGAGATTCTTTTAGAAATTACCTTAAAGTTTGTAACTGTTCTTTCATTATTTAGATAACCATTAATGCAAGTATTTCATCAGTGGCAACAGTAGTTACTTATTCAGAGATTTCCCCCCCTAAAAGTTAACATACTGCAGCATTAAAAACATGAGCTGTTGACCGAATGCAAAGTAAGTATTGCATCACTAATACCCAACTATGAGAAACTAATAATTATATCAATTGAGAGCCACTTTAGTATGATTAAGCCATCCGGCTAGAAATCAGAGGATGAGAATTCTAGACTCAGCTTAGGTGCAAAGTCAGCTGGGTGACCTTGGGCCAGTCACTTTCTGCCAGCTCTAGGAAGGAGGCAATGACAAACCACTTTTGACAAACCTTGCTAAAACAACTGCAGGAACTTGTCCAAACAGTCTGAAAATCAGGCCCAATTAAACTAAAGGAAAAAAAAATAGGTAACTGATATCAACCAGAAATCATATTTTACTTTACATGTGCCAAAATGATTTTCAAAACTGTTTATAATGAAGGCACAAGCTTGTATATTTTTTAAACCAAGGAGAGTATTTTAATGGGACAAAGCATGGTTCTTTTTTAAAATAGCTTTGGTTTTCTGTAAACAAATACTTTTCAATTTCAAAGGATTAAATGATCAATATAAACAAATTCACAAAAATATTACTGGAAAAGAATATACATGACTGTCACAGTGTTAAATGTAAAGTTTCTATTGAATGCTTACTTCTGAACAAATACATTTCTTAAAATCAAACAATGCATTGAAAAAAATCCTCTAGCGTGTGAATTTTCAGCTGCCACCACTACAAGTGTTTGAAACTATTCTGCAAACAAGTTAAATTCTACAGCTGATCAGAATTGATTCAAATAGTTCAAAGTATCCCTTTTGCCACACTTTAAGAGCTGTTGCTAAAAATTGTGCCAGTAGTATACCACATACATAAAGTACATACAAAGTTGATGCAATCTATTAAATAAGTAAACAACCCATGTATGATAAAAGATAAATACTATATCTAGTATTTCCTAAATAGCATACAAAAAAGATCATCCATCATAACTCTAATCCACGGCTTCATCTCCATTTCAGTTTCCCATGGCAGATGTTATACTGAGCACCCACATAACCTTTATATTGTGTTAAGTAAGATTTTATTTATGAATAGGCACAGAGGTTGCAAAACCTGTTTGTCCAGTGAGGAGAATTCAAAACTCATACTCTTGTCTTTCCCAGCTTCAAAAGCAGGCATTAAAGTCCTCTTCTAAAACTATGACTCAGCAGTTATTCTTTATGGAGCAGATTAAATAAATCTGGAGCATGTGCATCTTTTATTACAGAATCTACAACAGAGATGCTCTCTGAGGATCCTGAGAAAGTTTTGGGGAAGTTACCCTCACTGAAAACTAAAAGATAGAAAAATCATAACCTCAAACAAATAGGAAGTTAGTTTCATTGGCCCAGATGTTACTCTGCACAAAGGCAATGAAAAGGGAGATTTAAAAATGCATGGCAGAACTGAAAATCTGAGCAAGAATTAAAAACTATTTTATCTACCCCAGCAACAGCTATTTTTTTCTTTTTTAAAAATCCCAAACTCGACTTTGCAGTTTCTGACACTGTTATCTGGTATTTCATAACTCCTCCTCCTCCTCCTCCTCCTTTACAACCTTAATCGAGCCAAATCTAAACAGATCAAGGGCAAATCAGGATAAAGTAGCAATAGTAGAAGTTTAGCCTCCAACCACAGTTGTGCAATGAATCCAGATTATTTAGTTAACCTGATTCTGCAACCTTTCGCAATTATGGAAGAAATCAAATGGACTTCTCCCGAAAGAACGGGACCCAGGTTGCACGAGGTCTCCACTTGCAATATTAACCCGGTTATCTGGGACATCCTCTTCGGTCCAGCATCTCAGCTCGGGAATAGCCTACGAAAAAAAGCCGATCAGGGACTTCCAAGCCGCAGCTTCCAACGTCGGTACTACGTAGCCTTCCAATTTACGCTCCCTACAGCGAAAGAAGAAAAAAAAAACCAAATCTCTTTCTTAAGAATAACCCGGGAGCCAAGCCTTACTTTTTGCTCAAAGTAAACGACGCCGTTGACGTTGGTCTTGCAGGCGGGGTCGGGAAGCAGAATGCAAACCGCTTTCCGCGACGCCATGTCTTTCGCCATGTCTTCGACTGCAGCAGCTTCGGCCGCACTGCAAACACCTCTCCCCGAGCGCTTGCGCGACGCCCCCTTTCATCAGCGTTTTATAGCCTCCGGGCTCTCTCTTCCTCCCAATCACGAAGCTTCGTTCAGCTTCTAAGACCTGCCTTCGCAGGACGACGAGGCCAATCTGTGAGCCGAAATTTAAGTGGTTTTTTTTCCCCCTACGCAACCAGAAAGAAAGATTAAAGGAACCGGGCCGCCTTTGCTGAGCTAGAAAGCGTGAGGTCACGTTTTGTTCGCAGGCTTCTTCTAGTGGAAGCTCGAACATAAATGCCCGGTCCCTTAAGAGCAGTGAAGAGGCGCGGACATCAACTCCCAGAATTCCTCAGCCGGCTCTGGGAGAATTCTCCCAATTAACAACCAGTTCTGCTGGCTGAGGAATTCGGGGAGTTGAAGTCCTCTTCAAGCTGCCAAGGTTGAGAAACACTGCCTTAGAGAATGCATTTTATTACCATTTTCAAATAGTTTAAGAGTAATGTAGAGAGTAAAAATAATGCAGAGAGACAGTTTTACGTAGTGGTTAAGGCATCAGAGATCATGAGTTCTAGTCTGGCTTTAGGTACAAAGCTGGCTGGATAGCCTTGGGCCGTCATTTTCTCTCAGCCCTAGGGGCAAATAACATGGTTTTTGTTATTTGTTAACTAACATAGTTACTTTGTATTTTAATCTGATTTATATTCTTTCTTTAAAGTGATGTTCAAAATGTATTAGCTTTTAACATTCTTAAACTGATAAACAAGCTGGAGACTAGCTCCTGATAAGAAAAGTTAGTACAAATTGGGATCTGGCTTATTTCTTTTGTGAACCCTAAACAACCTTTCTCCTTACAATTTATTCCCCTTCAGACCTCATTTTAATAAACATGTATGCTATTATCCTGTCCAATCAACTTTCCTCTTTCAGATTTCTTCGTTATGTGAACTATAAAAGGGATGTAAGCTAAAGATCGGGGTTCCCTCTTTGAATGGGGAATCCCTTTTGTCTGAATATTCTGATAAATTGTAACAAAATGATCTTCCTCTCTCAGTTTGTCTCATTGGAAAATATGCACACCGAGGCACGAGCCTGAAAAAGGCATATTTGACCATCAGAAGAAAGCAATGGCAAATCTGAAAATCCTTGTCCAGAAAACTGCAGGGACTTGTCCAGGCAGTCTCCAGGAATGTTGGACTCCATTGAAGGGAAGAAAAAAAATGTAAGGCTTGTCTCTCTTATTGTCATTCATTTATTGTGCAGGTGATCTTAGTACAGGTAGTCCTCGCCTTAAGAACAGTTCATTTAGTGACTATTTGATGTTACAATGGCACTGAAAAAAGTGACATATGGCCATTTTTCCTGCTTATGACATTGCAGCATCCCTAGGGTCACATGATTTACGTTTGGATGCTTGACAACTGACTCAGTATTGGAGTATACTGGAGTCATGTGATCACCTTTTTTGCAAACCTCCTGGCAAGCAAAGTCAATGGGGAAACCAGATTCACTTATCAACCATGATTACTAATTTAAGAACTGCAATGGTTCACTTAACAAATGGGGCGAGAAAACTCATAAAATGGGACAAAAACTCTCTTAACAAATTTATCAGCTAGCAACAGAAGTTTTGGGCCCAATTGTGGTGGTAAGATGACTACCTGTAGTAGGGTAGAAAATCAAATCCTTTGCTAAACTGTTATGGAATGAAGAGATTGAGAGTCATCCCAAAGGGCAAACAGAATCAGATTTTATTATTGCAATAAGGTTCAGAGTCCGATTCATACCTGGAAGTCTGAACAAAATTATGGGTCGGGGACCCTGGTCTTTATACAGTTTCAAACAAAGGATTCTGTGAACTCAGCAGTTTTCATTTAGAAACATTTGTTACATCAAAGAGACATTTCCTAATTACAAAAGTTCTTACATGTCTTGCCAAACAAATATAACTTTTCTGAAAATTATCTTTGGTGATAGAGACTCACTGTCTCATTTTGGTATCCTTGACATTTGTAACTTTCAAACAGTATGTCACCCAAGATATGGGTCTTTCTGACAGCGAGGGGTCCTCCCTTACAGAATGTTGCTTATACAGAGGAGTTTGGCTGGCTTTTGTATTTTTACACTGGATACATTTGGAAAGGAATACTAGAAAGATGTCCAGTGGTCATTTAGTAGGTCCCCAATTCATCATCATCATTATTATTAGAGAGGGCCCTTCAGTGGTCATCTAGCTGGACCCGCATTTCCTACTTTAAAACAGTGGGATGATTTGCTCTGTCGATACATTTGTCCTGAAGAGGATGGTACCTTAACCCTTTCTTTTAATAATATGACACATTATTTCACCTTGAAATAACAGTTTAACCTTAGGTGTTGCTTATTTTCTCCTCCAATTTACTTTAAAAAGACAGTGCTTGTCTCAAACTTTCCATCTAAAAAACACCATGTACAGCTACTGTGGCTATTTCCACAAACCCTAGAACAGGTGATAGAAGGAGCAAGGGCAAATAGTTTTATGGTACTATGTTTTATGGTACTATGTTTTAAAATGTTTCATTTTACAGTTTCCAACATCAAAAATTGCTGTGACAGTTCATCCACTGTATCGCTAGATAGATAACTTCGTATTTTTCATCCTAGAGATAATCTAAAAATTAAGTATTGAACTCAGTAGAGGTTTCCCTCACTTTATGCAAATTCATTTTTTTTGTCCAGAATATTTTTTACCTAGATTATTTACTTATTTATATTAGTTGTTCTAGATTATTTTTGTCTTAGAATTCACTTTATATGAACAAATTACTTCTGTGTTATACAATTTGTACTTACCGTATTTTTCACACTATAAGATGCACCAGTCCATAAGATACACATTAGATTTAGAGGAGGAAAACAAGAAAAAAATCGTCCTCTGCTTCCCAGCATCCATCCGGTATTCATCTGGCTAGCGTCCTTGCAGCAAACAGCTTCAGCATGTTAACGCAGCCCCAGCACGTGGCTCGTCAGGGCTCCATTCCGTTGTGCCCACCACCAGTAAACTGAACTGAGCTGCTGCTGCTGCTGCTGGAGAACACTGGAGCCTTTGCTGCCGAGCAGCTGATTGATGGCTGGATCGGCCTCCCGGAATACCATCGATCAGTTGTTCTAGGTAGAGGGGATCGCTGTCGCTGCTGTTCGGTGTCATTGACGTTCACCGCCTAGTGCCACCACCACCATTTGGCGGCGATTTCCTCCACCTAGAACAGCTGATCATCAGTATTCCGAAAGGCCGATCCAATCGCTGATCAGCTGCTTGGCAGCAAAGGCTCCAGTGTTCCCCAGTGGGGGCATACGGTGGCAGCGGTGACAGGTGGCAGTGGTGACAGGTGGCAGCAATGGCAATCCCAGCCACTAAAACAGCTGATCAGCTGTATTCCGGGAGGCCGATCCAACCGCCAATCAGCTACTCGGCTGTTGTGGGTCTGCCAGCAGCCTGCGGAGCTGGCAGTGGAATCGGACAGCAATGAGGCTGAGGAAGAACATGGGCCAGTCCTGGAGGCTGGGGAAGGCCCAGATGAGAACTCTGCATCGGAGGCAGAGATGGGGCCATGGTAATCGGGGAATGATGCGCGGACTTCGGAGCCTCCAGAGGCTGACAGTAGAGAGGCAGAGGAACAGGAAGAGCCTGTTCCTATTGAACGTATCAGAAGAGCTGTCAGAAGGCAGGAGCAGCTAAAGCAGAGAGGACGACTCAGGAGTAGGGCCAAGAGATTATTGCCCCCCCCCCATAAGGCTTAAAAGACCAGCAACGGCTCTTTGCCGGAAAACAACCGTTGAGAGATTTGCTTCGTGTTTGGGTGTATTTCTTTCTTGTCAGCGTCTTTTGTTCCTGAACTGTTGCCAAGAAAAGCCTTTGGCAGTTTGCCTAATTATCCCAAGGTCAGAGATAAACTGAAGGTGTTTTGAGAACTTTACTTTCATTTAATTTGGGATAAGATGAGAATGAGTTAATTCTCAGCTGTTTTAATAAAATCTGGTTTTTGGAACTGTTTTGCATTTAATATTAACTATGTGGGCCTGGGTTACAACAGTGGCAGCAAAGGCTCCAGCGTTCCCCAGTGGTGGTGAATAGCAACAGCGGTGACAGGTGGCGGCGGCAAATGTTGCTGCCACACCAACCCCCCTTCACCCCACCGCAATATTCGCTGTATAAGGTGCACAGACATTTCCACCCACCTTTTTTGGTGGGAAAAGTGCGTCTTATAGTGCGAAAACTATGGTATACTGAAAGAATCCTACTCACTGTAACAATATTCCTTCATGGTGGGAGATAATGTTTTGGGTGATAGATAACTCTTCGTTTAACCATCCACTGCATGTTTTGTTTTTTGTTTTTGATTTTGCCTCCAGGACTGTTATTACTGTTGGTGACAGTTGGATTAATGTTTCAAAATATTGGGTCATAAATACATACTGTACAGGTAGTCCTTGACTTATGACTGATTGTGGAATCCTTGGTGCTCTCTGAGCTTACTTGTCTTCTTGCAAACATCTCATTATCCTAACTAGGTAATATCATCACAGTTAGGGTAATGAACACCATAGTTAAGGTAATGAAATGTTTGCAAAAGAACAAGCAAGCTCAGAGAGCATCAAGGATCCCTCATTTCAACCCTGAGCTACAAATATACTCCTTTATTGGTTATGACTGATTGCTTAGTGATTGTTTGAAGCTATGATAGACAATCCAAAAGCTTCTTATGACCTGATTTCAGAGTTATGATGGCCACCCTCCACTGTAAAGTGATCTCATTGTGGGTGTTTGGCAAATGGCTTACTTTCTTGGCCATTTGCAGCCTTCTGTGGTAACATGACTGCAATTTCAGACTATTTTTGCTTTTTTTTTGGCAAAAAATGCCTATTTTGTAAAGTGGATTTGCTTAGCAACTGCTGCATTCACTTAATGTCTGCTGTGTTTGCTTAACAACTGCTGCATTTGCTTAATGACTGCCACCAAAAATGTCGTAAAAGTGGGGGAAATCACATGGGGACCCACTTAATGACCACAATGTAAGTGTAATTCTGGGCTCAGTTATGGTCATTAATCAAGAACTACCTGTAAAAGCATTTTCTGCCAGTTATTTTTTTTATATCTTTGTTTAAAGACTGACATGGCTGCCTTATATAATACTACACGATTAATCTTTCCTGTACTGTACTACACTACACTACATTATAATAATCCTAGATGGCTCATAACAAAATCAATAAAACAAGATAAAAACTTCATACCTTGGCATACATTTTAGTAATCATACGCCCTTTCTCCTGGGCAAAGGCCAATCTACATAAATTTTTGTTTGTTGTTTTAATGTACGTTATGAAACAGCTCTTCAACATTCTTCAAAGCTATTTACTTATCCTAGAGTATTTGGAAGTCAAGAATTACTTGTTCATTAGTATGAGCTTTCTTTTTCTTCAAGTCTTCTAATCTCATCTTTTCTAATTGTTTTGGCTTAATTTTACCCTGAAATCTTCATTCTCATTTGAAATCATCCATGCTAGGAATTAATGCCATCTTCCCTATTTACTGTATATCCATGTGAATACTGACTTCCTATCTTTTTCTGTCAAAATCATCATACATGAGAAATTTCTCCTATTTCTACCCCTTCCCCCCCAGGATAGCCATGCAATCCCATCAGAAAAAGAAAAAAAAACCCCGTTGATTAGTATCTTTATTAGGATCAGTCAAAATCCCATAAAAAAAAGTATTTGTTTATTCTGGATGTTCATGAAAGCAGTGAACTAGAAAAGAAACAGAAAATCTATTTCTCCTTTATCATGACATACTCTCGCCTCCATCTATTTAGAAAACAGTAAAAGACTAACATAACTATATGAAGCAAAACCAAAGCTAAAGCAAGATTGCAAAAGAACTGCCATGATAACTTCTAGATTTTCTTATTTTAACCTTGGCAGATTATTATTGTTTAGGAAGGACAAAAAAGGCAGTGATCTTCCACAGAGACTTTGGAACACAGGATGCTAAATTATGGAAGGTGGCAATATTCGGGGGGGGGTGGTTGAACTGACTGATATGTTGTTGTTTATAGATGTTTATATTTTTATGATGTGATTTTAATATTTTAGGGATATAAATCAGCTAAAATCTTTTAAGATTTGTGCAAAACTAAATAAAAATGTTTAATATACATCTAATGCATATTTCTTATTCTATCAAGAACTTCAATATTTTCCATTTATCTCTCTGTCAGTCTTTTAAGGTGTCCAGATAAGGAAACAGACTCTATAAACTATATTTCATTAAGATAAGACTATATGAACTGAAACTTGAAAATCTTATTGTATTTTCTCTTCCCACTCTCTTATATGCTTTTTCCTTTCCCACGGGTCAAGGCATGCTTCAAACTTTTTGTTTTGTAACAGCTGTTGAACATTTTTTCTAAGACCATCTCTTTGCTCCCTACATGCTCCCAAGAAAGTCAACTTGTGTGCTTAGCATTTACAAATATGCATTATATAAGCGATAGTAGTTGGAAAAGAGACAGTTTGTAGCCCTTTTTTTCTGGAATGCTAAAGTAAAAAATAGATTTATATTAGAAGGATGACTTTTAAAAGTGGCTAAATCAATTAGTATTGGAATTATGCTTCAGCTCATTTGGCAGAGAATGAATAAGAACATGACAGTCCATAAGAAAGTTAAAGTGAAAAAAATAGGAGCTGAAAAGAGGCTATTTCAATAAGTCAATGTTTCAAGACATATCTCCAAATCAATTATAGGAAGAAAGATAAAGGATTATACGTGGCCTTTAAAAGCAAGAGTAGAAGACACTGAATTGACTATAGGAAAGAAGGGCAAATAGGGTAAAAAGAGGACCCACTAATTTTCTTGTATCCGTGAGAAAGATTACAGTGAAAAACTGCAGCCAAAACACCAACAACCCTGAAGTTAGGCAAGTTAGAATTAATTAGAATTAGAATGATGAGTCATGTGAGCTATCATACATCTGAAAAGACTGGACTGAAGCTGATTGCTGGAGTCAGAAAATAAATTCAATGATGTCAATCTAGGCCAGCGGTGGCTAACCTTTTTGCCGTTGCGTGCCAAAAGTGGGGGAGCGCAGGGGGTCACATGCGTGCATGCCTACACCCATAATTCAATGTGCCCTGTCCCTCCCCGCGCATATGCATGTGATCCCCTGTGCTCTCTCCACTTCTGGCACGGGATGACACGGTGCACCTGGTAGGCCCATTTTTCACCTTCCCCAGGCTCCAGAGTCTTTGTAGGAGCCTGGGGAGGGTGAAAACGGCCTTCCCCCTCCTCCAGAGGCCGGAAACAGCCTGTTTCCTGACTTCCGGTGGGCCTAGAAAGCCTGAAAATCAGTTGGCTGGTGCATGCATGCATGCTGGAACTGAGCTAGGCAATGCTCGCGTGCCCACAGATATGACTCCGCGTGCCACCTGTGGCATGCGTGCCATAGGTTCACCATTACAGATCTAGGCTGTTAAAGTTTACAGATGAGGGAAAGACAGAAGCAGACAATTTATAAGGTTGTAATACACAAAAGTACAAATGGATATTATTGTGAAAACAATCCAAAACATTTTTTTTAAAAAAAGACACTAAAATATAAGACAATATTTTATTTTAAGGCTATACCTGCTGGACAGAGGACATGAGGGGGAAAAAAAAAGACATGGCTTTCTTTTGCCAGACATCTGGTAACCCTGCTTTCACCTGAGGAGAGATGTTACAAACAGTGATTGAAAAGTGCTACCACTTGAAATCAATATAGTAGCTTCTTGAAGAGCATTTAAGCTCTTTCTTTACCACTACCAAAGATGTGTTTGCTCAGTTAGGTCTTTACTACTGAGGGGTAAATGACTAACCTTGCTTTCCAACTATTTGTTCAATCTGAGTAAAGCTATCACAGCTAGAATCCCAAATACCTATGCAGGCACGTGCAAGAGATACTTAAATTTAAAATCCCTTGGAACTGAACATTTTCATTTTTTCATTTTCATTACTTCCCTTTGCCCACAGAAGATATAGAATGAGGAAGGAAGGAAGGAAGGAAGGAAGGAAGGAAGGAAGGAGAGAAAGAAAAACAAAAACAAATGAAAGAAAGCAGCCTCATTTTAAGCTGCTTTAACTCTGATGTCTATCTTTAAGAGAGTTAACAGGACCTCTTTTGGGGGTTTAAAGAACACAATGGTTCTCAACAAGTCTTGAGAATATATCTCAATTGCCTTAATTATTTCCGTTCTTTAGATCTAGCTGCTGTTTCAAACTTCCTCTTCTCTACTGCTGATTTTAATTTTATGCTCCATATGTTTTGTCATATAAACGAAGTGTTGGTAAAAACTGCATAAGCTTATGCTTCCAGGAAAAAACTAATTTTGATTTAATTAAAATGGCTAAGATGCCATCTTATTAAAGTCATATTTACACTCAGTCATATTAAAATTATAATTTAGTAACACCCAAGGCTTGGCCAGGGAGCTATTTAGGGCCCTGAGTCACAAGATGTTTACCACATCTTGGGTAAATAGGGTGAATCTCCACTTTGTAATCATCAAAATACCTTTTTGATGATACCAAAGTGCATACACCTTTTAGCTAAAAGGAAGTAGAGAATATGCAAAGTTTATATTTGATTAAAATGTTAGTATGGATTGATTTTAAGTGATATTTTTCCCTTGTAGAAAGGACTTGTGAATCTGCATGAGATCAATTAGGACTGGAATCTATTAATTACTATACTTCTTTGATTCAGTATAAGATCAATTATCTGTAAATAAGTCATTCCCGATTATATTTGCATCAATACTAGTTCTTTGTTATTGCAACAAAGCCAGCTGATCTCTGTGGATTTCTTTCCATGGCTTTAGACTAAAGCAACTACTATATATTTCTATATTTGAGAAGTGGGCGAAAAAAATAACACATTAAAAGACTAATATCAAATACAGTAAGGCAGCAACCAGCTCAATACAGAATATACTAAGCATATTCAGAAATATATAGGTAGATTTCCAATTGTGTTAAGAATCTTCTTCTTGTGCCATATCCGTCATTGACGATCATGTTGGCAATCCTATTTTTGTCAACAGCCGTATGAAAAAGTGCTGCTGAGTTTTGTCCAAACCAGTTCCTAAGATTTTGAAGCCATGATGTTCTTTTTCTGCCTGGACCTCATTTGCCTTCAATCTTTCCTTAGAGGATTAAGTGAAGGATACCATATTTTTCTGGGTGTCGCATCATATGTCCAAAATATTCTAACTTTCGCTTTTTAATGGCTTTGATTATTTCCCTTTGCTTTCCCAGGTAGCTTATTACCTCCTGGATTTTGTTAACTCAGCAGTCATCAGTAAATCCACATTTCAAATGCTTCTAGTTTCTTCAAGTGGTTTTCTGTCAAAGACCAACTGTCTACTCCATAGAGCAAGATAGAAAAGATGTAACATCTGACAAGTCTGATTTTCAGTCTTAGGCTTATGTCATGACTATAGAAGATCTTTTTTTGAAGAATGCTGTTCGAGCTTTCTCTATCCTTGTCTTTACTTCACTGATCGTGTCCCAGCTTTCATGTAAATTAAAATTGAGGTACGTGATCCTTTCAACTTTTTCTAATGGTATTTCTTCAGAATTTATCAGTGTGTTAAGAATACCAGATAAAAATAATACTGGCATAATTAAGCATTAAGAAAAAAATATAAAGCTAATATACATTATTTAAGTATACAATAGATCAACAGGCAGACTTCAAGTTTTTGACAACTATTTGGATTCCAGTAGAATGATGAACAATGAATAACCTGAAGGGGAGTGTCAAACACAATGTATTTATTCAGTATTTACATGCATCTGGATTGCTCTGGTAAATAACTAAGTACCATTGGCAATAAGGGTAGGTTAACACACTGTGCTAACTGTGTTTGTTATACCAGTAGTTATTGAAAAAGAACAACTGTCAAGATTCACACAAATATATCAAATAATATGCCAACATCAATTCAACCACGTCAGAGGCTTCTAAAAGCATTTTTTTCTGCAACCTTTTAAGATTGTAGAAAAAATGCTTTTAAAAGTAAAAAAAAAAAAGTTGGCCACACCCATCCAGTCACATTACACCCCCCCCCCCCAAGCCACACACACAGAACTGGTAGTAACAAATTTTAGATTTCACCCCTGCTTTAAGCATATCAGAAAAATATTTCAACAGTTTACCACATAGATTACTATATTAATTGCCAGCTGAAACCATGGATTACTGTAAGACCTTCTTAGAGCTCACTGGGGAGAAAATCCTTTTGTAAATCTCTATTGTAAATATAGGGCCACATTCACTTTTGTTTGTTACCTTAACTTGATCTTAGTATTCATTTTAGTAATAATCTTGATACAGGTTTTTGTTATAGATTTCAATTCAGTAAGTGCTCTTGTTAAAATATATGCTAAGAATATGCAAGGTGCTCAAAGAATGTTAAGTAATTATTCTAAGTAGCCAAACTGCTTTTTAAAAAGGGTTGACTTAGATGTCAATTAATATAAAAAGACATTAATTATATTTGACTTATTAAGAATTACATAAAATAGGAGAGCCTTAGTTATAGCTGTGGTACATCTTCAGAAGCGGAAAAATATGGGAGAACTGATTTTCCCCTTTGTCTCTTAAACTCATTTAACAAAAGCAGTCCAGGTGAGAAATAGGGGCAGTATGGGAAGACCTGTGCTGTAGCTGTCTTTTTGTCATTTGCCCTAATGGTCAAAACTACACAAGTTCAAAGAGATGGTGCAATTCCCAACAGTTTTTAACCTTTTATTTTGTTTTGGCTATTTATCTGGCTACCAAAAAAGGGATGATATATTTGCATAAATTAATAACTTTCTAAACACAAATTTAATTGTTAAAACTAATCTATCTCACTGCTGCTGTTTCTGCATTTTTTTGCCTACTTCACCCACCAATCCAGCACAGCTGTAATTGAGAATGGAGGAAATGGAGGACCTTTTAAAATATTTTATTTGGACTGGGCAACAGCAATCCAGATTACCACTAGAGGGAAGCAAAGATTTGCCAAATATTGCTTCCATCCAGAAGTCACAGGGATTTTTTGGAGCGCAGGTGTGATAAATCTGATCTTGATAAAAGGTTCCTCTAAACTGATCTGAGGCTGTAATCCAGTGGTGGGTTCCTCCCGGTTCAGCCCGGTTCTCCCGAGCCGGTAGCGGTGATGATATGACATCACCGAACCGGTTCTGCCCCCCGCCCCTCCCCCCGCATTATTCTTACGTTTTATTTGGCCCCACCCCCAATCTATTGCTGCCTCCTGAGTCCCAGCTGATGGCTAGAGGGAAAAAAACTGTTTAAACTCTTGCTGTGGGGCTTCAAAGGGCTGCCCTACAGCTGATCAGTGTTAAAAGAAAACAAATAAATAAACCAATGCCTGCAAAAATACATGAGTAGATCAGTGCCTGCAAAAATAAATGGGTAGACCAGTGCCTGCAAAAATACATGAGTAGATCAGTGCCTGCAAAAATAAATGGGTAGACCAATGCCTGCAAAAAATAAATGGGTAGATCGGTACAGCTCTGCAAGCAGTTAAAAGCCTGGTAGACCAGTATCTCTGCTAAATCCTAAATAATTGTCACATGACCATCAAGCCACACCCACAAAATAAGCCACACCCACAGAACGGATAGTAAAAGAATTTAGAACCCACCCCTGCTGTAATCCTATGGTCACTTAATTGAAACAGCAAGGGACACATGTTGAAAGGTGGCTG
This sequence comes from Ptyas mucosa, assembly GCA_012654045.1. Lineage (NCBI taxonomy): Eukaryota > Metazoa > Chordata > Lepidosauria > Squamata > Colubridae > Ptyas > Ptyas mucosa. Next base: position 30,869,649 of record WNWU01000016.1, on the reverse strand, counting down.
GACTGTAGAGGCATGTATAGTAGCTTGCATTCCAGTTTTCCTCCCATTACTTAGCTGAAAAATCAATCCTTATGAAAAAACAAACTGATTGCACTTTAGCTGGCCTAAGGATAAAATTGAAAGACCAATCTGATTTTTCTGTATTCATCAATGAGTTTCCTTTCCAAGTCAGCTGATGTTTTTCTGTTGAAAAAGGCAAAGTTCATTACAGACAAGCATTCTGCCAAGAACAAGCTCAAATGTGGAAACCAGCTATTAAAAAACTGAAATTGAATAAAGTTCCAAGATGACGGTGGTATTTCTAAAATTTACTAGAAATCTTTCCAAGAAATCCTTTAGGAATTTTCTTGACTAAAATATCATTATTTTATTTAAGGATAATTATTTTCCAACTTGGAAAAATAAATGAACAGATATTTATAGATGGGGAAAAATTAAATCTGTGTTGAGTAGGGAGAATCACAGCTTTCAAAATGAATATCCTACTATGAGTACTTTAATTTTCAAATCACTTCAGTATTTATTGAGAATAAGGCATTGGTTGTTCGGCACAGACAAATAATGAATTCAGTATGGTTTAGCAAAAGCCAAAGATTAAATTTAAACAATTGTAGGATTCAAGAGAACAAGATTATTTCATGGTTCCAAATTTTAAATTGTTGTTATCATGCCAGCTGTTTAACATGGATTTCAGAATGGATTATATATCTCCTAATGGTTCCTTTACCTTGTGGGAGGTGCAGGTCTTCCAGAGGGGGAGCAAAGGGACTGCATCCCGATCGATACATATAAAAAATAAACAACCTACAAGAGATTTTTGCACTGCTAAAAACCTACTGAATGTCTGGGATAAATACAGGAAAAGAATAAATGTAGGTTCCTCTCCCTCTCAGCTTGTTATTAAATTTGTTTAAATTACACATTTTTATTGATAACAGGACAAATATAAAATTTCTCAAGGCTCTTACTATAGAATGATTTTCTGTTCCAGGAGCAGTGTGTAAAGACCTGTCCTGTACCTGTCCCTCTGCCTGTTTCAATACCTTCAGATAAACAATGCAGCAAATCATAGAGGCAAGGGGAGTATTTAGAAGTTTAAACAATTTGAAAATTTGATAACACTTACCATTGACCACTTGCTAGGCATGTTTTATAAATTATGAGTGAAGTATGATTCAGAGTTTGAAGATGTTACACACTGCATGATTAAAAGGATACCGAACATGAAGATAGTTTTAGAGTTGTAACAATGGCAATTTAAGTGGGAAAAAATTATTTTGAACAATATACTCCAAAAGAATTTGTGCAAGGTACTTTTCCATTGGTATATCAGTTCAGTCTTAATTACTAAGATGATTTTTTTCCTTAAAAATGTTGAAAATGTAACAAGTGGGTTGGAATATTCTTTCATATGTGATGTCAGTGATTCAGCAATATTGAAACTAATTCCCTCTAACCCTATTTCACCCAGAGATATTTTCATTAAATTTTACAAAACTATACATCCCTTGAAAATATACTGATATGGCATGGCATATATTAATGGATGCAAGGACATGCCTTTTTATTGGAAAAGATTCTTTGATTCCTTCTTTGAAAGAATGCTTAAGTAAACTGTCAGAAGATGCCTCTGTGTGTAAAATAATGTTGTTTCCATGTAAATCTGACACATTCCATTCAAATTGGAAACCATTCTTGGGTTATAATAAAAATGGAATTGTGCCACATCTAAAATTTGGTTTTTAGTTTGCTGCATAATTCATAGCATAATTCATTAGTGGAATGTTGTAACTTTTTCTTAACCGTTTTAACACTATTACCAATTTTTTACTTTAAAACTCAACAAACATAGTGGATTTTTACTAGAAAATGGGTATAGAATGTATCACATTATATGTTTCTAATGATGTATTAGATTTCATTTCTATAACATTGTTTTTCCACCCATATATTGGCATGCCTGATTTTATTGTGCTAATTATTTTTTCTGTTGTTTAAAATATAAATAATAAAAAGTGAAAAAAGACATTGTTGAAATTAAGCAGTTTGTTGTTTTAAGTCAGGAATTAAGTATGTGAGCATAGTTTGTCATTTATAGATGAAAAAGGAATATTGTTGTTGAAGTCAAATCAGAATTACTGTTACATTAGGATTTATAGACAACAATCTACATCACTGGAGGGTCATAGTCTGCTAAAATCTCACTATAACCAGTCGTTTAAGACACTAGAAGACAAGAACTTACAAATGTTTTCTGTTCCCTCGGACAACATCACTTTACATTTAACACTGAAAATATACAGCTGCAGTTATTAGGAAAATGAAAAGTTAAGTGAAGAAAACCCCAGTAGGTGGTGCTCTTTGTCAATGCCAAAGTTTGATGTCTTTGGGGACAAACACTTCTTGATTAAAGAGCCTTTCTGTCTTTGTAATATGGATACTGTTAACCTACAGAAATAAATGAATCTAATAAATTGCACATATCAAAGCTGTGCATTTGAAAATGTAGGCCTGGAGCATTAAATCACTCCCTCAATTTCCAGTGTTCGTGTTTTAGTGTATGTGGTTGCTTCTGTGGTGAAAACAGCTGTGCCTACAAAGAGGCAGCGGAAGGATTCCAAATTTTACTGAATTTATTAAAGAAAATTAAGGATGGATGGAAACTCAAAAACAGTCCTAGGGAGATAGTTCATTTTTGTGGTTACAAGGGGAGAGCAGAAATTTGTGAAGTAGGCAATAGAGCAGAGAAAGACATTATAGTATAACTTTTGCGGATATTGAACAATTTGTTATTTATATATCCTGCCTTTCCCCCAGGAGCTCAAGACAGGGTTTGTCTTGCATTTTTTCTCCACCGAACAACCCTGTAGCCATCAAACTGAAAGAGGTTTGGTGGCCTGAGGTCATCCAGGTGCTCCCAGTTCTAGTCCAACACCTTAATCACAACACTATTTTGACATATTTGATTTAATGTATTTGCAATCTATCTTTCAAACGTCTTCCTTCATAATTCTACTGAATCTATTTGGAAGAAAATGCAATCTGAAACATTATAAATAGGGACTCCTGGAAATACATTGACTAAAACTGCTCATTTTGACAACCAAACACATGGAGAAATGCCATGATCTCAACCTGTGAAAACACTGAGTTCTGGAAAAACACTATATAATCCAACAGTATAGTCAAAAAAGTCAAGGTGATGGCATGATGGTGTGTTTGGAGCTCCGTGACACCCATAAGCAGAGCTTTGGTCATTCTTTTATGGCTGCCACTTTGATTTTCTTGACCATACCTTTTGGACACGCCTGAAACGATCTTTTACAGATGGCCCTTAATGTACAACAGTTCATTTAGTGACTGTTTGAAGTTACAATGGCACTAAAAAAAGTGACTTATGACCATTTTTCACACTTACAACTTTTGTAGCATCCCCATGGTCATGCGATCAAAATTAAGACACTTGGGAACTGACTCACATTTATGATGGTTTTAATGTTGCGGGGTCATGTGATCACCTTTTGCGACCTTCTGACAAGCAAAGTCAATGGGAAAACCAGATTCACTTAACAACCATGTTACTAATTTAACAACAGAAGTGATTCACTTAACAACTGAGGTCATGAAATGGAACAAAATTCACTTAACACATCTCACTTAGCAACAAAAATTTGGGGCTCAATTGGGTTGTAAAAGTGAGGTATTCTCTGCAACATAAAACATACTTTATGAAAAAATATGCTGCTTTCCTTCTTTCAGCACAGTCAAAACAACTCTACTGATTCCTGCAAAATGAAAAAAGCTTTACTGTTACTTTTCTCCATACAAATAATTCCCATGAACTATTGTAAACAAATAGTACTTCCCTCCAGTCACCAGCCAGCATCCATCACAGCTATTTCTTTTCCCAGATTTGCCTGTTCCCTCAATTGTTTATTTCCTGGATTCTTTCCATCACCATTCCTTATACATTAACTTATTCCCAGGCTTCTGACAAGATAGTGAAGAGGAGGACAGACCTCCACTATATCATTTGAAGAAGAGTCTATTAACGCTCTGAAATAGTGTAAGCAGAGACCTGCTTTTCTTCCCTGTAGCATCCTGTAAATGTTGAGGGATGTGGAATTAGGCTTTTGTTGCTTATTTCCCACCTTCAATCACTCTCCCTTTTCTTAAACCTGGTAAATTAAAAGACTGGGTGCGTTGCTGAGCGGCTAGTCACTTTCAGTTATTTTCTCTTTTATTACCTTGCTGCTCTGCTTGCACAATCATCTGGGGATCTGTCTGCATCCTCCTTGGGGCTATTTCTGTCCTTTTGTATTATTTCACCTTGGAAGATGTCCAAATGGAGCATGGCACACAGCAGAAGCCCAGATAACGTCTTAGTCAGGTGCACAGCATTTGTGCTGAGCTGCACCGTTGGGACATGTATTCCCTGCTGGCTCTGTGACACCGCTGACAGCTGTCAGAGCAGAAGACTTTTCCTCTAACTGTTGACATGCTGACTAATCAAATGAAGGTGATACAGCAGTGATACAGAAAAGATGCAAGAGAGGCCAAATAAGGACTGGCAAAGAGGATGGCAAATTTTGGGGAAACACAGCACTTTCATTTGACTGCTGATTTAACGCTTTCTATTTGTCACGATGACTATAGGACACATATTCAAAATAAATATTTTAAAGAATTGTTCTGTTGTGGAAAATTTGCATGTCTAAGGCTAATGAAAAAGCTATTTGGATTATATGAATTATATGTTTATATGTTTTAGTAATTAGATATTTATATCCAGAGATCTTTTTATTGTATTCATCATATGAATAAATTCAGTCTTGACTGTTGTGGTTACAGTCCTATGCAGGATTTTCTTCTGAATACACAGAATTGAACTGCATGTTACTTAAAACTCTAATGGACCAATAAAATTTACTATAAAATCATTTGATGTACAGTAGTTATCTATCTACGGATTTGTTAAGAAAACAGTCTCAGTAGTGATTGATATTTTAGAGATAGTAGGAGATAAATTGGATTCAGCTTTTTATTCTTGCAAAATCTGAAATGTCTTTAATTGATAGAACTGGCAAGGTGAAATATTGCTGTCTAAACCTACCTCTTTTTATTTGCTTCAAGATGGTGTTGATATACAGAAAAGATACGTTTGCATCATAAAGCAATGTCAGCCATCTTGCGTTTATTGACCGATTTGTGGATGTCACTGGAAGTTTCTGGAATGTGTTCTTAAAAGATTTTTGTTTCCCACAACTTTTTATACATTGGATTATTATTTGGTATCTTCATCCAAAAATATCTCTGAACCTATCAAATAATATAGCATCCCTTTACCAAGTTGCTCACTTTATCTTAATTTTCAGTCTATCCTTGGACTTTTAACTTTTATTGGACCAGTAGTTCTCAAACATTTTGATTTCAGGGTGTTATTATATTCTTAAAAATGATTGCGGATCCCAAAGAACTTTGGTTTATATGGGTTATATCTATCGATATTCACTGTGTTAGAAATACTGAGTAAATACTGTAAATACTGAGTGGTTTAAAAATATTTATTTATTTGACTTTGTAGACCCATTGCAAAGATCTTGGGGTTTCAGGCCAGGGGTGGGTTCTACTTACCTTTACTACCAGTTTGCAATGGGGCTGCGGGCGCGTGCTCGCTTCGCTCATGTGCGCTTCTGCACATGCGCGGAAGCATTTTGAAGACGTTGGGGTCAGTGGGCGGGGCCTCCTGCTGGTTTTACTACCAGTTCTATAGAACCGGTGCGAACTGGGGGCAACCCACCACTCTCTCAGGCCATACTTTGAGCACCACTATATTAGGACAGGTACGAGACAATGGTGTGGAGGACAGTAACTATAAGTTCTTTTATACTCTGTAGTGGTAGTAGCAGGGGTGGGTTTTACTTACCTTTACTACTGGTTTATAACAGGGCTGCGTTCACGCTTGTGCTTTGCTCGCGCACATGCACACTCTTCTGCGCATGCGCAGAAGCATTTTGAAGACGTTGGGGTCAGTGGGCAGGGCCTCCTGCTGGTTTTACTACCAGTTCTATAGAACCGGTGCGAACTGGGGGCAACCCACCACTCTCTCAGGCCATACTTTGAGCACCACTATATTAGGACAGGTACAAGACAATGGTGTGGAGGACAGTAACTATAAGTTCTTTTATACTCTGTAGTGGTAGTAGCAGGGGTGGGTTTTACTTACCTTTACTACTGGTTTGTAACAGGGCTGCGTTCACGCTTGTGCTTTGCTCGCGCACATGCACACTCTTCTGCGCATGCGCAGAAGCTTCTGCGCATGTGCAGAAGCATTTTGGTGACAGTGGGATCGGTGGGCGAGGCCTCCCGCCGGTTTTACTACTGGTTCTATAGAACTGGTATGAACCAGGGGCAACCCACCACCGGGTAGTAGTAGTAGAAGAAGATCTTGAAGATATATTATATATTACTATTACTTGTTGAAATTGTGCAGCAATACAGTTGATATTAAGAATATGCTATTAATCTAATTTGTTTTGTTTAGGATCAAAATATGTATACATTATTCTAAAAAATTGGATTTTTAATATTGTAGAAAATATTTGGAATTATATTTTTATTAAATATCTCAAAATATTTATTTATTTATTTATTTATTTATTTATTTATTTATTTATTTATTTATACTGCCCTTCTCCCGAAGGACTCAGGGCGGTGAACAGTCAAAATAACATACATATAAAATGTGAAATAAAGCAATATAAGATAAAATAAGATGATTAAGCCAATTTGGCTCATCGGTTAAGAATCTTCAGCATAAAAATTTAGAACAATTAGAAGAAATTTATGCCAGCCCGTCTTGGTGAAACAGAAAGGTCTTAAGTGCACCACAGAAAGTACGAAGATCTGGAATTATTCGTATCCCTGGGGGTAACCTGTTCCAAAGGTTAGGTGCCCCCACAGAAAAGTCTCTTCCTCTGGGAACCACCAGTCAACATTGCTTTAATGACGGCACCCTGAGGAGGCCCACCCTGTGGGAGCATACTGGTTGGTGGGAGGTTATTAGTTGCAGAAGGTGGTCTTGTAGGTACCCAGGTCCTAAGCCATGGAGCACTTTAAAGGTAAGAACCAACACCTTGAAGCGCACTCGGAAGACTACCGGGAGCCAGTGCAGCTCGCTCCCAATATCACCCGTGCAGCTGCATTCTGGACCAGTTGGAGCCTCCGTGTGCACCTCAAGGGGAGCTCCATGTAGAGAGCATTACAGTAGTCCAGATGGGAAGTGACGAGGGTATGAGTGACTATGCGTAAGGAGTCCCGATCTAGAAAGGGTCGCAACTGGCGAATCAGGCGAACCTGATAGAAAGCTCCCCTGGCCACGGCTGTCATACGCTCTTCTAAAGACAGCTGCGTGTCCAGGAGGACACGCAAGTTGCGAGCCCTCTCCATGGGGGCCAATGACTTGCCCCCAGTAGTTAACGATGGTATCAGCTGGCTATATCGGGATGCCGGCAGCCACAGCCACTCAGTCTTGGAAGGGTTGAGTCAGAGCCTGTTTCTCCCCATCTAGATCCGCACGGCTTCAAGGCACCGGGACATCATTGCAAGAGCATCATTGGGGTGGTCTGGGGTGGAGATGTACAGCTGAGTATCATCAGCATAAAGATGGCACTGCACCCCAAAACCACAGATGAGCTCACCCAGCGGCTTCACATAAATGTTGAACAGAAGAGGTGAAAGGACCTGCGGCACCCCACAAATAAGGTGTCTTGAAGTCGACATCTGCCCTCCTGCCAACACAGACTATGACCGGTCAGAGAGATAGGAAGAGAACCACCGTAGAACAGTGCCTCCCACTCCTAGCCCCTCCAGTCGGCGCTGCAAGATACCATGGTCAATGGTGTCAAAAGCTGCTGAGAGATCTAATAGAACCAGGATAGAGGAGCAACCCCTATCTCGAGCTCTCCAGAGATCATCAACCAATGTGACCAATGCCATTTCAGTGCTGTAACCAGGCCTGAAGCCGGACTGGAACGGATCTAAGTAGACAGTTTAATCAAAATATGATGAATTAATATGTCTAAATGCATGATAGACTGCATTGAATGTGTATTTTAGGCTAAAATTATCTTTCTGCCTTAGGGATAAAATTAATGTAATTAAAATGCATATCCTTAGACTGATATATATCTTAAAAGGGATTCTAATATTAATTCCTTTTAGATACCTTACAGATACATAACCCATTGAGATTTTTTTTGGTGACAGGAGAAAGTTTGTCAGTTGTCTCTGATTAAACCCAAGTTACTTATGAAGAGAGTACTTTAATGTTAATATTCATTTGGAATGAAGTTGATTTGATTGTTATCCCCTCTGGGCTCATTTAAAGAGCTAACGTGCAACTTCTTTGAAATCTTGGTAATTTTTGCAGTCAGTTTGCAGAAGCAAAGATTGACTTTCTCAGCCTTGAAAGCTGCTGTTCAAGTTTAGTCAAGCAGTTAAATTTGGACCTAGATGCACATGACAAATAGACATTCTGGAGTAATCCTAAACTGAAGATCAGGAAAAACTTTTCATTATAAATCATGAGCTCAGCAAGAAATTAACATCTAAATCTTTGGATGTTGGCAGTTAATACAATTAAAGTCAATAGTTGTTACAAAAATACAGTCTGGATGTTTTAGTCATTTCAGAGACAACTGCAATGCTTAGATGTTTATTAGATCTGTATTTGAATTAAAATCAACAATTCAATTTTATATGAAACTAAAAATGTGTTGAAGGTTAATACTGATTCTCTCTCTCTCTGTATGTGTATGTACACACACACACACACACACACTATCCATCCCATCCGTGCATCCATCTATCTATCTATCTATCTATCTATCTATCTATCTATCTATCTATCTATCTATCATCGAATAGGAACTGGAATATCCAGTTTTGGAAAAAGATCAGTGGATCCAGGTTTTAAGAAGTGTTGGATATCCTTGTTATGGCTTGCATGAAATCTCTTAAAATCTTGTTTTGTGTTCATTGGACTTCCCACCCAAATATTTTAAAAGGATAAATATCAGATTTTTGTGTTGACATTGTAATACATTTGAGGGCTCTATGATTCATATGATTTGGTCATGTTCCTTCTTGGTTTCATATCATTAATTCGATAATACAATCTTGATTAAAATGACAGTAGTTATATGCTACTATTATATTACACAATGTGTATTTTAATATCTGATTAAGAACTCTGGCCCTATGGAGCTTAAGGCTTAATTAAGAGAATCATATTGTATTAATAGAAATAAAACCGCCCTCTAGATCTTGAAAGTACATTCAAGAGATGTGCTGTTTGTCTGTTTTTGAAATGCTTCTGTCTTTTACAAATAGAAAATGGAACAGAATGTCTATATATAGTCTAGATTTAATATATAAAGCTAGTTATATATTAATACTATATGGATCTTTTTTTCCTTTTTAAGTTTTAATTCCTCATATGTGTGTAATTATTGCTGCTGTATCATTTTTATTAAATTTTACTAATAAAACAAACCACAAACTAAAAACAAAACCACAAAACATCTTCTGAATTCCTGGGTGTACTGAAAAATAATTAATCACTGATGCCTGAGTAACTCTGGATTCATCACAGAAGGGTTTGCCTTTCCCAGATTGATAAATTCTGGTTCCATTTTGTGAATGGAAGTTGCTGTAGAATTCTAATCCTACCATCTTTCTGTGTATGTTTTTCGGTTTATTGTAAGAGAAGGATTCTCCTAAGGATTCAATACAATTTTCTTCCTATTAAAGAAATAATGTCACCAACAAATAGCAAGCCATGACCTGGAAAGCAGAATCTCCTCAGGAAACCATAGTGTCTGGAAGCTGATATGTTTTATATTACTCTGTATAGCATTTACAATTACCAGCCAATTTTATTTATTTATTTCTTGATTTTCACCAAAAAGAGTATAATTCTTTTATTGCAAATGGAGTAATACCTTGCAATGTTAATTTGAAAGATGATATTCATAGTAAGCAGGAATAAAAAAAAAACCCATAAAGATAGTTTGGAATGCAGCCTCTGGAATATTGCCAGTTCCAATGACTTTGGCTTGTTTCTAGAGCTACGTAATTTCAGATTTTTCAAGTTCTTGTCAACAGTGATCGTAACTTTTGAAACAAGAAATTAGTTGTTTTCATTAAATCCTCTCCCCAACACAATTTCACTCAAACACTTATTGCCACCTCTATGCTACAGCATTTCAGCATACCAAAAGTGCTACAGCAACAAGCCTAAACAAGGAAAATGTTGGTGCTCATTCATGCTACACTTTTCTCTGAATGGAACGGTTGTTTTTCCATTTTCCTGTCGTTTACTCTCTGAGGTAAAGCTGTCCTGGGCATGTCTAAGCTTGAAATGGCGGTTCACTTGGTTCACAGCCATGCACCAGAAGAACAAATGATATACCAGTGCTGATGATTCACAGTTAATGCAGTCAGGATTCCTGAACTGATGCACACAATAGCAAGTCTAAGCTTTTCTCTGCAAATAGCTCAAAATATGTTCACTTGGGTTTGCTGCTGTTCAACAGACCTCAGATCAACTCTAGAGCTGCCCATGGCTCTCAGATAAACAGTGACAGTTACATCCAGTCAGGGTTCTTCTGAAATTTGGTATTCCCAGTCGAGTCCTTTTTCTGCATGTATAAATGAAAAACAGGCTTATTCGTGCAGCTGTCTTCGAATAGCAATAGAGGTAGAAATATGTCTCTGTTGCTGCAGCTCAAAAAAGCTTTTTTCCCCCAAATGCTTTTACATTTCTCCATCTGTATCTTCTTTGTATGTGTGTGGATGTATAGACTTTAAACAGGCACAATTGGTTCAAAGAATCTTCCCAGAATCTGATTCCTGTAATCAATTTTTCAGAAGAATGGATATCAAAAGGGGGGAAAAAACCACTTCTGGGGAAAATGGGAGACATATATTAAAAACATCCACACCCGCCCACCCACAAAAGTAGATTGCCAGTGACTGGTTTTACATGTTGGGCTAAGCAATAATGTGACTTTTTTTGATTCTGGCTTAGCTTCATATATAATTCAATTAATGGCACTCAGTGGCTCCTACATAATTTCCTACCCAATTTGCATGAGGGGGTTGTCAGATATTGCCTACGTATGATGCCCCAGGCACCAGAAGGGGTTAAGTCTTCTAAGTCTACAGACATCCCATGTGACTGTATAAACCAATGAACTCCCTTATTGGAGTCTTACCCACAAATCAATTGGATATCTTCCCTGATTCTCCCCATCCATCTCAGCAAGACAGCAGTGAACCTCTCTCCCTCTCAACCTCTGAGTCATACAGTTAGGGTAATAAATGCAGCAGGACACCCTGTTCATTATTGTATATTTGTAAATAATAAAATAACTTTTAAACCTGAAGCTGTATGGCCTAAATAACTTCCGCATAGACTGAATGAGCACGACCATCAGTATATATCTGACAAATGGATAAAAATTAAGATAGTAGCCATGTGTAAAAAAAAAGTGGAGATTAAACCACATTGTTAAACATGGTTCAACAGAAATGAGTGAAGTTTTCAGGCATAATAGCCTGAGGCAGTTAAATTTCTTGATTTCTTACAGAAGATCGGAGCCATCTGATTTCTGGAAGGATGTGTTCCATAGGACAGGCACTAGATAGAGAAGACATGATCCCTGACTCCAACAACATCAAATTGGCCGATGGAAGTGACCTAAAATATTCCCTCCCTGTTAGATCTAATAGACCAAGCAGAAACATTGGCAGAGAGGTGGCCCTAAGCCATGTATGACTTTATGGGGTGATAAGCATAACTTTGAGTTGTATTCAAATGCCCACCAGAAGCGGGTGAATGTTTCTATAGCTTATCTCAATAAAATACAGGTAGTCCTCATATAGTGACTACAATTGGAACTGGCAGCTCCCAGCCCTGAGCACATTAGGCAAACAGCTGGTCCTAGTGCATTCTTTTTGATGTCTATTCCTCCTTTTGTGGGCCTGCTTACTCTCTCTTCCTCTCTCTTCCTCTCCAATTTTTTGGTTCTGTGAGGGTGAGGGGAACGAAAAGAAAAACAGATCAGGCACAACTCTACGTATACTAACTGACTGTAATGGCAAACACATGACAGTAAGAGAGAAAGAGATGCCGTGAAGGTCATAAATGTACATCTTGATTGCAAAAAGTTATTTTTTCAGCAGTGATGTAACTTCGACAATCGCTGAGGAAAGCAAATTCTGTCTGCAGTCTTTAGCCTTACAAGGAGTTTATTTCTTAGTCTAGACTGTCTTCTAAGGTTGTGATATCAGTAATGAGAAATTATAATAATTACTATTTATTAAATGCCCCAAACTGTCTGAAGTTCTGTATTTTGGACCAGCTGCAGCTTCCTAATGCTCTTTAAAGACAGCCCCATATAGAGCATGTTAGGAAAAATCCAAACAGGAAGCAACTATGGCAGGAACCACCACAAGCAGAGCAATAGGCACGGTTGGTGTGTGACAAACTGTAGGAAGTTAGCACCCACCCCTTTCCTGGAAGAATGAAATATTTTAGGAAATATTAAAAAGGCAGAATATTATGTTCTCCTGATTGAGAAATGCAGAAACATGTTTTAAAGACAAAGCAACTCCCAACTCCCTGCCCCCCCCCTTTGTTAATGGGCCAGAGGCAGAAACTCAATCTTTGATAATAGGACCTATCTGCAACACAATAGCAACAGAAACTAACACAATGGGACCCATCTAGGACAGAAACTCACCACATGGCACCTGGGAAGATTACATGAGCCAGCAAGGCTAGCTAAGACCCCCACCCCCTGGGTGTCTGACAACCAATCAGGATACTCTTTCTGGGCCCCAGGAAGTTCAAAGCCAGAGAAAGCATAAAACTCGGGGACTCACTGTATCTCGGCCCTTTTCTGTTCAGGAACTCAAGCCATGTGATCCTGTCCACCATTAAGCCATCTTTCTAAGCAGTCAAAAAAAAAAAGCCTGGATTGTACACTGGCTAACCTCAATTTGGACTCACAAATCCTGGATGCACTAAAGTAAGAGCTAGGGCAGGTTGAGTAACCAACCCTTGGATATGGGCAGCCTGTAATTCAAAGGAAAACCATGACTGTGAAAAATTTTGGGACATGCTTGCTTGAAACCTGACTGGAAGCTCACAGAAAGTACTATCTGAAATTAATTGGCATGGAAAATTGGATACTATAAAATTCTTACCAGAACTTTTCTCCTGGTTGCTAGACCTCCATGGTTGAAAGCTTTTGGAAGCCACTGAAGGAATCCCTTTTTCTGTTGCCCCTATCAATGCCTTCCCCTTTGCATTAGAACAATTAAAAGCACCCATCAAGTATCCCTGATCTGATCAATTTTAATCTTTTGCCAAGAACTTGTTTCAAAACTCACATTTTGAAAAAAAAAAAGTAGGGATTGTAGGAAGTTAGCACCCACCCCTTTCCTGGAAGAATGAAATATTTTAGGAAATATTAAAAAGGCAGAATATTATGTTCCCCTGGTTGAGAAATGGAGAAATATGTTTTAAAGACAAAGCAATTCCCACCTTCCTGCCACCCCCACTTTGTTAATGGGCCAGAGGCAGAAACTCCATCTTTGACAATAGGACCCATCTGCAACACAATAGCAACAGAAACTAACACAATGGGACCCATCTAGGACAGAAACTCACCACATGGCACCTGGGAAGATTACATGAGCCAGCAAGGCTAGCTAAAACCCCCACCCCCTGAGTGTCTGACAACCAATCAGGATACTCCTTCTGGTCCCCAGGAAGTTCAAAGCCAGAGAAAGCATAAAACTCGGAGACTCGCTGTATCTCGGCCCTTTTCTGTTCAGGAACTCAAGCCATGTGATCCTGTCCACCATTAAACCATCTTTCCAAGTAGTCTCCATGTTTCCAGTGTCTTTTTCCCCACTTGGAGCAGAACCCAGAAGGATATTTCTTCCAACAAAACCTTTGAAAAGACATCCCTCCCCTCTAGCCATGGCTACCACCTGCTTTTTGAGCAAGAACCAGACATCCAGGAGGACCTCCAAATTGTAGACCAACTCAAACTAAGAAACTGTGCCTCCAGGCAAAGTGAAATGGGAAAATCTCCAGATGTGTGGGCTTTAAAACCAACAGGCACCTGGTCTTGTGTCAGTGCAAAAATCAGAGTGACATGTGAAGGGTTCAATTTACTGTTTTATTGCTCAACCTTATATATAGGAATCTTGTCAGAGTAATGATTTACACCTGGGTAAAACATAAGGTTCAATGGCATTGGGGGGGGATGTTGGACTTTGCCCCCTTATAACTATGTAGATTCTAAACTAATTCCCTGCTTGACATCTCCTTGCGGTTCTGCCAGTCTCTCTCCCATATCTTGCTAGGATTGAGCTAAAGCCTGTCCTCTTCCATCCAAGCTCCATAACCTGCAGGCACTGGAAAAAGCCCTTGGCCATATCATATGGTTGGCCCAAGGCAGATATGTCCAATTGGGTATCATCAGTGCAGCAGTGATACTGCATCCTGTCTTGAGGAATGATTTCACCTAGTAGCTACATGTAGATATTAAACAGGAGCAGGGAGAATAGAGACCTGAAGTACTCCACAAAGCAGGGGTTTGATGCTCAATCTTCCCACTCTCCCTCAACACTGACTGGAACTAGCCCCAGAGAAAGAAGAACTATTTCAATACCACATCTCATACTTTCAATCTCCTGATACCATGACTGATGTCACTGAAAACTTGATGTTCCGGAGACATCAAGAAAGGCCAGGGTAGACGTACCGTGTTTTTCCGAAAATAAGATCCTATCTTATATTTTTATGAACCCTGAAATAAGCGCTTGGCCTTATTGCCATGCGTTCAAAAGCCCGATTGGGCTTATTATCAGGGGATGTCTTATTTTGGGGGAAACGATACTATCCCCATTTCAAGCCAGCTAAAAGTCATCAATAAAAGTGATCAATGCCATCTTAGTGCTATTACCAGCCACTGATGGCATCAAATTCTTTAAAGTACTAATGAATGTATTCTTACTGCTGATAGAGAAATAAGAGTTGTAATTAAAATATGATCCATTGTAGATAAACAATTGAATAATATACATTAAGGCAAAACATGCTAATTTCATATATGCCCTATGCAATGGGATCTAAAATATAACAGACTAGAAAGGGATTTTGGGCTTATGATTAGTTGTGACTCATATTGGCTGTAAATCTTTGTTCACCAAGCTATCATCAACACACAAATCAGAATTAGCATTCCTGGAACATTGTTTCTCCGTTATAATGGACCAACATACACTTTCAAGGGGGTCTTGATCTGTTTATGGAAGCAAATTCTCCAGATGTGGAACACCATAAACCATTTATTGTTCTGGATAATTAACTTTTAGAAATATACTGTTCGTGGAGTACTTGAAATTGCAGTTCCAGAGGAAAAGTTAAAGAATAGACCACACTGTTTTGCACATCTATAGTAGAAATAGTTTGATGAAAAAAGGCAAATTCCCTATTGGAGGATATCAGGAAATGAATCACTTAAGAGTACTAATTCTAACTGCAACCACACTTTGAATACTGTGGAGTGCTGATTACTGCACATCAAAAAGGAAGAGAAATTATCAGAGGTGCAAAAGAGAGATACCTAAATGTCTTTAGTCAACCTCAAGAGAGAGGTCTTGGTGAAATCATATTAGTAATATTTGTTGTATTATGACATCTAGCATTTGGGGATAAAAACCTTGCTATCCCTAGGTTTGAAAAACCAAAGTTACTAATGTGCTTCCTTCCAGGGATAAACTACAGCAGTTCCAGTCTGGCAAAGAACAGAAATAAACACTGCTGTTTTTCTATTGGTGAAGCCAGAGTTTAACTGTAGGTGGTGTCCTTGATAAAAATATGTTTTTGAGACAACTTGCCTGACAAAGAATTCTGGAGAACTCAAAACTTTGTGTGTGTGTGTGTGTGTGTGTGTGTGTGTGTTATTTTGGGCCTGAACAAAAATATCACTCTACAAAGGTTTTGGGATTACTATAGTGATTGTGTTATACCTCTCTTTATCAATTGCTTCTGATTAAACTGTCAGAGAGGTAGCTGTGCTAGTATTTTGCAGCCTAAACAAGGGAAAAAGATAGTATTAGACAAACTAGGCTATTGCATACATGTTTTAGAACTTATTCATTTTATCAATTGCACTTGCAGGACCGTCTTCCATGCATCTCATTAGGTGACTTTGAACTACACAAGCTTAGGCAACCATATATTTTGTAGGCTCAAAGTGTTTTAAGTTTCTTGCTTTTGCTTCATAAATTAACTTCAATCTTCTGCTATAATGTGAGGCATTGAGGAGTTTAGCCTTCTGTAAAGATGGCCACATTTTGATATCATCAAACAAAAAGAGGATATCTAGATGGTTAGTAAAGTTACAAGATGTTTGCAGAATCTTTTAGTTTAGAGAAAGGTTGGTTGCAATTCTGTGTCCGTTGCGTTACAAGTAAGCTGCCATCTCTTGAATTAATAGCATCCATCCATCCAATACTTCCAGCAATCAGTCAGTCAATCAATCAGAATAGAGCTGGAAGGGACCTTGGAGGTCTTGTAGTCCAATCCTTTGCTCAAGTAGGAGATCTTATACCATTTCAGACAAATGACTATCCAGTCTCTTCTTAAAAACCTCCAATGATGAAGCACCCACAACTTCTGAAGGGAAGCTGTTCCACTGGTTAACTGTCCTCACTGTTAGGAAGTTTCTCCTTAGTTTCCGGTTGCTTTTCTCCCTGATCAGCTTCCATCTTTTGTTTCTTGTCCTGCCCTCTGGTGCTTTGGAAAAAAAGTTGTACCCCCGCCTCCTCTTTGTGGCAACCTCCCAAAGCGGAGGGGATACCCACAATACCAATACCCACGAGTTAGAGTTTGCGCTCCAGCGACGCTTTCGCCTGTTCAAAAAAAAAAAAAAGGGATAAAACCCTGTCCCTCTTGTCTTCCTAATGGATAGCCAATCGCTAAAAATCCACTTCGGGGCGCGCATAATTCAATCCTAAATCTTCCTTCTGATTGGCCCATTCGCTCCTGGATTGGCTCAGGGGGGAAAAAGCACTACTTTTGTTTCAGGTAGGTTTCTTTCCCCGCTCTCGGACCGCCTCCCTCGGCTCGGCGAAAGGCTCGAAGGCTTAAACAAAACCCGTTTCCCCCCTTCCTGACTGGCTTTCCGCGTGCGGCTCCTATTGTCACGCCGCATTCTAACTCCAAAGGCCCCGCTGTTCATCGCCGGCTTGGCTCATTGGGCCGCGTCGGTTTGATTGGCCGGCCGCGCGACCAATAGCCGTCGGTTTCCAAGGAGTCCTCTCGCCCCGCCTTTCGCAGCGCTTGCCGTAACAATATGGCAGCAGTTGCTATTGGCAGAATGGCATCGTGAGAACCGCGGCGGCGGCGGCTGCTCTGCAGTTGGAGAAAAGCCACCGTGTGCCTGCCCTTCTCGAAGATCTCTGGTTGCTGCGGCACTCCTGTAGGCTGCAGCGCCCGATCGGTGCCTCTTTGGCGGGCAAGAAAGCAATGCTTGGTAGGTACATCGCTATGTAGTTGACGGACTTGACTGGCCGAATGAATGAATGAATGAATGAATGGATGGATGAATGGATGGATGGATGGATGGATGGATGGATGGATGGATGGATGGAAGCTCCGGGAAGAGAGAGAGAGAAGGAGACGCAGAGAGAGGCACCCCCTCCCCCCTTGTCCTCCATCAGATTCCCCGTCTCTCCTTTCCCCACTTCCCTAGCGCAGATGCGAGCGAGGCTGGCCTGCGCCGTGTATTGTACGCATTACTCAACCGAGCACTCGGAAAGGAAAACGCTCCTGAGGAGTGCGGGGCCAAGGAAAGGTGCTGGATGGTCCGGAAAAAAAAAAAGAGAGGATCGTGTGCGAGTCTATCTGGCGAGCGGGAGGGATGCCTATCACAGAAGCCCGTTTTATCCTATCGGTGCAATCTGAGCCTCTGTGGTTCATGGCAGTTCTGCGGGAGCGATGTCCTCCGTGCTTCAACGTAAGCCTTCCGTGCTCTCAGATCTGAGCCTATAGTATATACAGCCTTGCCGGCCAGGGGTGGTTAAGAAAGCGGGATAAAGCTGCCGGGCTGAAGCGCGATGTGGCTGCTCGGCACAACTGCGAGAAAAATATTCGCATAATAGTGTCGTTGTGGGGGTTGGGGAACGGAGCCCGAGAGGAAGAAAATCGGAAGGGCATAACTGCACAGATGGATCCGAAGGAGCCTTAGTTGTAAGCGCCTTCCCCGTCGTCTTTATTTGCATTTCAAATGCTCGGAGATCAAAGGCAAGAAACTACTCGCTGGAGATAGCCGATGCTGTATAACCTGGGACATTCCGGTGAATAAATCCCATTAAAGTCGGTGGGTTTATTTCTCAGTAGATGGGCAAGACCAAAGCGCTTAGGATTGGCTCATTGGCTTGCTTGTATGTGGCGGTTTCTGGGTTTTGGGGTAGGAAGCTCTTGAAGAATTTCACTATTGAATTTGGGACAGCCCACAGGGATACCTGTATTAGGGGTTGGACTGGAAGACCTCCAAGGTCCCTTCTAGCTCTATTCTGATTGATTGATTGGTTGCTGTTGAAGTCTCCTGTCTGCTTTGAAAGGGAATGGGTCAGTGGGTTTGGGTCAGAGACCTCTTTGGGCATATATTAGTGGGTGGATTGTGGATCTTGTTGCTCTCCTCAAAGAAATGTGGATGCCAAATTGCTGAGCGTTTCTGTTTATGTTGGCAAATTCCAGAGGTTTCTTGCAATGTCCTAATAAATTATGTAGCCGTGCATGTGATCATCTTTGATGGTCAGTTTAGATAACAGTAGGGTTCCTTGGGATGCTCTGTGTAAATTCAGCTTACTACATGAATGAGTTGCATCTCATTTTTGGAGCCATAAATATTACCGACCTACCTCACAACTCATGTTTTTTTCTTTTACAAAACCTATTGCTGTGTTTGTTTCTTTACTTCAGTTCTGTAACACTGTATCAATGAATTCATTCTATAAATAGCTCTAGATGAATGTCATGGGCAGTAATAAGATTTAAAAATTAGCATAAACTGGCCTCTATCTCACTTGAAAGATACTTTTTAACACAAAGGCACAGAGATAATACTGCATGCTTTTGTAGATGCCTAGCCACTTTATATGTTCTTAATATATTGTTTAAAAAGCAGTTGTACAATCTGCAGAAGTATATTTTAACTTCTGCTTGGTATATACTGTGTTGTCCAGCCTATTTTCAGATGAAGTTTTCAGTGTTTAAGGAACATATTAGTTGCAGATGGTCTAGTGCCTAGTATGTTTAACTATGGATATGGAGGTGGTGGTGGGGGGGGGGAGAAAGGGTAGGGGAACAAAGAGCAGGAAATATATCCATTGCCACTTTCCCCCTTTCCTTGTTGCACATCATGCTAACCCTTTAATCATAGTTTGTTGAAAAAGTCTGGGTTCACAAACTAACAAGATTTACAGATAATAGTAGGTAAGTTAATATGACAACCCAAGATTGTGGACATCATATTATAGTTTACAGGAGTGTCTGAATTGAATAATAAAATATTGTCTAGTGTTGCAAATTCTCACAATGTATAATCAGACCATTTTAATATTTATGTTCTATAAATCTGTGTTTGCGGAATAATGTGAAAGGCTAATCTTTCAGATTTAGTTGAGATGCAGGAATGGCATTGCAATCTATGCACTACTAAAACCCTAGTGTTTGTAACCTTTAATTGGGGGAAATTGTGCAAAAATATGGCAACAATTTTTGAACCAAATGGACTAACTTAAAGAATGTGTCCCAAATTTGGAACCCATGACTCCTATGGAATTGACATTTGGCAAATTTTGTAAACCATTTTATGACAAAACCAGATACTATTAAAATGTTATGACATAATACACAATGTCATAAAACATTTCCTGTGGTCAGCTCCTGATGTTTGACTGTGCTACTTTCAAGGCAGATACATCTCTGAATATCTCCCTGAATTTTTAAGAACTTTCCATCATATTAGAAGCTCTACCATTGATGAAAGCATTGAGGAATCTGGTAAGGAAATATCTCTGAAACAATGATCCAATGGCTCAAGAGTTATCTAGTGTTTTTTAAAGTCTAATTGCCTTAGCTGCCAAATAATATACAAATTACTGTGTTTGATATTTTCACTGCATGACCTTGTTACCCATTTCTACTATAAAAGTCTCTAAATAAAGTCTAGTTGCCTCAGTTGGCAAATAATATACAAATTACTATGTTTGGTATTTCTATTGCATGACTTTGCTACCTGTTTCCCCCATTAAAAGTCTTTAGATAAAGGGCAACTTGGATGAATGAGTTTTGGATTATCGTTATACCAGAGCATGGTTATACAGTATTCAAAAAAAAGGAGAAACTCTCTTGGCAGAGTATCAGATTAGAAGTTCACTGCTTCTTGTGTTCCACTTTATCTAAGCCCCAAAGCTGACTGACAGTCTGTTATCAGTATAACAATATGGGGGAAGAGATAGCCTACAGTGCAGGGAACAAGTGTTGTTCATGAACAGTATGCAATATTTAGTGTAAAACAGCCAATGCGGGCTCTCTTTCCAGAATATTTTAGATAAACAAGACAGCTTTCTCCTTATGTAACATATAAGACTGAATTGTCAGACGGTATTTATTTATCAGACATTGTAAGATCTAGTGAGAGCCTATTTGTGGAAGTAGAGCTTTAGTGTCTCTGATTTTGGCTGGGTGCAGAGACATCTGCAGGATAGAAAAGTGGGGGAAATATGAGACATGGATCAGTTATCATGATACAAGTGCTTGGTTGGGTCCATTATATAATGATGTTATGATGTATGTTTCATCATTTTGACATCAATGTGGTTGGTTATGGACATTGCTGGCTTGGCTTAGACTGGGCTAAATGGTAAAAGGTTTCAGTTTGACTTATCTTGGTATGTAAACTCAGGCACTTCTGTTTGTAATCAATGTTTTATGACTTTCCTTAAAATGTGTGAATATATATTTTTCAATATCAAGAACTTCCACACCCTTTTGTTAAAGTTTAGACATCAGAAACTTTTTGTATGATGACCTGAAGTAAAAACAAATGGTGAATGGTACCATTTTACATTCCTGTCACAGCTTAACCAACTTTTATAGTTTGTCAAGCCTGAGCTCAAAATTGTGAATATATCGTATGGAGATTTTTATCCAGGGTTTTTCATGAGCTGCTATGTGCTCTTGTTTTCATAGTTCCAAAAATCACAACTATTTTGGATTCAGTCAACATAAAAAGTTACATGCTTAATTAAAGCTCTGTGCAAGACAGGGTTTAAGAGTAAAATGATAGCACCTACTCATTAACCAAGCTTTTTACTGTTGTGCAAACATATCACAATTGATAACATGAAAGGTAAGTTTGTGTATCTGCACAAACCATTAATGAATGTTTCTGTTGTTATTTTAAGCATAGAGAACTCAAAAATTCTGCTTTCTCCCCTTTCCGAAAGTAAGATACATAAGAATGAAAACGTGACAAATATCCCACAAAGGGGTTCTTTGCATTAGCGCTTTGAAAAGGGACTTCTTTTGTGCTAATTGGGGAAAATGTGTTTAAGAGCAAAACAGAATACAGAACTTTGGATCATTTTATTTAATGTATGTATTAACAAAATTCACATACTGTGCTAAATTATAGTTGATTAATCATTATTTGTTTAATAAAACATAATTAGTTGTGTCTACACAACACACTTAGCTATACACCACTGATGGACAATGTGGAGCTCCAGGCTTTATATGGTGATCAAGCTTCCTGATCACATAGTTGTGGAGATTTTTTTCAGAGAAATTTAGCATATTCAAGATAGGGAACTTGTCACCTTCCATTTATTGCTTAGCTACAATTCACAGCAAGTGAATGCAACTCAGCAACATCTGGAGGCCACATTCCCAACCCTCCTTCAGCAGTATCCAAAAAGCTCAGTCCAAAAAGATAAAAGCAGGGGCAGCTAATTCTTGGTCCACAAAAATTGAGAATGGAAATGTTAACATTCTCTGGAATAAAAAAAAATCCTCTTGCTATTGAGATGTATTTGTGGAATACTTGCAACTCACCAGAGATTGAGTGGTCCTTGTTACAAACTTTTGTGTTAGACATGCACACTCAAAAGTTACAATTTTTCTTCTTCTTCCAAAACCTGTTTAAGAATCTTTATCCCCCTCCTTGCTCTCCCCTTCTGTAATTTGCAATTGTTGCCTAATAGAGTTGCCTACAACTCTATAATCAGTTTGAGCCGAAGATGCTTTTTAAAACTACAGTATGTGTGTCCGTGCACACACTACTGTAGGTATAGGTGATTTTGAAGATATGCCTAAATTACTGTAAGTTACATGATAATGAAGAATATAATGTTTTGAATTTTAGTTAAGAATTACTGCCACTGTGCAACATTTCTGAATTTGCTTTAAAGCTGCATCAATGGAAGTGATACTGACGAGTGTAGCTACCTCGGCAGAATGACTAAAGTTTAGTAACAGAAGTCAAAGTTCTTGTCTCCATAGCAACTGTTGCTGGAGCCTCTTTAGATGCGGATAACATTTTGCTTTTAAAAAAGGCTTAGCTTTTCATGCTTTATCACGTCAACTCCTCCTCCCTGACCAAATCTTGTTGTCATTCCTCCTACTCTTCTCTCCTTTCTTCTCTTTTCTTCATCCTTGAGAACCCCCTGCTGCTTTCTGTGCTGCCTCCTACTTCCAACAGCTCAGAGATGCATCACTACTTACATAATAATTGTCTGTTGTCTTCTGTGGGCTTTGTTTTGCAACTGTTGTATGATTCCAACAGGGTCTACAAATAACATGCCATGATACTTTATAGACAGGATCTTAGCTAGAGATGAACTAAGACATTTTTCTTCTTGATTAATAGACTCACATTTATGCTGTTGAGAATGTACCCTTTTCTCTTATGGAGGGCTATATTTGCTTTTTGAATGATTATATACTATATTCAAACTTAATTTGACAAGCATAAATTCTAGAATAGATATTTTTGCCTTAAGAGCAAACTTGAAATTCTAGCAAAATTGTTCTCCCAAAATGAGTCTCAAGGGATCTCCATGAAACTATCTCATATATGAATAACTAGGCCATCATATCTACTGATGAATATAGATTTATTCCCAGGTAAATAATTTCCATTGAACTATCTGGGGTTACTTAAGAATATATTCATGTAAAACAGTGCTGCAAAATATGTTTTCTGACTGCCAGTTCTCAAATTCAACAGCAAATTAATTCCAGTTTCAATGTTTGGAATGACATGGTAGAATTTCTTCAGTACAGTCTGAAGAGGTAAAATCCCATAAGAAGATGTTGGCTTTTTGAATTGACTTTCATAGGTCAGTCAAAGATGTGGTAACTTTAAAAAAGCCCTAATATGTTTTAGAGGAAAGGTTTCCTAATCTGTATGTAGCATGTTGGTCTTTGATAATAGTGCCCTACAGAGCCCGACTTAGTGCAGTGAGATACATTGAGATAAGTGTATAAGATTGTAGTTAGTCTTGAAATATTTTTTCATGAGTTTTTCAGCTTCAGTTATCTCCCTTAGTTGAATCATTTCCATATTTTTGATAAATTCAAATGTATTTTTGTTAGTTGGGAACTTTACTCTGTGAAATTCTGGAATATTCTAGATTAGAGATGCTGCTGTATATATTTTCCTGAGCATAAGTTACATTTGATTCAGAGGACTTATTTCTGAGATTTGCATTTTTAAACATTCCTGTCATTAATGTGTTCACAATGATATTTTGAAATTAGTTATTAGAATAAAAGAACACACTTAAACTGCAATAGATCCTATGACGTGTAATTTTTTTAGGCAAACTAAATTTGTTATAATAAAAGTTCACAATGTTATTGTTATTCCCTCCCCCTTTTAAAATTAAATATGTTTGCCTCAATTTGGTATCATCCAAATATATTGCACTTCAACAGCCATAATTACCCAGCCACCATCCTGATCAGGGGTGGGTTCTACTTACCTTTACTACTGGTTTGCAGCGGGGCCGCACGCGTGAAGCAAGCGCGCACGCGCGCTCTTCTCCGCATGCGCAGAAGCATTTTGATGACATCAGAATTTGTGGGGGGTGCCTCCCCCCGGTTTTACTACCAGTTCTATAGAACCGGTGCGAACCGGGGGCAACCCACCACTGATCCTGATGGATATGTATGGGGACTGGTCCAGCATAGCTGATAATATTAACAATTCAGCAGTACATACTTATGTAACTATGTCTCCAAAATATTGAGAAATTACAATACTCAGGATCTGGGCCTTCGGTTGATGCTGTGCAATGCCAGGTCCGTGGTAAATAAGGCCCCCCTCATCTGTGATCTTATAAAGGAGGGGGGAGCGGACCTGGCAGGTATTACGGAAACCTGGTTGGGTCCAGAGGGAGGGGTCCCTCTGGTTGAGATGTGCCCACCAGGTTTCAGAGCATTCCATCAGCCAAGGGCCCAGGGGAGGGGCGGGGGGGGGTAGCGGTTATTATTAACGAAGATCTAGGTCCAAGGGAGACCACTGTGCCACAGATTGCCGGATGTGAGTCCCTCCTTATGAAATGGGGTCATGGGGTTCAGTTGGGCTTGCTGCTCACGTACCTGGCTCCCTGCCACGTGGCAACAGCCCTGCCCGAGCTACTCGACGTGATAGCCACGGTGGCAGTGGATACACCCAGGCTCATGGTCATGGGTGATTTCAACTTGCCTTCCGTTGGTGAAACGTCTGAGGTGGCTCGGGAGTTCATGGCTTCCATGACGGCCATGGACCTGACCCAATTAGTTCATGGCCCCACTCATGGGGGGGGCATACTCTGGACATGATTTTTGTCTCTGGCCAGTGGTTGAGTGATCTGGTTATAGGGGGTATAGACATAGAACCCTTGTCATGGTCTGATCACTCGCTCCTTCGCCTAGATCTCCGAACCGCTACACCCCGCCGCAGGGAGGCGGAACCAACTAGATGGGTCCGCCCCAGGCACCTGATGGATCCTGATAGGTTCCAGATGGAGCTTGGGCCGTTTCCTGAGGATCTGGCACACGACTCGGCCGAGGACCTGGTAGCTGCCTGGAATCGGGCGGCTGGTGGAGCCTTGGATCGAGTCGTGCCTTTGCGGCCTCTGACCCGGTACGGATCTCGAGCAGCTCCCTGGTTTACCGAGGAGCTGAGAGAGATGAAGCGCCGGAAAAGACGCCTAGAGAGTGGTTGGAGGGCCAGTCTCGCTGAATCTGATCGAACACTGGTAAGGTCGCATATTAAGACCTACCTAGTGGCGATAAAGGCGGCAAAGTTGAACTACTTTTCCGCATTTATTGCGTCATCAGGGAATCGTCCGGCCGCCCTGTTCAGGGTGACCCGCTCTCTGCTTCACGCGGGAGTGCGGGAGGATCCCTTGGAAGGCAGGGCGGAGGATTTCGGACAATACCTGTATGACAAAATTGCTCAGATTCGGGGGGATTTGGACTCCGACTGGGTAGATCTGGGCGGGGTGACAAGGAATAGTCTTGAGAATGTTATCTGGGAAGAGTTTGACCTTGTGACTCCTGATGATGTGGACAGGATTTTGGGGAGACTTAGTGCGGCCACATGTTTACTGGACCCGTGTTCCTCCTGGTTGGTACTGGCCTCCCGGGAGGTTACACGAGGCTGGCTCCAGGGCATTATCAACGCGTCCTTGAGTGAGGGTCACTTCCCTGCCGCCTTGAAAGAGGCGGTGGTGAGGCCCCTCCTCAAGAAGCCTTCCCTGGACCCAGCAGTATTAGCTAACTATCGTCCTGTCTCCAACCTCCGCTTTATTGCGAAGGTTGTTGAGAGTGTGGTTGCGCAACAGTTTCCACAATTCCTGGAGGAAACATCTTATCTGGATCCGTTCCAGTCGGGTTTCAGGTCTGGGCACAGCACAGAGACGGCATTGGTCGCGTTGGTTGATGATCTCTGGAGGGCTCGGGACAGGGGATGTTCCTCTGTCCTAGCCCTATTAGATCTCTCAGCGGCTTTTGATACCATCGACCATGGTATCATGCTGCACCGGCTGGAAGAGTTGGGGGTGGGGGGCACTGTATTACAGTGGTTCTCCTCCTTTCTCTCTGACCGGTCGCAGTTTGTGTTGACAGGGGGGCAGAGGTCGACCTCGAGGCCTCTCGTTTGTGGAGTGCCGCGGGGGTCGGTCCTCTCGCCCCTTTTGTTCAACATTTATGTGAAGCCGCTGGGTGAGATCATCCGTGGCTTTGGGGTGAGATACCATCAGTACGCTGATGACACCCAGCTGTACATCTCCACCCCAGGCCACCCCAATGATGCCCTCGAAGTGATGTCCCAGTGCCTGGAAGCCGTGCGGATCTGGATGGGGAGAAACAAACTCAAGCTCAACCCGTCCAAGACGGAGTGGCTGTGGTTCCCGGCATCCCGATATAGTCAGTTGACTCCATCACCGACTATCGGGGGCGAGTCTTTAGCCCCCGCAGAAAGGGCTCGCAATCTGGGAGTCCTCCTGGATAGGCAGCTGTCTTTGGAGGAACATCTGACAGCTGTAGCCAGGGGGACCTTTTGTCAGGTTCGCCTGATTCGCCAGTTGCGGCCCTTTCTTGATCGGGATTCCCTGTGGACAGTCACTCACGCCCTTGTCACTTCCCGCCTAGACTACTGTAATGCTCTCTACATGGGGCTCCCCTTGAAGAGCACCCGGAGGCTCCAACTGGTCCAAAATGCGGCCGCGCGGGTAGTGACGGGAGCAGCGTGGCGCTCCCACATAACACCGCTCCTGCGCGAGCTGCACTGGCTTCCGGTGGTCTTCCGGGTGCGCTTCAAGGTGTTGGTGATCACCTTTAAAGCGCTCCATGGCATAGGGCCTAGTTATCTCCGAGACCGCCTGCTGTCACCGATGACCTCCCACCGACCCGTGCGCTCCCACAGAGAGGGCCTCCTCAGGGTGCCATCAGCCAAACAATGTAGGCTGGTGACCCCCAGGGGGAGAGCCTTCTCTGTGGGGGCACCCACCCTCTGGAACCAGTTGCCCCCGGAGATTAGGAGAATTCATGACCTCAGTGCCTTCCGCCGTGCCCTAAAAACACATTTTTTCCAACAAGCCGGGCTGGCTTAGGAAGAAATTTTAAATATTTTTAATATTTTAATTGGTCTGTGAGTTTTAAATTTTGTAGCCAAATTATATATATTTTAAATGTCTTAATATTTATATTTTATGTTTTTTATGTCTGGCTGTACACCGCCCTGAGTCCTCAGGGAGAAGGGCGGTATATAAATTGGAAATAAATAAAATAAATAAATAAACATAATCATTAAAATAAATTCCAAGTATAGCTTCAAATGTACTATTCTTAAGTGGTCGTTCTACTTGATTTTTTTTTCTTTCCTTATCAATATCTCCATTTATTTTTCTTGTGGTAATTAGGTATATAAATAGGCTGCTTGTGTGAATCTATTCTTCTGGCTCTGGATTTTAACCACAATGGATATATTATGGGTAGGATCTTTAATGACATTGCTTAAAACTTTATGAGATTCCTAAATGGTTCTTATAATCACTACAGTTACTTAGAACTACTACTAGAACTGGATAGGCTATATAACTTTGATTTCAGTAGGGACATGTAATGTGATACATTTTCAAACATTTTTTTTAAAAAAAACTAACATTGCTCACAAGAAAGGATCTTTCTTACTTCATTAGTTATGTATGTCTTTGCTGGATATTCAAGATTAGTGCAGTTATCAGCAATTCTGTAAAGCCTGAAGGCTGCTTAAGATCATAGGCAGAATTCCTTAAAAGTGTAAGCTTTGATGGAAAAGTATTACTGTACATTATCATTCACGGGATCTGAATATATGTTTTTCTTTTCCTGTTTGTAGGTTTCAACTCAATCTGTCCTTCATTTGTATGCCCTATTCACAAATCCTTATCATAACTGGTTAAAGAATTGTCAAGCAGAGGGGAAAAAATCCTTCACATAGAAAAAATATTTCTTTCCCTCTCCCCCACAAAATGGGTTAGTGTGTATCCAGCAAAAGCATTAATAGAGATGCACATAGATGATATACTTCAGTGTCTCCAGTGGGGTACCTTAATGGTAAATGAAATCTTAACAACTTGATGCCTCAAAGGCTATTTTTAATGCAAGTATGACCTCATGATTCTTTGGAGAAAATGCCATCAAGAAAATGTATTACCTGAAAAAAAAATGACTAAATTCTATGGAGTAGAACTTGGCAGATGAATGAACTTTAATTGCCAGGAAGTATCTCCCATGTATTATCCGGATTTTAAATGCTGCTCTTATGTCATTCAGCAGGCACTTTGCCACACATTTTGAGATACGTAACTATGAGGGAATATTGGAAACCTCGTAAGCCAGTTAGAGTAGCGGAACAGAGTATTTGCATTTCAGTATTAATATGTTGAAAGCTCATTTAATTTATTAAATATCATTAAAATAATGCTTTTTGTAATATCCAAAAGTCATTGCCTTAATACTCTGGGAAAATCACCATACATATAGATTCAAGAAATGGTAAAAAACGTAACAGACAAGAGAAGGCGGTAATAACATTCTTGTTTCCTTTTATAGTAAAGAGGTAGCTTCTCTCAATCAGGCACTTCTAGATGTTTTGAGACTTCATTTCCCAGAATTCTTAGTGATCTCAAGCATATTTTCCCCTACAAATCATATGATTTGTAAATAAATATTTCGGTACTGCTAGCAAATAACCTTGATTTTTGTACTGTGTCTGCCACAAAACATGACAGTAAGCCACAAGAGACTGCAGGAAAATGCATAGGGTGAGTTATTCACAGAAAGCACAATACTATCTTACCACGCAACTCTCTCAGCAAGCAGCAATGCACTGGCCCTTTGTGGAGGTTGCTGGACACCCCTGCCAGGGAGAACAATATTGTTCTTTTTTTTTTTGAGATATATGATTAGGAAGTTGGAATGATATGTGTGTGTATGTGTGTGTGTGTGTGTTATATGTAAAACAAATAATCTGTAGAAGAGTTTTTGTTAGGCTGATTAATAGAGACAGGCTTCCTTTTTATGAGTCCCTCTCTCTTTACTAGGGCTATAAAATCTATCAAGCCAGCAGCAGAATAATGGCTTGGGGTTGTAATGGAGCTGATTTCCTGCTTTATCATGGAAGCCAGAAATAGGAATAAGATGCTTACTACAGATTATTCTAACCTTCTAATGTAGTCCTAAAGGCTGGAGGGAATGGGAAAGAATCTTTGTTGATATTAGTATAGAATTGGGATTCAAACTCTTGATGATATATTGCAGATGTTTGTATAATCAATATCTGACATAGAAATGTCTTTAATCATGGAATTAGAAAACTTCAATTAGGTTGCTGAATCCACCTTTGTGCTTAATGTAAGAATCCAAATAAAACTTGCTGTGATAAATGATTGAAGATGTCCTAATCAACATACCAACATTCCAAGATACATGAATACTTAAAGACATATTTAAACATTTTGTGTTTTATATTGTTTTACTGCCATCATGTTACTTTGCTCATAAAATTTGTCAACAAGGGACTGTAAAATCTCTGGTAGTTTCAAATTATTTTCTTATTAAAATTTAGAGATAGATACAGACACAGAACTTTCCAGTTTTTTAAGACATCATTTTGACACAACTGGTGCCTCACTAACTGTGGTATAGTTTCAACTGAAGAATGGTACACCCTTTCGGTCTGGGATGGTCATCCCTTTTCACCTAGGATGCAACTTTGGAAGAGATACATGGGAACAGTAAAGGAGGAAGGGGATACCTGCCTAGTCAGGCAGATCTGCTGAATCAACGTTGGCTGATGATGTCGCATCCAGATGGCCCTCCATTAACTGGTTGCGTAGCAAACTCTCTAGATTACTGTGTTACCAACTTTCCAATTGCACAGTGGCTCCTCTGCTTGATCTATTCAGTCACCTTGGGGCTGGCTGGTGTTTGATATGCTTGCGCTAATTGAGATTTCGACCTAAAATCCCAGGGAGAGTAATTTTATGTGGCTCCTGCTTATGACCACTAAGACAACCATAGGTTTGTTCCATTTAATTTCATGTCTGACACATAGTGGGTGAGAGGGGTAAATAAGTTTTGGTCTATGTCTTGGAGCGGCTGAGATGATACATACAGAATATATACTACTAAAACTCTTGTATCTGTAACATTTAACTGTGCAAAACTGTGCACTATAGGGCAAAACTTTTTCAACTAAGGTACCTCATGTGGGTTTACTTACAGAACACACCCATTGTTGAAACCATTGCTGAATCTGATAAGGAATTGCCCCTCCTCCAGCAAATTAGCAGGCATTTCTGCTGGTCACCCAAGGAGGAGGGGGTAGAGGTGGAGGCTTCCCCAGGGCTCTCCTGAGGGTTGTGAGGGAGGGGGAAATGGCACAAGCCTATATATTATTTGGAAAGAAGAATGACTCAATGGGTCACAGGTTGCCTTGTAAGGATTATTCCATGTCATGGATTGCTTTCAGATGACCTCTGGCCCAGATAACTACTGGATCCAGTTTCATTTCCGGGGAGGTGCTTGGGAAATTTCCCAGTAACTTGGAGAATGGTTCAGCAAGGAGTCTGGCAAATTTCTGGAACACGGAGGCAATGAAAGAAAGGATTGCCTCTAAATGGTGTCTTCCTGTGTTCTGATTTCTGGGAGCTCCAAGAGATGAAGCAGATATTTGGAGTAATGCTGATGGAAAATGGGCAGCAAATCTAGATATGGGTAAAAGCCCAAACTTGAGACTGTACTATAGTAATAATGGCAATAAAGTAGAATTACTTTTCTACCCTTATTTCCCCTGAAGAGTACTGTATTGCTGTTCTTTTTTAAAGTTGCCCAGGCTATTTTTAGGAAGGCTGCTGTGAGAGGTTAATAGAGCACTTTGCAGATAAAATCCCCCCTGTATTCACTCAGAGTTGAAAGCTGACTGGATAGAATCCAAAGAGGTTTGGGTAATATTTGACAGTGTTATTTGTGAATAGATTAATATGTTGATCCTGAGGAAGTGAACAGATTTCTTGAAGAATTGAGTTCTCTTACCTGCCCTACCCTGATAATACAGCAGTCAAAAAGAGAATGAGAGGCTGGATTGGGATACTGTATGTCATTATGGTGGTGGTGGTGGAGAGGGTGAAGTGTGGACCTCCTTAAGGAGGGAATTGTACACCTTCTCTTTAAGGAGGTGATCTTGGACCTAGTATATTAGACAACTAATGCCTAATCTCCAACCTTCCGTTTTGGGGGAAAAATGATGGAAGGTAGTGAATGACTGCTACAAAAGGCTTTGGATAAAGTGGATTATCTTGATCCTTTTCAATCATAATTCAGGTCCAGACAAGGGACAGAAACTGTACTGGTTGCTGTCATCAACAACTTGGGATAACGTCTACATAATGGAAGTGTAATCATATTAATTCTGCTGAATTTTTAGGTAACCTAGTACATCATAACTATACCATTTTCAACATGGCATCCTTTTGAACTGTTTGCAAGAATTGGGGATGCTGTTTCACTGTGGCCCCATTCCTTGTTAGGCTGATAGTTCTAATTGATGGGCAGGTAGTAGGAGATATTGAGCTCCAGGGTACTTCAGCATGTAATTTGGAGATTTTTTGAAGCTTCAGCTTCTAATGGAAAAGCAGGTGGATGATGGAATGAGGAACAGATTTATCTGAGATGTATGTCAACATTATCAGTGTGGATTGCTTTATTTAGTTTTATGATAGATTGCTTTATGTTAGAAACATCAGAAGTTATGACATGGTAGTTTCTAACTTTTATGGGTCTTTTTGTATTTTTTGCTATTGTTGGTGTAAACTGCTTGGAATTGGAGGGTTTGAAGCATAAACACATTTGAAATAAATACATCAATTAAAATGGTATTTTACTTTCTCTAGGTACTGATGTTGTTAAAATACTTTAAAAATGAAATCATTACTATTTTAGTGATTGGTTCATTTAATATGGATTAAAGCCCTATGTGGAAATGGAAATACCAGATCGAAATGTCAGCTGGTTTTAGAAAAGGCTGACGAACAAGAGACATTATTTCTGGTGCATGCAGGGCAATTGAGAAGGCCATACACTCTCAATATGTGCTTTACTAATTATAAAAAGGGCTTTGATTGAGTTCACCATGTTAAGCTGTGGAATGTGCTTAGAAAAAATGGGAATCCCAAAATATCTCATTATCCTCTCGTGAAACCATTACACAGGCCTGGTAGCCACTGTCTGGATGGAAAAGGGTGAAAAAGACCAAATCAGCAAAGGAGTGAGGCAAGGTTGTATGCTCTCCCCTTATTTATTCAATTTGTATTCTGAATATATATTGAGGGAATCTGGATTGGAAGAAGATGATCAGGTTTTAAAATGGAGGAAGGAATGTCAATAATTGCATTATGCTGATGACATGACTGTGATAGTTAAACATGCAAACGACCTGCAAATTCTAGTAATGGAACTCAAAGAGCACAATGAAAATAGGACTAAGATTGAATATAAAGAAGACAAAACTACTGGCAACAGGTACAACTACTGTTGGAACTGACATATTGGAGAGCTTCTGCCCTTTAGGATCAACTGTTAACAGTAAAGGAATCAGCTGTCAAGTAATACACCATAAAGTAGTATTTGAAAAAAATGTCAGTGAAGGTCTTGGAAAAAATATTCAAATGCCATGACATGTCTATATTCACAAACATCAGAATGGTTTTTGTTGTGATGGCCTATAGAAGCAAAGATAGAAAAGTATTGGCACTTTTGTGTTAGAGAAGTCAAAAACAAAGAAACAAATGGAATGTAGAACAAATTATTCAAAGTTTTTCCTTGAGGCATGAATGCCCAGGCTCAAATTTTTGTACACATTATACAACTGAGAAGCCTATGTTGTTTGAAAAGGTATAAAAAAGAAAATAGGAGAACCACCAGCAAGATATGGAAAAACCTATGGAAGACCTGAATGACCAGGTTGGAGACAGATCATTATGGAGAAGATACTGAGGTCGCTAAGAGTCAACACTACTTGATGGCACATAACCAACCAACCAACCAACCAACCAACCAACCAACCAACCAATCACAATCAAGTATGGTTCAATTGTTTTTTTAAAGTTTAGAACTGTTTAGAGGTAAATCCATGATCCATGTTAACAATTTAGAGCATTTCTCTAGAAATAAATTATCTTTCCAGAATTGATGTTTCAGTTTTAGTAGAATTTTGAATGTGCATTGTTAGGAAAGAGTAAAACTTTATAGAGACATTTGTTATTTATATCGCCAATTTAAGATAAAGGAGATAGGTAAGTGTTCATGACTAGTGCCTTTCTTACAATACATGATAAACAATATATAAAATGGGAATAGATGGAGATTTTTTAAAGAAACAATGTAATATTTGTACTCTGGGTTGAATGAATAAATTTGCAAACACTCATAAAATGATTGAATACATCCAGATTTCCCCCCCCCCAAAGTTATTTTTTATCCTTAGAGTCTCAATGCCACAATTGACGTTTTTTTGTAAGTTGAGAGGAAAAAAAGATTAAATTGAAATAGGATGTAAGCTTAATTAAAAGGTCATTGCTTGCTTATTTAGATAACTTGATTTTAATATATTCTTGGGAGAAATAACCTTCAGCCATCAGAAAGAAGCATGTGGAAGCCAACTCTTCAGCCTTCTTCCCCTCCACCCAAAACTCCCTCTAAAAATGTTATAAAAAGTATTAGGAGCACTTCCTGAATGTTGGAATTGTGCCAGAAGGGACTGAAAGGATCCTGAAAAATCAGGCAGAGGCACGTTCCACGCAGGAGTTTTGCAAAATAGATGCCAATGGATGCAATCCAGTTCACTTCTAAGGTTATGTTAGTCATCAGCATAACTCTAGCTGTGCAATTCAGTCCCAAACTTCAGAAAATGTTCAAAGAAATAATCATTATAAACATACTATCCTAAATGTGGGGAAAGGGAACTACTTGGAGAGAAGTAAAAGCTTGGGAGGACAAATAGCAAGAGAAAAAGAAGCTGAGTACAAGATGAAGACTGTACTATCTTGATTTTGTTTATTTTTGCAGCCAACTCAGCGGACCAGCTCACTTCATATTTCTGTGTGAAGCCTAGAAAGCACTTGGAAGTCACTGGTGTTTAATTGGTATGATATATGAATCAGAAAGCGCTATTGATTTAAGGCCTCTTATAGGTGTCTATCTTATGAATATTTAGTTAGCTGCGGTGAGGAGAGAAGGCTGGATTCGATGGCTTGTAGTCTTGAGAGAGTAAGGCAGGTTACTTCAGTGTAAAAAAGAAGATATGATCTTACCATCAGTTTTAATTTATACTCTATGTCAGTGATGGCTAACCTTTTTGCCATCATGTGCTAAAAGTGGGGGGAGCATGGGGGATTTGCACACATGCGTGCCCACACCCATAATTCAATGTGTCCCACCCCCTACACGTGTGTATGTGACACCCCCCTCATGCTTCCCCTGATTTTGGCGCGTGATGGCATTGAGGGCCCAGTAGGCCCATTTTTCGCCCTCCCCAGGCTCCAGAGGCTTTCTAGGAGCCTTGGGAGGGTGAAAACTGCCTTCCCCATGCCCCCAGAGGTCCTCCGGAGGCTGGAAATAGCCCGTTTCCTGACTTCCAGTGGGCCCGGAAGGGCCGAAAATCAGGTGGCTGGCGCACACATGCATGCTGGAGCTGAGCTAGGGCAATGCGCATGTGCCCACAGATACAGCTCCGTGTGCCACCTGTGGCACGCGTGCCATAGGTTCGCCATCACGGCTCTATGTAGTATCAGATGTATGTCTATTTACCGTGTTTCCCCGAAAATAAGACCCTGTCTTATATTTTTTTGAACCCTGAAATAAGTGCTTGGCCTTATTTTCGGGGAGGTCTTATTATTTTGGGCACATGGAGCAAGATAGAGGTCCTCTTGCCGTCTTACCTGATTTCCAGCTCTGCATTTAAATATTTTTGGG
Source organism: Ptyas mucosa (assembly GCA_012654045.1). NCBI lineage: Eukaryota > Metazoa > Chordata > Lepidosauria > Squamata > Colubridae > Ptyas > Ptyas mucosa. The sequence goes on along the minus strand of WNWU01000016.1, from coordinate 30,834,485 downwards.
GAGAGGCTTATTTTAGTGCATGCGCTCAAAAGCCTGAGGGGCTTATTATCAGGGGATGTCTTATTTTTGGGGAAACAGGGTAAGCACTTGAAGAATGGGTTCACCAAAAGAAAATCTCTTTTGTACAGTATGTGTGTAAAAATGTATTTGATATTAAATATAAAAGAAGGCTTTTACACTGTTATATATATAGCTTTTGGGGTTTACATTTTTTTTGTTCTAATCATGACATCCTTCAGTAGAAGATTCTGTTTAGTTATCTAATCCTACTTCTAAAAAAGCCATATGGATTTATTTCCTAAGGACTATAATATGAAAAAGGTGTGAACATGATTTATTGGGTTGTTACCTGCAAAGGCTGTCTTAAAATAAGGGCGAATCAGCCAAAATAATTGTTAAAATGTATGCATCAGCTAGATAACTATTTACATAAATAAGTTTATCAGATTTGCTGATGGCAAGTTAGTATATATGAATCTGAAAGTAAAGGAAGTCATATGAATTGATTTGGTTTTTCCCATTAATTAGTTGAAATCCTTTATGCTTGGTAATATCCAGTCAGATAGCAAAGAATGCATGCATTTGATAGGTTTTAATGAAGGTTTCTTTTAAATGATAATTAAATACAAGAAAAGAGGTTTCATTAAATGTAAATTAAGCTTCAAATTATTTCTCCAAAAGTCCTTTTGAGTTCTTTTTATTCCTCAATGTACAATAAATGGCACTTTCAAGCGTCTGATTAAAAACAAAGATCTACGAAGAATGTCTTTTATAGGGAGAGAGAATGATCTCTGGAGGCTGTTATCACCTCTCACAATGGTGACTTCTACTTTGAATACAGCTATGCTCATTTGTCTAATGAGCAGTGGCCATGGTCATTTGTCAAAGAGGAAGAAATGTCTTTCATTGGGATATTAATTTTTGGCTCAGTTTGAAATTTGAATTGATTCCCCTCTCCCGTAAGTTATATTAACAATTTGAATTACTTTTGTGACTCTGTAAACTATGCCTTGAAACTGAGTAGCTCTTGTAATGATTGCCTAATGATTCTGTCTACAAAATGTATATATGTGTGTATGTGTGTGTGCAGGCATAATGCCCAGTCCTTAGATTTTCTATTTGTGCTTGCAATTCCTCTTTGCAATTCTTAGTTTACATATGGGAACTAAAGGTTCAGCAAAGACATGTGCAAGACCACTAGCTGGAGCCCAAGGATAATTTTTCTGAACCCAATGTATCTTATAAGTCCCCTTCCACATTCAGACTAGGTTAGAAATATGCTTTGTTTGATTTTGGCTTAGAATGCTTTATGAACTTGTCTATTAAGGCTTTTAAACTATGATCTATAGTGGTGTGGTATGTTGTGCAAACTGAGATAATTCTAGTTTATTTTACTTAATTCAGTAATTTTGGTTGTGTAAACCATGCTGCAGTTTAGTGCATTGAATCCATCTAGTGGCTAAAATCTCAATTTGTATCCATGGTTTCCTGGGTCATAAATGATTTTTTAATCTATTTTAATTCTGAAATTACATTTGCGGCATAACTTGTCCTAGAGTTTTTCTGTCATGCTTTTGCACACCTACCCAATGTTCTTTGGATTCTATTTTGGTAAACAAAAATTGTAACAACTCTATATTTTTTTCATTGAGCATATCAAAAACCCAAATCTGGTACAATTGCAGTTTAGAAATCAACTAGATTACATGTTTTTCAGGGTTTTTATTTTTTAAAAAAATCTTCACATCAATATATCTTTCCAAGACATACTCAGAATAGCCTTTTTCAGCAGCTCTTGTAGCTCTAAAGATTGCATTGTTGCGATTTGCTAGTGAACTGATTTAAAAAACACTACAACTTTCACTTCTTAAAATAATAAATGCATTATTTTCTGATAAACTCAATGTACCTAGTTTATTATCCCTCATTTTTCATGAATACGCAATCTAGAATAAATAAATAACATCTGCAATTTGGCTTAATTGTCTCCTTTCTATAGAAATGTGCTTACTGACTAGATCCCATAACTGTTTTGGGACTATTGAAGAAAATGTACCCTTTCTCCATTGTTCTTGTCTTCACAAGTAACCTTGTATTGTCAGATCCCAAAATAGACATTTTTTCTGGCATATGAACTAGAATAATTCAGAAATGTTATGATGGAAATTACATTAAAACATATTATGTGGCATTTTAAGATGGTGTAGAGTGGTTTTCAAAAAGAAAGTAAGATACACACTCCATTTTTAATATTAATGCCAGTATTTTGAATAATTAACAGTTAAAATTATTATTTTAACTCCAGAGGTGGAAAGCTAATATATTGGAAGCTATATGAAATATAGATGTTAACATAAAGAAACTGAAAATAATTGTCATACTGAAGGTATTGTAGTGAAAAAAGTGGAAATAGCAGAGGCTATATAGACTAACAATTTTTGGGCTCAATATTAATTATATACTGTTGAATAGTTGTTTAATTTGAGAACTGAGAGATTTATCGTATTAAGATATATAAATAAATTCATAGATAAGTGTGTTTTGAACATAGAAATGTTGTATCCAAATCCAGCACTAGTAAATCACTTATGATGATATGTTTGAAGACTGACTTCTATGGGCCTTTGGTAAAGAAACTGCAGAGTAAGTTACTCACTATTCATTCTATACAAATGCTTAATAAGGAGTCTTGGTATTATGATTGTCAGATATTGCCTACGTATGATGCCCCAGGCACCAGAAGGGGTTA
>WNWU01000016.1:30801080-30831726 GCA_012654045.1 Ptyas mucosa | reverse complement strand
CTTCCGCATAGACTGATTGAGCACGACCATCAGTATATATCTGACAATGATGACAATGTTGATACATTTGTGATGCAAAATGCTGATTTAGAATTATAATTCATTACACCATTTTTACATGATTACTGCATTCCACAAATAGAATACTTACCTTTATGGCTTAGTCTGAATAAATAGCTAATAAAATTTTAATGGATTTATAGATTGCAATCTGACATGATAAAATATTTTATTTTGTTGAAAATTACAATCAAATATATATGGGTACATTTCTATTTGTTGTTTTTTAAAAATATTTCTCAGTTTTAAAATATTTCTTTTGCTTTATTATATAGAAAGAAAAATAAAAATAAAAAGGGGAAAGCAATCCCAAAACAATTTAAGGGAAAAGAGAAAGAAGAAAACAGAAGAAAAAAAATAGAAATGTAGATTCTGCTTATTAAAAACATCACTGTTTTAAATACATTATAAACTCTTGATTGCATAGAATAAAATCAATCAATCTTTCCATTTTGTTCCAAACAGAGACAGAACATATATCATAAATCTGAGACTATAAATTCAGGGTGATGCAGCTATTCCATCATAACAAAATGATTTTTTCTTTGCTATGCCAAGTCAATAAATGAATATATTTTTACAAATTCCAAATGTAAGGTGTATAGTATATTTAGAATCACATACAGATTTTAAGCCTTTTTTCTTTACCAATGAGTTAAAAAAAAAAGAACCAACTTGTTACAAAGGTATCATATAATAGTTTATCAATTGGTTTAAATTCCATAATGAAACATGTTAAATTAAAAAACTAAGAGTTTATTCTTTTTATAAAATATTTTTAATATCAACCTTCTTAAGTTACTTTAAAGCCAGTGGTGGGATTCAGCCAGTTCGCACCACTTCGGGAGAACCGGTTGTTAACTTCCTGAGCAGTTTGGCAAACTGGTTGTTGAAAGAAATCATTAGGGCAGAGAACCAGTTGTTAAATTACTTGAATCCCACCACTGTTTAAAGCTATTAACGAAGGAAACATATTTAGAAAGAAACTGATGGCTTTAGTCCTGAATGGTAGGAAATACATAAAAAGAATATATGTAAAAAGTCGTCTGTTTTTTTTTTTACAGCTGTCTGTAAGAAGCAATGAAGTTTTATTTCACCTTTTGTGATTTTGGCTAAACTAAGTGAGGGTTATAGGCAACATTTTTGAAGAGCACCAAGTTGGAGAAGGTTTTTATACTATAGTGATATATGCAGTGTTTTTAAAGTATCATGGCCAGCAAAGAGTTCCTGGACTTTAAAAGTACTATGGTTGGTCAATGGTGCGGATGCCAAATCTGCACATATGCATACATACAATACACATTTTAAAAGGCCAAAATACTGACCTATCACCTTATTGTATAACATTCTGATGGTCTCATCCAATATTTTTCAATATCTTTCCAGTGGGAAACCAAAATTTGAGGAAATGTTGCCATTTTCTGGCTGTTTTATTTATTACATTTTAAAAAATGGAAGTAATTTTTATTTAAGTTTAGAATTCTGCTAATGCAATGAAATGGAGGCATACTGCCAATTCTTGGTTTATGTGTCAATCCTCAAAAACTGACTGATGGTGATGATTTGAAAAAAAATCTTTTCTTGTTTGAAGCAAACAGTCTTTTTGTTGTTTGTTTTAATTTTAAATTCTGAATCCATCTGTGAGATTAGTTCTAATTCTGTGTAAGCAGGAAATAATTCTCTTTAAGTACTCACAGTGTGAGTACTTCATTTGGAGCAGTGTCTTCTTGAAATGCCTTTGTCCTGTCAGAAGGTGCCATCTAGCTCTCTTCACTTTAGTTTCCAGAAAATGAAGATTTCCATAATTGAGCTGGGCCATGAAGTAGCTTTAAAATAGTCTTCTTTACTTACCTTTTGACCCCAACACGGACTCCACAAATACTTAGTTGTCCTTGCTGGCTGTGGAGTGTTAAGCTTCTGCATTATCTTGTGCTCCCAAAGGAAGAGATGCTTGGCTAAAGTGCTGGTTCCCTGTCAAAATAAACGGCTCCATTTTAATGCTTTGTACCCTACAAATAAAGGGTAAGATTAATTGCACTTAGGTTGTCATAACTTAGGAAGAATGCCTTCTTCATAGTTACACTACACACATGATTTGACCTGTGGCTCTGAAATCTGATGTGTATTCAAATGATGTATTCTTTCCTGCTCCTTTTTTCTATTCAGTGTGATAACCTTGTCAGTGTAGGAGCCTGAAAGTCTCGTTCTGTAGTTGTCGCCCCAGGAATATTTCCTGTTCCCCCATTGAACTGAAAGGCAGAAGAAAACTGAAGGTCATGGGTGTGTGTGGGAGAATATAAGCAATGAATGAACCTCCTTTTTTATTCTCCCCCTGTATTTCTCAAACAACAAAATATTGTTCTATTTACTTCATGTAATAGGATGAAATCCTGGATATCGTTCTGCTAGCATTGATTTCCCAAATCTGGTATCTTCAAAATCTTTAGGACCAAACTCCCATGAACACAAATTGAGACTCTAGAAAGGATTTAGCCTTGTTAAGCCATAGATAGCTTCAACAAACTAAAATTAAGAAAACTATGGCTGATTTATAAATCAGATCCATGTGAATTTCTACACCCACCCACACGCACACATAAATAAACATATATACAGATACACAATGAAAGTTATTTAAACAAAAGAGGATATATTTTTAAGAAAAGTGCATTACCAGTTTAGGGTTGGAAAAGCAATTTAAACATTTTACACAAAACTGATTTTAGTGCAGTTTTAAGAAATTCTTTAAAAGTCTAATATTTAAGGTAACAGATGGCACATTCAGTTTGGTTAGACTCCATGGATAACCCTTTCTGAAAACAGAAATAGTTATCATTGCTAAAAACCAGAAATGTGCTGATTTTCAAATGTGCTGATAGTTATGCTGCATACTAAATTTGAGATCGAATATTAGCTCTAGGGAGAATTTAAAATGAAAAAAAAAATGTTTATTGGCTGTATGGAAGCTGCTGAGCTAAGATTAAGGTCTAAGTGATTGGAACTGGTTGTACTGACAGAGATGACACTGGGCACCGGAAATATAAACCAGTGATTCTCTAGGAAAGATCTATTCTTAAGCACTGTAAATTATTTATCATGGCAACGTGGTACTGTGTGTAGAGCTTTATTAAGCTAGTTTTAGTGGAATGCAATTCATAAAATATTTTTACCTTTTTCATTATTTCAATATGATTATCTTTAATGGGTTATTTTTACATGCAGTTCGCAAACACATTTTTTTCTCCTGTTTTGCCAATTTCTTTTGTCAAATTAGGATGCCTAAAATTTATTTTAATACTGTATTCATTAGATGTAAGTAAAAATACTATGTGTATATGAGGGTGTATACAGAAAAACTCTTACCTTGCATTTTAGCTAGCATGAAAATGTATGCAGTAATTAATACAAACCTCCAGTAGAACCAGACAAGCATTAAATAGATTGATAAACTGAAGCCCTTGGCCAAAAAAAATCTTCTAAAGCAGAAAACAAAACTAACATAAGAGAATCATCCATAGGTGGGGTTTCCAATAAAAGATTTGGACTCTGCCTTTAGTGGAAGTAGTATAAAATAAGAGAAGGGGTTCAAAGTATGGTATTAAAATATTGGTGGGTTTGCATTGGGAAGAATAAGCTTAAGGATTCAAGGCTAAAAGATGATCTGCTGAGTGGAGTATATTTTGATTGTGGGAGATGGAGGAAAATAATCTTAGATGATACGTATTCTAAGGAATGGTGTTCTAAGCTGTGAGGGGTGACAAGGTCATCTAAAAGGTCATAGCTGCTATACAAAAAAATGTATCTTGAGAGCTGTTGATTGCCCAGCATGTTTGAATGACTACTTTCTGCTGAACAAGCAGAGACTATAAAAGGTAGCAGGAGGAGTTAACAAGAATATGTTGGGTGAGTTGGGGAGATGTAGGAGTCCCTAACAAATTTTCCTCTAAATCAAGAATTTCCTAACCTAAGAGCCTAAGAAGGACATAAATACATGTGTTTCTAATGGTACTGCTCTAAGGAACAAAAGTGGGGATAAATGATGAAGAATCCATAATCTGCAGTGCTTGTGGTATGTTAAAAAACAAAAACAAAATGTGCTTGCAGATATTAGCAGTATAGATAAGCTCGTATCAGTGTTTAAGGAAAGAGGCAAAGATTTGGAGAATGATGGATTCCTTAAAGCAGAGAGGATGCAACTATACTCTATGAGAAGACCAAGAAAAGAAGCATTGCTGTTCTTGACTCATAACTGCGTGGAACTGAAAGAAATATGTACTGACCACACCCATAAGTTTTGCAAGGTGCTGATTGTCAGGAGTAAGGATCAGATATGGAAAGATGAACAACAGTTGAGAATTATCAAGCCTCCTGAAAATAATTACTTGCTGCTAATACATATATGGACAAATGAAATGGCAAAGATCAATCTTTGAAGATCTAGGAAGGAAGCATGATATCCTAGGGCCTCAGCAGGTTTTTTTAAAATCTATTTCTCTGGTTGATGAAAGAAGAATACTGAAATGAATTACAGGTTATGCAGTTTGTGTCAATGGAAGAAGTACATTTTCTGGGGCAAGAACAAAATTATCTAGATTCTAAATAAACGGGAGGCATGAGATGCATTCTTCATGAAAAGGCTGGTAAAAATGTGTTTGGCCCAAACATAGGATGATTATTAAAGCTTTGAACTGAATTCTGTAAAGTTGGTAGCTGTACTTGTGAAAGATAGCTTGTAATTACAAACTGAATATGAGGCAACAGATGTTCCTGCAAAGAAAGAATATGCCGTTTTAGACTGCATCAACAGAAGTGTACCTTCCAAATCATAGCATCTAGTTGCTGCACTTCATTTTGCTTTGGTAAGATTCTATTTTTGTGTCCAGTTCTGGGCATTGCATTTAAAAAGGCTTCAGAGAAATTACAATAGAGAAGAGCAGTGAGGATGATCAAGAGTCTAGAAAAGTCCTGTCAGTGAGGAGCTGTTGATATTTAGCCTCGAGAAAAGATAACTAAGGGAAGAAATTATTGCAATATTTAAATACCTGAAAGTATATCACATTGAAGAAGGTCAACCTCTATTATCTATCATTCCAAAATATAGAATGCAGAATAATAGATTTAAATTACAGGAAGACAGATTCTATTTGAATTTTAGAAAGAAAAAAAAAGACAACTTCCTAACAGTTCACAGTGAAATCAATTACAGAGAAAGTGGTATGTTTCTCTTCACTGGATATATTCAAGAAGAGACAGACTTGTTAGGATTAAGTCCAAGATGACAGAAATCTAGTTCAAGTCAATCCTTCATTTGCTTACACCTAATCGACAGAATCTTGCCAAACTAAAGCTATAACCTTCTAATCTGATGTATCCTGAGAGATTCTAGGGTGTGGCTATTCTAAACCTCTTCCCCCTCTCTCCCATCTAGTTTGGGACTGCACAGTGTCTTAATCTGAGTCTCTTTCTGAGAAAGCTGTGTTGCCAGAACTCTTCCCCCACTGCTCCTCCAGGTGCACATTCCATCACAAGACTAGACATTTAATTTGGATTTGTGCAATGAGTGGGGGATGGGGAGCTGGACTCTCTGGCATAAATGGCCCTTTCCAAGTTTATAATTCTACTAGTACTTACAGAAGCCAGGTCAAAGCACAAGGAATCCTTAGAATAAGTATATTGCCTTCTGAAATACTCTATAAAGATAGAGTTTTGAAAAATTGCTTTAAAAGAAGTAAGATATATTCTTTTTGCCTCATTCCAATCAAATATTTAGCTGTAGTGTAGTCTTTTGAACACTTTTCATAATCAGTTCCACATCCAATATCCTCGTGTCAGATGTAAACACGTGTAGAAAGTAAGTTAAAGCACATTAAAAAAATTAAAGCAAGCACTGTATATTGCTTCCACCCCCTCACCTGCCAGATTGTGCCTCCACCGCAGAGATAATTTTCTAGATAAAGTATGGGATGGCTTGTTTTTTATTAAAGAAGAGTCAGTTGAAAGTACCATCACTTTCTACATCACTTTCTACATGGCTTAAATACACACAATATGGAAATAGCTACGTATGTCTTCTAACTCTTGAAAATCTGAAAATGGTAACTAGTTTTTGTTTGATATGACAGATAGGGCATTCATAAAGCTGCTATCTTTATGAGTGCTCATCATCTCAAATACTAATTTTAGTTGCATATAATTTAAGCAAATCAGTGATTATTTTAGCTTACTAATCATTACCCATCACCAGCTTCACTTCGCTTTATCCAGAATTTAGAGCATACTTTTCACATCTACTAAGCCAAAACACAGTTGCTTTAGCTTTGGCCTACCCTATCAAGTAAGATCATCCATTGAGAAACGTAAATAATAGTTTTTAAACTATTTTTAACTAACAACCAATTTTGTTGTATACATGATGTACAATTACAATAAAGGCTATTATTATTTTTGCTTAAACTTGTATAAATGCAGTCAGGGTGGCTTATACAATAAATTGCAGTTAAGCCATCACATTATTTATGTTATAGAGAAAGTAAGAAACTGCTGTTTCTCATGTTTGCTGCATTTTTAATATTGCAGTTGAAGAGAGAATTGAGGAGTGGCCTCCTTTCTAGTAGATCAAAAACATTTGTCTCTGTCTTGTGGAGTTTTGGTATCTGCTCCAACAATACCCCTATTCCCCACTGCATTGTCCCCCCCCCCCCCCATTGAGCTATAACACATACACTCTATGGTTGATTTTGCTGCTGTTATGAACATTTTCAGTCCTGTCTGGCTGTCTCTCTTCCTTCTTCCTTGCCTGGAAGCTGTTCCTAACAGAACCCATTCCAGAGCTTTACAATTTCACTTCCTTCAGAAAGATTGGCTACAGTTTCCAGAATTGTGAGCCAGTACAGTATGGCCAACAGCAGCTGTAATCCAACATTTTTGAATTTCTGAATCCACAGCTGAATTGTACAAGGCTTTGGTGTACAATCACATGTTCGGTGTAGGACTCCCTCTTTATTGCTGTCTGAATGTCCTCCGTCCTGTTTTAGCTCAGAAGTAGAATGCTTGCTTTCCTGAAATCCTACACCTAGTTCTTCAAGTTGCTCTCCTAATCCATTGCTAGTGGGAATGCTGTTTATGTCAGTGTGCTTGTGCAATGTGTGTGGGAAGGCTCTGGAGACCGGTTCCATCATGCTGTCACTGCCCCTCACTGTTCAGTGGAATATAATAATTGAACGTGATTATGATTAGTCATTGCAGTGCTCCGTGGGAAGTTGCTCCTGCTGCTGCTTTGTTGGCGTTTTCACTCATAGCAACAATTGAAGTTTTAATTGTGTCACTAGGAGAGCATGTAATTAGAATTTGTTATTTTAGTTAAGGTTAGTGTATTGATAACTATTTCATCCAAGCCTAACGTCTTGGATTAGTGACTTGAAGTTAATTTTCATTTCCAACCTCCTTTGTAAAATACGTTTTACACATGATTTTCCTACCTTTTATAAATGGAATTCTTTTTTCTTTGCACTATTAGGATTTATGGCGGTGTCTTTTGTTTTAAGAGAATGAATGAAGATTAAAAAAATCTCCCATGTTTGGAAAGAAATGACAGTATCATAAGAATAAGGTATGCTATTGCACAGCTTCCAGTCTATTTAATGGTTTCTATGTAGGTGAACTTCTCAATACATCATAACCTTGAGGATTTTTTTCTCTCAGTTACTTGGAAATGAACTGCTCATGGAAGTCTTTATACAATGGCTACACATATACTTGTTTCAAGCTAGTTTCAGAACTATTTTGAGAATCCTATAGTAATTCTTTAATAGTATGGGTTGGAGAGTTTGGCTCTTTTTGGATCTAATTTTAAACAACATATTACATTTCACTTCTTGTATTTTAAGCCATATGCATTAACATGATTTTTTTTTTCATTTTGAAGTTCAGCATTGCTATTATCTTTCCAAAGTTTGGGTGATCTTAAAAAGAAACATCATTGTGGAAGTGTAGTTAATACAATCCTGTGATTATTGCATTTTTACAGCCAGCTGCCATCACTGTATCTTGCCTATCCTGGATGGTCATTGGTAAATGGAAGTCATTGGTAAAAAGTGTATTGGGAGCGTATTGCATTTCAGCATCTTCGGCAACCTATCAAAATTAGCCATTTTAAAGATCAGTGGATGCCAAATTCTGTGTGTGCTGTCACTACTCATATGATAGCACTTGTGTTGGTATAAACAACTAAAACAAAAAAAGTAGTTGTGAAATTGATCCCACTTTTAATTAAAATTCTTTCATTAGGAAGAGGGTAAATGCAACTCTAAATATTGCACATGTTTCTATGTTCAAGTCAGAACTGGCTGGTCTAACTATACAATTACGCTACAAAAAAGGAATGTAACTGCAAGGATGAATTCACTCTCAGCATTGAACTGTAGCTTCCTTTTCCTGCCTCCAGTTCTGTTCTTGGCACCTCCCTTGAATTATGTCTTGTGCTTGCTAGCCATCTGCTTCCTTCTGCCCTACATGCCATTCTGATGGAACTGGAAAGGTGTGTTTAAATATTATTAAAATCAAGACTGGCTGACTAGTTCCTGATGTTTGAACCAGTCAGTTCAAACTCTGTTTGCTTTGCTGTCTAATAGTATTTTTTAAAAAAAGTTCTTAGCATTCTTTTTTAAAGAAAAGTTCTATAGAGTATACATGTTTATAGCTTTGCTCATGCATAAGATTTCTATTCTATTCTATTCTATTCTATTCTATTCTATTCTATTCTATTCTATTCTATTCTATTCTATTCTATTCTATTCTATTCTATTCTATTCTATTCTACCCTACCCTACCCTACCCTACCCTACCCTACCCTACCCTACCCTAAATTTTTACAGAAAAGAATGATAGAAGTAACTTGCAGTTAATATTACTATCTCAAAGTCATATTAATCAATCTATAAATATGAAAAACGCATACATAGGGCAACTTTAACAGAACAACTGATTGAGTTTTTAGTCCAGACAGAATTTATCATTAAAACAGGAGTTTTAAACACTGGCAACACATGAAAGAAATGTAGTTTAGAATCAGAATCTGATTTATCAAACTTCAGTGAATTATATTCCAAATTAAATCTGCATTGTAAGTGTGTCGGTGGTAGAATGGATATAGAACAGGGCAGTGAGCAATCAGATGGACTCTATAGTACACCAGGGAGATGACTTTCAAGTTTTTAGAACTGCACAAAGTGAAGTCCCTTTATATGTTTCATGACCTTGCACAAGACTTCACATATTTATTACATATAGCTTTGGGTGCTTGCTTGTTAGGAGCACTGATTTTGAATTGTATTCCCTGGGCATACTATATGAAGGACTTGGGAATTGCTTAATAGTGAAGGTAGTGAATTTTATTGTAAACCAGAGTGTTTTAAAGAAATGTTAATAGGAATGTATGTACTGATAGGGCTGTTAATGTGGCGGCAGTTCTAAACAGACATCCTAGGGAGTAACTGTAATTGAATGTAGTAGGATTTATAAGATAACATTATATGCCTTGGCTACAAATGCTTTTAAAAAGAAATCATGAGGCAGCTATTTATTCAACATATCTTAAAATATTATCTTTGTATAATGCTAGGTAGCTTGTTGACTTTTGCTACTAAATTAGCTTTTAAAGGCAAGTGAAGTAAAAATTGGTTGCCTGGCAACCTGTTCCAGTTTAAAAGTATTGGTGAATGGGTCAATAAGTAACCAGCAGTATCATGTGACATTGGTATGAGGATCTATGAACTCCCAAAATTTATGCTACTTGTTAATTTTTAATGTTCCACAAAATTATTGTTGATGGCTAACCAGATTATAATGATTTGTGAGCCAGAATATTTGAAGATAATTTTTTGAAAGATTAACTTTTCATTTCATCAGAACACATTATTCAAAACAGAAGGGATGCATTTTCCAATAGTGATGGATAGTACGAATGGGTTTCAGAAATTTATGAAACTATGGTGTTATGGTTTCTGCAGTAACAAGTAGAATCAGTTGTATGAATCCTGGTTCATACAATCTGGTACATTGTAGTCATGTTTTACAAATCATCACAGTATTGCTCACACAACAACCAAAATGAAAGCTACTTCATGGCATTGATTGATATGTGAATAAGGAGCCAAGCAACCACATTTCTGTAAATGACAATTCTGTTTCTTCACTGGATTGAATGTGTATTCCCACTGATTTGGAGAATAGCCATAGATCTCTTCTTACATGTGTGTGCACACCTGCATATTCTGTGCATATTCTACGTACATAGTTTACTTGGGATGTGCGTAGAAGTAGTCACTTTCTGTCTCTCCAGTGGAACTATTGTGAGTCTCTGTGGTTTTATCTAGAACTTTAAGTCAGAAATAATATATGATCTTTCCAAATTAAAAAATGAATGGTATAAGTGAAAACAGTAGTCAATATTAATTGACTTTTAAAAAGCATGCTCTGTGATAGTCTGCGATAATATCTTCAGTTGATGGTCAGAGAAGGCAGAGGAAGTTTTCCAATCTCACCAACTGATCATTAGTAAAATTTATATTGTTTAAAGAAAAACAAAGGAAAATGGAAACATATTGTATATATTTTGATTATCTGAAGGGTACCGTGGTCTCTTATATCCAGTTTTGAGTGCTCAAGTGGAAACAAACATAACTGGCAGGTACATAACTTATCACAGCAGCCTTGTTGGTAGAAAATTATATTGCTGCTTTTGCCTATTACCTGGGAATGTCAGACCTTTTGTGGATTAGCATTACTGCTCCTGGTAACATTTCTTCATAAAACAGAGTTTGTGATTTGGCTCACAGCAGGACTCACCAGGAATGACATTACATCTCTTGGGTGATAAGCTGCTTTCTCTCCAGGCCACTATTGTTGAAAGGCCTACTTATTGTCTACTGAAAACATCCTGCTGGATATATGAAAAGACGTGTTTGACCATAATAATGGTTCATGCAAAGATTCCTAAGCATTTTCATAGTGTCTAATTTGCAAAGATTGTGTGCTCTGATGAAAAGAAGCATAGTCATTCTTACTCATTCTTGTGTCCCATCAAATCCTGTAGAGCTCCCAATGGTTAACTTGTTTGCACACGTAAACATCCATGGAAGGTAACATGAAAACCTTTATGGTAAAGAAAAATAAAATCAAACTATAGTAAGTACACATCAGCAATGCATACATACCTTGAGGTTAGATGGCACAGTCAATTTATAAGTGCTCTGTGAAAGTTTTGAGCATCTTCCTGAACCAGATAAAAAAGAAAGAACAAGCCTAACAGAGAGTCCAGGTGCTGTTACATTGACTGTCCATATTAACTGATTATGCTTCTGATCCCTAAACTGATATTTCTGACGAAGGATTGTGAACCAGCACAAGGGGAGTGGGGGGGGGGGGAGCATGTTTGTGCCCTTTCCTCTCTTAACAGGGGCTATGGGTTGTCAAAGGAAGTGGTTTTAGGAAGATTTGTAACAGGGGTGATACTGTACGGCATGGCTTGACATGCAGCGGCCCTGTTCCTGTATTATAAAAATCCTTTGAAAAGCATTAGGACGCTAAGCCACATGGCCCAACTTAGGAAATTTCTCTTGCCTTCATTGGTGTGGGTTGGGGAATATTTCCAATGCTGAAAGCATTTTCTTTTTTTACAAAATGACATCCCCTGCAAAACAGTGCATTTGCCATGGCAAAAAGCACCTTCTCTCTAGTTTCCATGGTAAATACTCCCCCGTAATTGAGTCATAGACACAGGAGGTTCTATAAAAGAAACAAATGTCTCGAGCCCACCTAGGAAGGTTGCCTGTGTTAATAGTGTACGTACTTTTCACAACAAATACCACTGGTAGAACCAAAACACATAAAGGCAAAAACTGTTTAACACCTCTGTTGTGTACCTCCTTAGTTCTTAGGGATGATCAAAATGATTCACATCATCTGGACTTTTAAAAATGTTTAATTCTACCGATTTTTGTAAGAAAATAATCGAGTCAGTTTAAGCAAGAAATTAGCAGGGGTCAGGGTCTTGGTATGCTGCAGATCAGTGGGAGGGAAAATAACAGGATTTGGTGTAACATTGTTAAAAGAGAGCCATAATGACGTATTCAGAATTTTCTATTGCTTTCTTATTTTGTATAGAAGATAATTCCTTTTCAGCAGGGTGCTGAGGAACTCTGGCTAACTTGAAATACCAGCACTACAGATACTAATAAAATATACTGTCTTGTTTCAATCCATACACACAAAGGTTTTAAGGATTTTATTGGTAGTTCCAGCCCTTAATGTGATTTTCCCAGTTTCCCACTCGCACCCAAGGCAAAGTACTGTTGAGTCCAGCAATGTTCAATTTAGGCAAGGATAAAAGAAAAAGATTCCCCTCACATATATGTGCTAATCGTTCCTGACTCTAGGGGGTGGTGCTCATCTCTTTGGTTTCAAAGCCAAAGAGCCAGCTCTGTTTGAAGACGTCTCCGTGGTCATCTGGCCAGCATGACTAAATACCAAAGGCATGCGGAACGCTGTTACCTTCCCACCAAAGGTGGTCCCTATTTTTCTACTTGCATTTTTTATGTGCTTTCGAACTGCTAGGTTGGCAGAAGCTGGGACAAGTAACGGGAGCTCACCCGTTATGCGGCACTTGGGATTCAAACTGCTGAACTGCTGACCTTTTGATCAACAAGCTCAGCATCTTAGCCACTGAGCCACCGTGTCCCTTAGGCAAGGATACTGAATTCAAAAGCAAAGGCAAGGGAAGAGTCCACAAAGTCCATAATCCAGGTCAAATCCACAGTCCAAAGTATGAGTCCAAAATCCATGAGCAAGTCTAAAATGCAAATGCAGCACAGTCCAGAGCCCAGGAAAACTTAAGTCACAAAGACAAAACGTGCACACAGCAGGAGAATGGGTAGTTATTTCCAATAACTCCCTGCTCCACTTGTCCAACTAAATAGATGCTCACTGGTGTTTCCTTGTGAGTAGCCTCACCAATCTGCATTGACCCTACCTCCCTTTCACCCTAAGCATCTGCAGATCAGGTGGAGGAAGCAATTCTTCCTCATCCCCACTGGCCACCTACAGCTGTGCACCTTCTCCACGCTGAACTTCTGGAAGGGCCTCTGAGCTCTCCCAATGGAGTTGTGCCTCTCCGTTTTCTTATCCAGCCAGCATTCATTAGGTCGCCCCTTGAGAGACCCCTCTGCTGTGCCCTGCCTCTATATTCCTGGCTTGGAGCCCTCAGCAACTTCCCGGTGCTTCTCCATACCTCCCCCTCCCCAAGTCTACAGAGTCGGCTCTTCCTCATCTTCTGAGCTGGCATCTGGGGAAGCCATCACCTACACTGACTTATCACTTCTTATACTGGAGTGACTACTGAAGTTTTTCTGGAGGAAAACCTCATTCTAATTTCTTCCTCTACAAATGTAAGAACTGTACCATTTTTGATTACCTCCCCCCCACAAGTGAGTAAAATTCTATGGGATTTGTTGTGGAAGCATTTATCTTTTCTTACAATTCCATGTAAGACATACAGAAATGAGATTAAAGCTTTTTGTGAACCATTGTATATTAAATTCCACCCAGAATAGGGTTACCAGATGTCTGATATGTCTGGTAAGTATGGCCTTAAAATCAAAATTGTCCAGCTTTTTGAGTGCCTTGATTTTTTAAAAAAATATTTTCACAACAGTAGTTGTTCAAACTTTTCATCTAGTGCGTCTTTGTAAATTGTATGTTTCTTTTCTCTCATCTGCTGACCGACAGACTTAACAGATTTATGTGAATTAATGTATTTCCTGATTCCAGCAATCAGCTTCAGTCCAGTCCCTTCAAATCTATTACCACTCTAGTCTGTAGATCACATCACTCATGAAAAGTTGAAAAGCACACCATTGTGAATTCTGCATTACCACTAGTATATGTGCTTAAAAATAAAGATTTGTTAGGAAAAATACTGAGTGAAAAACCAGTCTTTCTGATGCTGAAAAAATAATTTCGTATACATGTAGTAGGCCTGAGTACTTTTTTCATAGTTTTTCTTCTTCTGTGATTTATCTTGCAGATGCCAAGAAAGCTAAACATTTGGTGCGCCCTCCCTTCTCCCTCCATTTCCTATTTTCCACTAGTTCCCCCTTTAGTTGTTCAGATATTGGGTAAGTCTAACCCAGAAGAATTTAAAGCCAATTGAAGTGAATTACATTCCAGTTAGAATGTTGTATATAGAGAAAATTGCCACATGGTCTAACGCCATCTAGAACTTTCAGATGATGAGGTTATTAGTACTCCTCCTCTCTTTTCAATTAATGGAGAATTTGCAAGTTTGCATCTTGAAGGAATGGGTATTGCTTTCAGTTTTATGCAACAGCATAAAAGTATGAGAACAGGTTACAAGTTACAGCAAATCTTAAAAGTTGTACAATATTGGCTTACGAAACAGAAGGGTGGGAAGAGTTCAAGTTCAGATACTATTGTTGAGCAAATAGTTTAGTTATCTTGTCACTAGGTGTATTTGTTAGCAGGAAAGAATAAGATCTTCCTATGTATCGTGCTTTAATTATATTTCAGATTACCACCTTTCTTACTCATTAACAACTTAAAAATGAAATACGTTAAAAATGAAAAGAAAGATGGCTTTCAGAAATGCTCAGAATTTTTTCTTGTTTCAGGGGCTATTAAAAATTGCAATATGACAAATTGCAAAATTAAAATTGCAAAATTAAAAAGCGGGACAATTGAAAACAATTGGATGGAAGGTTGAGGTACTTTCTTTGATGTTAATCTGGCCTCTGCATGCTAGTCAGAAAGCAACAAGAGTTTTACTGTTTTCCAGGTACTTTCTAAGGTTATGATTATGCTGAATTTGAGATGCTTGTAAAGAGAGAGATACATCTCTTAAACATACTTCAACAGCAGAGGTGATTACCATCTTTTTATTATGCCTGAAGGAAGGTAGAATATGGTCACTTATGATGAGCACTTTCATAGACTCCTGTCTATTTTGGCAGTCTAGAAAGCTAGTTTACTAGTCAAGAGAAAAGATAATAAAACCTATTGAAACTGATTCAGAAATGTTTCAGGTCCATAGCTATAGTCTCCTACTCTTTCATTGTGGATAAGAAAAAGTTATCAGTTTTGTAAACTTGTCAGGAAGCACATCATCTAGAACAGTGGTCCCCAACCTTTGTGACTTAGTGGTCTGGGTGGGGGTCAGGGGTGAAATCTACTTACCTTCCCAACCGGTTCAGAAGTGCATGCGCCGCAAAATCAATGGGGCAACCTGGATTCACTTAACCACTGCATGCCTTACTTAATAGTTGTGATTTGCTTAGCAACTATGACAAAAAAGTCATATAATTGGGCATGATTCAGTTAATGACAGCATTGCTTTGTGATGGAGATTCTGTTCTCAATTGTAGTCATAAGTCAAGGGTCACCTATATTCCTATTTTAAAAAAAAATACTAAAACCATATATTCTTATAAAAATAATAAACCCAGTTCATTTACTGTTAAGCAATTACTGTTAAGAAGATCTGAAGAAACAAGACAGCACAATATGTGTTATCTTTGGAATAGAATCTTATTTTCGTTGTGAGTGTGACCTCCACATATACACACACACATTAAAAAAATGTTCAGAGATTGATGGTATATGGTTTTTTTACTCTCTAGGGAGAATGTCTGACTTGTGGTGAGTGAGTGGGATTTCAAGCTCGGCTGACCAAGACGTTGTTAATAAAAACTGCCAGTAAGGAATGCCATATTGCAGCAATTAATCATCTGTCTAATATTTTCCACTTGCACTTGAATAAGTGACCCATACTAGAAAGTAAAGGTTGGTAGCTCTCTTCATAAGTGCCAAAAGTACCAAAAGACACTTTATTCAGCTATGGAATTATTATTTAGTAGACTGTTTTTCAATTTGCCGTGATGTGTGTGTCTTTTATTTTGATACTTTTGTACTTTAAAATTGTTATTATTTTCCTGTTGCAAACATTAGTATATGTTACAACTGGCAATTACATAAATGTCTGCCGCTTTTTGAAATAATATTCCTCTTAATCTAGGACATTGTTTCTCAAACCTTGGCAGTTTTAAGATGTATGGACTTCCGAATTGGCTGGGGAATTCTGGGAATTGAAGTCCACACAACTTAAAGTTGCCAAGGTTGAGAAACACGGATCTAAGTCATACATGAAAATCTCTGTGCTATTCAGTCGATTTATATAAACCACCCAAATGGACTTTCTGAGAATCTTTTACAATATGACTACAAAGGAAGACCAGTTTCCAGAAATGTCTGGTTTTCCTTTGGAATGATTATATCTACTTAATATAGCTTATCAAGTGCAGTCTATGTACCTTTACATGATTCTGAACTGACATTTTATATTTATTACATCACTGATTACTTTGATATTTGGAATCACTTTTTTCTGAGAAAGCTTTTTAGGGGAAATAAGCTTTGGAACAAAATGAGCAAGTCGTCAGGAGACCACAGTTACTCTAATATGACATACTTATTTACCATTTGAATTTCCGTTCCGTAAAAAAAAATTTTTTTTATTGGAAAGTTTTTCAACAGAATTAAAAACAGGACAAATTTAAGAATAATAAATGAAAAGTAATAAAAAAGTGATCACATAGAAAAGAAAAAAAGGAAAGGAAAAGAAAAATTTAGTGGCTTCTGATCTTTTTGATAGCAGTTATAGATACATTTATATTTTACTTTCTCTCTAAGTTTACATCATAATTTTCTTCTAATTTCCAAACATATAAATCCCAAGTTTATTTTTTCCTCTTTCAGCAAAAACTCCACAAGAGGTTTCCAGTCACCAGTAAAAGTAGCCTTGATCTTTCTGTAATCAAACAAGTTCATTTTGTCTTCTTTGCTAGTTCAGTCATTTTTACCAACCAATCCTACAATGTATATTTCAGAGTCTTTCCATTTTTGTACATATAGTGTAGTCTTATAGTTGTAATCATATACAAAAATAATATTTCATGTCTCTTTTCTAATTGTCCATTAAACCGACCAACAAAGTTCTGGTTTCAGCTGAATGTTGATTTTGATATGTATGTGTGTGTGTGTGTATGTATGTATATATGTATGTATTTGAACCCGAAAATTTCTTTTCAACCAACTTTCCCTGGAAGATCTGTATGTTTATTTAATTAATTGCACATAATGCCAAAAGTACTTTTGCCTTGCCAAAATCTTTATCTTTCAAATTTAATACTGTCCTCTTTATCTTGATTATATTATTTGCTGTTTTGAAATATTTAAAAGTGTCATTTTCCTCTTTATTTCACTTTCTATAACTCAGAAGAAAGACTAACTCACCAAGAAGTTGTCTTTCTCCTGTTGTTTTCAAGGAGCTCTTCTCAACTGTAAATTGTTTATATCCCAAAGTGATTAAGAAAATGTGGATTGGTCATATTTAGTGTCATTCAAGTGAGTTGTTTCTCCCATGACACTCCAGCTACTCTACCTATAAGAAGACCACGCGACTTCTATCCTGCAGTATCCACTTGAGGAACAGCTATCCAGTGTGCAGATGGGCAAACTCTTGTTGTCTCCTTTATCCAGAAAGACTTTTGCCAGCCAGAAATCACCGCTAGCCAGTGTTTACTTCGTGTGCCATTTCTGCTTCTTCAGAGAGATCTAGTATGCAAGAGAATTTCACCTGGAAGCAAATCATTTGAGTTTGCTTAGAAAATTTATATTAACAAAGAGTTTACTTAATACATCTTCTTCTGGAAAGATTAGTAGGAAAGAGTAAGCAAGGAACCATCATAATAAAATTATTAGGAAAGCTGAGAATTGCTATTCATATGGATCAGTCTATAGGGCTAGGTTGCGGTTCTCAAAAGGTAGATTTATGCTCATTTTTTCATACTTTACAAGTAATCTAGCCCCTATTTTTTTAGCGTAGCATATAGGTCAACATGTTTTGCATGTGAACAAGTGGTGCAGCAAACATACCAAATATGTGAATCACGTCTTGTAGTACTACTGTCTAAAACATTTTGAGGTTGTAAAAGTGCATACATAATATTCCTGTGTATGTGTATATTTGTGTGTTTTCATTAGGTCACAAGTGACATGAATAATTATAGTGATATAACCTGTTGAACTGCCACTCTGCAAACCTGTGGAATCTAGTATTTAAAACAAGTTAAGGCATAATACCATTTGCTTCTGTAGGAAGATTGGAATCTATGTGTCTGTGTCCTAGTGAGATAGGTTGAAGATGCTTAATTTAGTTAAAGATGCATATTTTATGGGTTTTTTTAACTTTACATGCTTGTGCATGCCATTTGATTGTTCCTGCTTGACTCCTCCCAGCAAGAGTATCTTAAAAACAACAACAGGAAGTCAGGTCCCTATGTCTTTAGTGTACATTCAGCATGCATTCTGAACAATTTGGATTTTGACATCAGTACTTTGTTCTTTGATTCCAGTACTTGACATATTTGAAAACAAGAAGTCAAGAGTTCTTGCTTTACATGCAATACTTAAATAAATCAGAGAGAAGTGTTTTTATTAAAAATTTCCCCCTGTCAGGAGAATATATTACACTAGTGGGGAAGAATATCCATGTTCTTTTTCTACTAGTGGCTTCTCATATCCTCCTCTAAATTTTGAAGTGATTGGTTGAATGCCCTATGTCATCTTATTTAGTACAGTTCTTTAGCAAGATTCAGTAACTGCCTATGTAAATATCTCATGGCAAACTCTTGTTCAGTTCCTCTTGATGGCTAACAGACAAATAAAGATGGCTTCCACAGCATTCAGAAATAACACTTTGTCTAAAGTTGGTGCATAAGCTACTATGTATGACTTTTAATCTTGGTTGAAGATTTGTCTTCATTGAACATCCAGATATGTTGGATTACAGCTGCTGGAAATGGTGGAGCTTAATATTTGGAGAACGTGTATTTCTTTTTCAAATGATTCTCAGGCAAGTGAGTTCACCTATTGTATATGTATTTTCATGTCCTTTAGACTTTTTGCAGTGCTGGTGAATTAAATACAGGGTGACCAAAACTAAATCTGCAAGTTGGTACATGCTGTGTACTGATGGCTTTGTGCAATTCTATTCTCAGATTTAAAGCTGCAAAGTGACACAATGGATTTCCTGTTTCCCTGGCTCCTATCTATCATACTGTAATGCTTTCCTTTGCTTTTTGTTTATATAGATCCAGGCTAAAAGAAAGGTATTTGAAAATTAAGGTACTTGTTAGGACTGGATAAGCCTTTGTCTGGCTTCTCAAATGCATTATATTGGAAGATCTTCTCCTTTGAAGTATGTGGTAAGAATAGGTTGAGAGATAAATTGAATCCTTCAATACAATATACAATTGTATGAGTCATGAGAACTTTGGAAAGGATCAGCCAGTTAAAGAGTGGAGATTTAAAGTGAAAAATAGTGCTCCAATTAGGGTTTGAGGAGAGTGGTAGCGGAGGAAAGCATATCTGAACAAGAAAGGATTTTGATGTGCATGGAGGCTAATTATAGGGTACTTGTGTTTTATTAGCTCAGTGCCCAAAATTTTGTAAGAACTCTTAATGGGACATACACTTCCTTACCAAGGAGCTCTTAAATGGTGTACAGTCTGGGTTGAAATTACAAGCTTTTATATAGGGGCCTGGAAGGTTTTCAAAATTATGTTGATTTTCCGTTTCAACACAATGCTCTTCAAAATTTTCCCATTCTTCATGTTTTAATTACTGAACAAATCTGTGCTTCAGTAGATAGTTTAAGGCAGTGTGCAAAACTTAGGAATATGCAAATTAAAAGAACTTTGAGAAGTTGGTTGATAGATGGATTTTATGCAGTTTGTTCTTCCAGGTCTTGAATTCAGTGATTGGATTCATTGAGTTGATATTGATATATAATTTAAACAATAAATTGCGAACATTGAATTATTTCAGTTATTAACTTTTACTGATCAGGGAGTTACATTTAATGGCCTAAATGGCCCCTTCCAACTCAGAGATTAAAATGATTGTAGAGTCAACTCATTAAGTATTAGAACACTTAAGATTTGTAATATACCAGATTACTTGAAACAGAGGAAAAACATAGTCCAAATAATGGAAATATGATCTGACCACTTTGGGAGAACCGGTTGTTAACTTTCTGAGCAGTTTGGCAAACTGGTGGTTGGAAGAAATCATTAGGGCAGAGAACCGGTTGTTAAACTACTTGAATCCCACCACTGATCTGACCGAACCTAACCTAACCTAACCTAACCTAACCTAACCTAACCTAACCTAACCTAACCTAACCTAACCTAACAACATGTTATCTTTATATTGTTTTCCCAAGGCATATTCCTTTAATAATACTTCTCTATTTAGGAGATGGAGAGAGTCAATTTGGTATAATGGTTAAGGCATCAGGCTAAAAACGGGAAGTAGCTGAGTTTACTCCTGCCTTAGGCATAAAATCAGCTTGGTATCCTTGGGCCAGTCATACTCTCTCAGCCTTAGGAAAAAGGCCATGGCAAACAATTTACATAATCTTGCCAAGAAAACTGCAGGGACTTCCCTGGCAGTTTCCCAGAGTCAAAATTGATTTGAAGACACTTAAAAAAAACATACACACATAAACCAGCTTACTCTATTTGTTCTTGATAACTACTTCTTCCTTCCTTTTCAAGCAAAACAGAATGTGTTTTGACTTTTTGTTGACTGATAATCCACATTCCTCTTGTAATTTAAAACATTCTTTCTCTCTTAGGTAGATGTAGACCTAGATCTAAAGCAGTGAGGAATTTATCTGTTGCATTAGAAACCAGTGTTTTCATATGATTTGGACTGTAATAGATAACAAGCTGCCCTCCAGATGTTTTGGCTACAACTTTCATAATTCCTGACTATGCTGTAACTAATGAGAGTTATAATCCAAAAATCTGGAGGACATTAGATAATTTAACTCTTATTTAGGGATTCAGTTCATATGCTTTAAGTTCTTTTGTGAATGGGGTTTGTACCCAAATACTGATTCGTCTGATTTTGATAATGCTATTTGAATATTATAGGGTTAAATTTAAATTTATGCTGTGTCTAGTATCTTCATGATAAGTAGTGATAATAAGCCCAACTTAGTCCATAGCAGAATGAATGCCTCTTGTTTCATAATAATTTTATTTTTTTTTACAAAACAAATAACAGCTAACATGAATTAACCACCAGGAAGAAAGCTAAAGAGGAAAAAGGTAGATACAAATAGGGATGCAGAATGATATAAAGAAAAAGAAAAGAAAGGAAACATATGTACAAAGAATAACTGCCAACTTCTTCTAAAGTTATAAGAAACACATTAAACACTTAGTTTAATACTATAATATGATGTCCATTTTCTCCCTAAAAGGAAAAATTTAAGTTTTAGCAATGATCAAATCCATGTCATAATTTGTTTTTTTTAATTTCCTGCAAAAATTCCACAAAAGGTTTCCAATTGTAGATACATTCCCTCACTGACTGAATGCCTCTTAATTGAAGATCATGGATCTTAGCCTACCATGCAAGTCCAGTGCAGATCAGTAGATCTTTTTAAACCCCTTGTTCTAAGGCTGAAAGAAAGTGACTGACTGAAAGGTTAGATGCCACTTCTAGTCTAGCACCTTAATTAACTACTTCACTACACTGACTATCATTCTCATATGAGTATGTATGTGCATGTGTGTATGTATCTATGTATGTGTCTAAAATCTCCCCCTCATGATTAGCAGGAAGCCATATTTGTTGGACAGAACTTTTTAGATTTATTTAAGATCTATTAAAGAGATAGTGTGCCCCCTTGGGATAAGGGCAGAAGTGGGTGTCATATTCTGTAACAACTGATTCGCCCAGAACTGAAAATGTGAGCGGGCGCGCATTCGTGCAGCATCAAAAGCCCGACGATTATATAGGACATGATAGCACAGGGCGGGTGGGTGGCCCAGCCGCTGGTTGGAACTACTGGTTCACCTGAACCAGTCCGAACTGGCAGCAGCCCACCACTGGATAAGGTGTTGTTAATTGTAGAGACGTGATTGTATGTTTTTTCAATATACTGATATTTCAGACTTTACAGAGTGATCTTTTTTATGTATAAAAAATTGAACAATAGTATGATTTCTATACTGAGGTATGAAAATGCAATACACACACGCACATACAGAGTGTATGTATGTGTGTGTGTATATCTCTCTATATATCTCCATATATATGGATATAAAAACTAAAATTCTAAAACCCACTTATGCATCCCTCTCCCTCCCCCCCTCTTTCACCTGGGGTCTAGTAAAAGTAAAATGTAGGTAAGAAGAATCACAAAATGTTATCTGATTCTGTGATCTTCAGTTGCTTAATCCATAATTAGATCTGTACAACGATTGACCATGAAGGGACTATTCTTTTAAAAGCATTCATCCAGAAAGAACAGTTTATGTGTATTTTCTTACAATTCTGCTTAGAGCCAGGGCTGCTAAAACGGTAAAGATTCAGAGGGGCAAATGGAACATTATTCTCTCAGTTGGGCAGATGGCTGTGACTTTTGTAACAATGGTATTAATAACCTCAGTAGGCTGCATAGGGAACAAAATGTGAAGTGATTGAGTTTATTTTGGTTATGTTTATAGTGAAGAAACAACCACATATTTTACTCAAAATGGAAAAAGTTGCTGGTACCTTGAATATGTGACAAATAGAAAGTCGTGTACATAATAATTTAAAAACTGATGAAAGACAATAATTTTTAAACTGGTGAGAAACTGAAAAGTAGGTTTATTGGATTATGAAACAATTAGATATGTTTCCATAGTTGAACTTATGTAGATTAATAACCACAGCTTTATGGATAAATTAATATACTGTAGAAAAATCATAGATTTTAGGGGGACTGTTTCACAGGATTATCATATACTTTATTATCAATTGCTGTAAACACTAATAATAATAGGCCCAAGTCAGGACCAAAAATATTGAAATGTGAAGAGTATCTCCAAATGTAAAGACATTAAACTATTATCTCTTCTTTTTCTGAGTAATATAAGCAAATGAATATTATTGTAACTGTACTGCCTTTATAAAGAGACTACCGGTGCCATAAAGGGAAAAAAGAAATGTTTTCATATTAGAAGATGAAGCTGATCTCTACCCCTGATGTGTATCTATGTGTGTGTCATTTAATTTACAGCTTTCAATTTGGACATCATCTTTGGAAGCAGCTTCCCTCATGAGATATGTATTGCCCTAAAGATGTGCTGGCTTTTAAAAATATGATGTGCTAAATTGTTACTGCTGGGTCCTCTTCAGTGTGTGACTTGGAATGCTGAACTTCAAGACTGCACAGCATCAAGGTCATTGAACTGCTTTTCTCATGGAGCAAAGGTATTTTTTTTTATTATGTAGCATTGTAAATCCTTTGTTTTAAACTTAATGCATCAGATACAGGTTTGAATAGTCTCATTGGTTTGGTCCGACTAGTTTTTCCCAGTAATTACCTTGGGTTTATTTTGGTTAAATATGCATTCAACCCATTCAATGATGAACAATTTGCATGTTCATTTCAGGATTCTTAAGATATTCAATAAGCGATGCAAACATAAAAGCAAATTTGAGGATGCAAAACTAAGCACATTCTTGTTACCTTACCATATACCTATTTTGAGGATGGACAGTACTTTAGTGTCAGAGCATATCCCGTACATCCAGAAATCCCAGATTCTGCCTCTAGCGTCTCTAAGTAGAATGGGAGGAAATCTGAAACCTTGGGAAAATCTGCCTGTCAATGTAGAAAATTTTCCTTCAACTGATTGGCTAGGGAAGTGCCAAATTGTTGCCCAATATAGTAAAAAAGGGTGCAAGGTTAAGAAGGTAATATTGTACCAAGTCAGTATAACAAATTGATCTAAAATAGCTTAATATATTCTTATTACATTCTTTTATTATATATATATATACATACACACACACAGACATATATACACACACATATTTTACAACTTGCTACACATCCTATATTTCAGAGTGCACGATTTATGAATCAGGACGACATTTGACCAAAAATTATATATCCAAGTTTCTTGTGCTAGAATGGCTTTAATGCTTAAGAAAATTATATGAATATCTTCTCAAGGTTCCTTGCAAAAATGAATCAAGTCATGGTTAATTTGATACGGAACAATCCCCCAGTGTCTTTCGTTATGTTGCTAAACTATCTGTGCTGTAGACAATTCTTTTCAGTTTCCCAAGGTTCTTATCTAACAGTCCCCAAGGATAACACACATCCCATGCTGCAAACCTGTGTAAATAAAAAATGGCTTTATTTCCACACAGCCATTACTCTGAAATTATGGAGCCATGATGTCAAGTGAGCTCATCAGATTGCGTTGCTTCTAATGGAGAAACTGCAATTGGTAAGTCAACATTCTAAGCATAGTATCATTTCTTATCACTGTTATCATGATTGTAATTTACTAAAAGTTTCTTGCTCATATCACTAAGAAAGCTTCATGCTTCTAACTTCTAATTATGCTTGAGCTACAGTCTTTTGGAATGCTAGAATTCTGCATTTTCTCTTAAAAGAAAGGTGCTATATGAAGATAGTGCACAATGATGCATAATTCTTGCAAAATAAACAAAACCCCTCCACATATATAACACATTACAATAATTAATTGCGATGGATAGTGAGAATGTAACTTGTAAAAAAGAAAAAAGAGGCAAATGCTATACAACGAATAATTAGAAAAAGAAATGAAAATAAAATTGCTAGCCTAGCCCTGGTATAAATCTATATTATGATTGCACTTGAAATATTAAGTGTATTTTTTGGCAATCTACTTTTAAAAAGATATTATAGAGCTGAAAAAATGCAGAATGGAATGAATCAAATGACTGGGGAACTAGACTAATTCCCCTACAAGGAAGTAAAGGAACTGGGGCTTTTATATTTGGAATAAGTAATTAAAGGAAGCCATGATAAAGGCATATAAAGTCATACATGGTAAGAAAAATGCAGCTAGGGAGAATATTTTTTCTCAGAATGTTAGAGCGCACAATCATTTATTATCATTAAATGCAGATAGTTTCAAGACTAATAAAGCAAGAATTTTTTTAAACAATGTGTACTTAAACTATTTAATTTACTGGATTTACATGGTGATGACCGACAAATTTTGTGTTCTGTCTAAATTTTTTTAAAAGGCTAGTTGAATTTATAAAAGACGGAGCTATCAATGGTTACTAGCTTGATGGCTATGGACTACCTCTGGAAACAGTGCATGTTAAGTGGCTGCTGCGGGGAGCAACAATGAACAAGATCTGTTGCTCTTCCATCCATATTTATGAGCTTCTCAAATGCATCTGGTTGACCAAGAAGACATATATTTTGTTGGACAAGGTGACTCTGCTCTGATCCAACAAGAGATCCCCCTACATTCTTAATGTGCAAATTATTTTGAAGAATTTTAATCCAGGAGAGGTTCAAATAATATGCTGTGTTTTTTCTTGTTCTGATTGAATTTCTGTGTATGTAACTTTAACATTTTTTTCCTGCTTAGATACAAATAAAAATTCATGCGCCTTAACTTGCAGAGAAACTATGCTGATACATAGTCCCCAAAAGCTAAATTAGATGTATTGTAGAGCAGGCATTTGTACTGGATACAAATTCAAATTGGCTAGTATAGCCTCAAAATGAGTGATTAGAGTTGAAGAAGCTCTCTCCCTCCTCCCTCCTTTTCTTTCTCTTTTTTTCTCTTTCTGTCTCTCTTTTCCTTCCCTCCTTCCTTCCTTCCCTCTCCTCCCTCCCCCTCTCCCTTCCTTCCTTCCTTCCTTCCTTCCTTCCCTCCCTCCCTCCCTCCCTCCTTCCTTCCTTCCTTCCTTCCTTCCTTCCTTCCTTCCTTCCTTCCTGCTGGAAACCATACTTGAGATGTTTCTGAAGCTGAAGCATTGACAGGTATCTGTTTTTCTAGTCAAAGATGCAAATTCTTTTTTAAAATAGTTAAAACTGATAGAATGAAAGGTAAAGTTAATTCCCAGTGATAAATTTTAAGTATTATACATTTGCCTAATTATTGATGAAAACATTTCCTTCTAGAATTACCTTTATGGCTAAAGATGAAGGAAGGAAAGACTGCCAATATTTTATGTCGCTGTGTTTGCACAAGTCAAGAAATAATGCTAAGACTACATTCTGAAAGATGGGATTTCCTGTCTCAGATTAAATTCTTAACAAGAATAAATTCTCTGGAGTGGCGTCCTATTATTCTGGGCTCTGCTAGAAGTGCTGCAAATATTTCTGCTTTGTCTGGCTTTTAATCTATGATTTATTATTGTTTTTGACTTCTAGTGACCAGTGGGGGAAGTGATTTTAAGGGTTAGATGTGTAATTAATCTCAATGCACGTTACTGTACAAATAAGTGAGACTTAATTTTTTTACGTTGTTTGAAGTGTTTACATTCAAAGAGCATATTAGAAAATCACTGCATCTATTTTTATGAATGTTGGCATATTAATTGTGCTGTCAAAAAATACAATTGTTTTGTTTTCCTAAGTTACACTAGAGGAGATGGAGCCCTGTTTCTTTAAAGCTTGTTCCAGTTTTGGGTATCACACACACCTCTCTCACTGTGATTTATTTATTTATTTAAATATTGGTTCAATTTATATGCCGCCCTTCTCCAGAGACTCAGGGCGGTTTATAATACGTTAAGCAATAGCCTTCATTACTTTTGTATATACCTGCTTAGTAGGGCTTTTTGGCCCCCCCTGAGCAGTGTTCTTTTTTATATAAAGTCAGCTTATTGCCCCCACAATCCGGGCCCTCATTTTACCTACCTCGAAAGGATGGAAGGCTGAGTCAACCTTGAGCCTGGTGAGATTTGAACTTGCAGTAATTGCAGGCAGCTGGTGCTACTTAACAGCACTTTAGTCTGCTGTGCCACCAAGGCACAGTTCCCTGCTCCACCTGATTTTTTTATTTTAACATTTTTAAAAAATTCATTCTTTCTTGAAGAGAAAAGGAACCTGGAATACTGTACAGCAAAGTTTTAGACTCTGCTGTCTTCATTGTAGGAATGGCTAGGGGTCACTTAAAGGTATTTGCAAAATGTTATTGAGAGAAATGAACATTCTGGGTGTGTGTGTGTGTGCATTTTATGTAGCCTTGTCTTTAGCTCACAGCCATTTTATAAGTGGGTATTTCCCCCTTATTACAAAATTTAATTCTAAGAGAATGTCTAAAACAGATTCTTAACTCATTACCCCTATTTTAAAATAATTCTGATCAGATTATGTGGTGCCAGCAAAAATTCTATGTTACTACATTATTATTATTTTAACTGGATTCTAGTAACAGCAATGTACTTTCTATCCTGCCTTTCAATGATGCAATCAGAGCAGCCAACATTATTGACAAATTGCTTTTGGAACAGAAGGTTTGTAAAGGATAATGTGATACTGTGTTTTGTTAGAGATGGGAGAAAATGCTTATCTCTGTGTTCAGAGGGCAGCTAGTAAACCCAAACTGGCTATATATGAAGATACCTTCAATAGAGACCCTAACAAGATAATTTTGAGTGTTGCTTGGCAGAGGTTCAACTGCATTTAATCCCAGATAAGTAATATGGGTTAGGAGTCTAACCTTAACACATTTAAGTTCTTCTGCAATTTGTTCCTAGCATGGAAAATGATTTTTATTTTATGCATTTTCAGAAGCAGTTGTACATATTATCATTGTATAATGGTAATTTATTGTAAATTTCAGTCACTCTTGATTTAAGTATCTACTTGATGTATTATCATTGTTTTTTATTTACAAACACAGAAACATAAAACAAACGTAAAACACAAAAAGAAGAATCTAAATCAGGAACAATAAAGTAAATGGAATAAAACAATTGGCAGCAGTTCAGGAAGAAGCCATTATGCGAGCAGTCCATTAAAGCTAAAAGCAATATATCCTCTTCAAAAGCCTAGCAAAATAAAAACTTCTTTGCTTTATGTGCAAAGTTGGATGTTGGAGAGAGACTTGATTTATTAAGTCCCTCAGAAAAATGAAGGCAAGTATTGGAGAAAGCCTTCAGAAGCAAAGTCTTCTGTTGTGCATCTGCAATCTAAATAAATTAATCTTGTTGCAGCTTCAGAATGGAACTTTCCTAGACTGGAGCTCACTTAATAGTTGTAGTTCCAAAGTTGGTAAATGATATTGTTTTGTCGGATGGTTGATGGCTCTCTATTGTCTTATCTTCCTTACTTTGCTTCCTTCAGATCGGTTGCACTTCAGCTTCTTTAATAATAAGAGCTGAAGTCTAGGTCAGCTGGACGGTATCAGGTTATAGAAAGCTGATGTGAAAGATTATTTGCATGGAACATTTTTTTCCTGCTAAAAAAAGTCCCTTTTTCCTGTTAAAAAAAGTCCTTTTTTCCTTTTAAAAAGTCCTTTTTATGTTAAGAAAAGTCCTTCATCTTATTCATGCATGCTTTCATTTTTTCTATATACCCATGGTTTTTTTTTAATCCTGTGCTTTTGACATTGTCTTAAAAGCATGTTTTATGGTTTAAAAATGCTAATGTAAATTAATGAAGATTGTGAGCAACTGAAGTTTGGCTGCATAGAATTCATACCCATTTGAGCTTGGAATTTATATTACCATCTGGTACAAGTTGAAAGTCTGACAACATTGGAAATACAGGATAATTAAAAAAACAAATGTTGACATAAATGCATGCGTGCGCGCACACACACACAAAATACTGAGAAGTGATACAATAATTAATAATTCTGTGCATTTCCCTAGTTTCTTTTACTTGCTTGTATTACAGATATAATAAAGGGTTTTCCCCACTTCCATTATGTCTGATTCTCAGAGCCTGCTGGGACAAGTCCCTTCAGTTTTCTTGGCAAGGTTTTTCAGAAGTGGTTTGCCATTGACTCCTTCCTAGAGCTGAGAGAAAGTGACTGGCCTAAAGTCAATCCAGCTGGCTTTGTGCCTAAGGCGGGACTAGAACTCATGGTCTTCTGGTTTCTAGTCTGATGTTTTAATCACTACACCAAACTGGCTCTCATGATAAAAGTAAAGCAGCTCTAATACAAGATAAAGATAGGCCTTGACTTATGACCACAACTGAGCCCAAAATTTCTGTTGCCAAGTGAAACATTTGTTTCACTTTATGACTGTTCTTGCCACAATTGTTAAGTGAATCCCTGCAGTTGTTAAATTAGTAATGTGGTTGTTAAGTGAATCTGGCTTTCCCATTGAGTTTGCTTGTCAGAAGGTCACAAGGTAAATCACATGATGTTGGGACACTGCAACCGTCATAAATATGAGTTAATTGCCAAGCGCCTGAATTTTGATCATGTGATCATGGGGATGCTGTAACAGTTGTGTGAAAAATAGTCATAAGTCACTTTTTTCAGTGCTGTTGTAACTTTGAATAATCACTAAACGAACTATTATAAGTCAAGGACTAGCTGTAGTTGTAGTCCTTCTTTTGCATGCTGCCTTGAATGACTTTCCAGTCTGTGAGAATTTTGGCAGTAATACTTGAAAAGCGGGACCTCTAGAACTGGCATTTCTTGTAACAAGAATTCATTCCTCATTTCTTAGAGATAACAAGATTGTAAAGTTAGGTTTTTTTTAAAAGGCAAGACATTTTTAAAAAATGCAGCGTCAGTGCAAACATCACTTTTTGAGCCATAAGCATAAACCTGATTTTCTTTCATTTTCATAAGTTAGAAATGGAAAACATGGTTCCTGTAGGCAAAGGAAAGGCTTTTGGAGCACTTGCCATAATTGAGGAGGTGGAGAATACTTGAACACTTTCTAAAACGAGGAGTGAATACACTGCATCTGCTTTGTGTAGGAGTGCATCTCTGAATTCTATCTGGCAGCTGTAGTATCCAGCTAAAATACTGTTCTCTAACTCCTACGCTGCCAATATTCTTCCTACACCATCTTTCTTTGGATAAAATCCCTCCTGTGAGAATAGTAGAGCTAGATACCTTAGGGACTCAGCCTGCAGGTTGTTGCTGGTAAAATACCACTCTGTGAACAAAATCCTATAGGTCAGTCTTGCTGAAGATAATTCTGTCGGTTTTGGCTTCACGCTTTATCTTCTGCGGTGCATTCATAAATATAATCAAAATGACATCAACTTTTAACAGGCAGATGGTTAGATATCTGAAGGAATTTAAGTCCGACTTTTTTTTAAAAAAGCTTTTTAATAATACCCTACTGAGAAAGCATCTCTGGATCATGTTTCTGGGAAAGGTGGGCTTGCAGTTTTGTAATCTTAGCCAAACAAGAGTGAGCAGAATGAGAAAGAATTTCAGTTTGAGCAAATGCAAATCTGATGGTGAAGGAATCCTTTTGGCCCTAAGGGACAGGTGAGTAGATTTCTATGATCTAGACCTTGGCTTGAAGAGTAGCAGGAGATACTGGTATTTATATCATAGGATGGAAGATATTTTTCCCTTGTTTCTTCTAACCCAGGGGTTCCCAAACTTGGCAGCTTTAAGACTTGTGGACTTCGACTCCCAGAATTCTCCAGCCAGCATAGCTGGCT
>WNWU01000016.1:30766916-30800680 GCA_012654045.1 Ptyas mucosa | reverse complement strand
AGCCAGCTATGCTGGCTGGAGAATTCTGGGAGTCGAAGTCCACAAGTCTTAAAGCTGCCAAGTTTGGGAACCCCTGTTCTAACCAGAGAATTCTGTCGGGAGACTTGCTCCCTGCTTCTCTAAAGGCCTGCATCTTCCTCTCTCCGGTTAGCAGTCTTAATGGCATAGTGAGGAGATAAAAACCTTGATTTCTGACTTGAGTTGTCTTTTCTCAGAAAATAAATAAAAGTCCTATCTACTGTATTAATCTACAACTAGATCAGTGGTGGGTTGTTACCGGTTTGCACCGCATCGGGCGAAACAGGAGCAGCGGTGGGAGGCTCCGTCCACCTGCCCGGATGCTTCTGCGCCATGTGCAAAAGCACCACGCGCGCACAAGCAAAGTGGTAGCAACAGGATTTGGAACCCGCCCCTGAACTAGATCATAACTGGAAGATATTGACAACCAGGGGATATTATTATTAGTTTAGGTAATCATTGCCAGTAGAACAGCGAAGGCTGTAATATTTTCAGGGTGTAAATTGAGAACATGAGAAGGACTAGTTATTTTTGATCAGACTCTTATCTGGTCAAAATTCAGTTTTGTCAGTTTTGACAATGCACAATCACATCATTGGGGAAAATAATATCTCTTAGCCAATGATATTGGATGTAATTCACAGTAAAGCTGGGTAAGGCTTCTTCGTAAGAGAGGCTTTATAATATATGGGTCAATGTACAATCCCTTTCTTCAAATTATTTTAACAATCACATCCTTTTGCAGCCCTTCTTGGCTGCTTCAGAAACTGTTTTTTGACAGTTTCTACACTTTTTGCGAAGGATTTGTCCATGGCTAATACAAAGCTTTCATAATTAGTAGCCACTGCTTACCTTTTATTCCATTGATAATATAACTATATTTAACAAATAAAAAAATAAATCATTAAATGTTATTTTAATTCATTTTCAAGTGCAAATAGGTTTCTTTTCTGCAAGATCTTTAGTGAGACTATTTTATATATGAATGTTATCTTTGTCGGAATAGAATCACCTACTATAGTAGATCTCTCCCTGTCTAAATAAACTACTTTATAAAAAATGCATCGGTATGTACATTTAATAACTAAAAAGGATATACTCACAATTGGTTGCCAAATAAAAGCTTTCTGTACAGGAATCCTTATTATTTAGAGAGCAAAATAAATCACAGTGCAAAGATGTAACATAGTTTGAATTAAAAAGGAGTATCTGAAAGTCAAAATCAGCCTGTAGAATTTTGCAGCATGGGTAGAAGGATGGACAGAGCTGCCAAGCAAGAAGAAGTCACAGTGGTCTCCATAGGTGCTTGCCAATTTCATCAGAAGACCAGGAGTGGTATTAACTCCACATGCGTTGCCACTTTTGACCATGTGTGTGGCATTTCCATGTATGTAGAAAAGGAGCAGGGCTTGCAATGCAATGCTGCTGATAGCAGTCCAAACTTCCCCTCTGGATGCCAGATGATATTTTTAAGGATCAGTTTTCACAGAAGGATGGAGCTCAAGGATCTCGAGAGAGAGCTTTTAACATGCATTTTAAAAACATATGCTTTTATTAATAACACATGTCTTTTTGAATGACATTATGGTCCAGAATTCTGAAAGACTTTTGATCACAAAATCCCAAATATCTTTTTATAAATGTAACTTAGGGACTCAACATATTTACATACCCCAAGAACTTACCTCCTGCAAGGTCAGAAGTTAACAGCTTGAAATGCAACTAGTTAATTATCATAAGGAAGGACGGATGGAAATTGCTCTCCTACCCCAAAAAGGAAAGTTTACCTACTGCACAGCAGGAGGAAAAGGTGTTAGAATTTGCACCTTAATTAAACTATAAATAGATCTTGCATTTGTTATATAGCAGTCACTAAAATTTTCTCCTGTCAGTTTTATTATTTACAGTAAATCTGCTTATCAAAGATTTGCATTCTGAGATTACAGTATTACATTTGCCTCCTTCCAGTTCTAATGTTTGCCAAGAAAAGGCTGACAATACCTTTAAATATAGCATCACAAATGACTCCATTCTTGCTGAGATCAGTGTTTCTCCCCAAGGTCTCTCTTGCTGCCATTTGGCTCACCTGTTGATTGCAGCAAGTGCGAAGAAAATGTCAGCATTAATAAAGACATTCTAGGACTTTAAATGCTTAAAATACTTTAGGGGGGCATCATCCCATCTTCTGTTCCCTTGAATTTATGGAGAAATTTAATGATTATTTTTAGCTCCATTATATTTTTTCCATTAAAGCCACGAGGCATACTGTATGTCGAAGCTGGAGTCCTTGCTGCTCTCTGAGCTTGGTTATTTTCTTGCAGCTGTTTCAATACCTGGCCAGGTAACATAATCAGTGTTTGCATTTATAACCTGCAAGAAAACCAAACTCAAAGAGCAGCAAGGACCCTGAGCTTCAAATGCTCTCTGCTATTGATATTTTGAAGGTGTTGGGCAGGAGTATTATTTTGATCCCTGTTCCCATGTCAAACATACATTTTGGACCAAAGACAGATAAATCGTTGGTTTCTGAAGTCATGGGTAATTAGGGACTTTAGGTCAGCTTATTATCCTCCAAAGTTTTAAACCATTTGAATAATTGAAAGAAGAATGGGGTTTGCTTAAAATTGTAAAATTTTAGCCCTTAGCCTAATTTTAGCCCAAATTTGGCCTTTAACAGAATCTAAGGCTCCCAAATTATTATGTATTGGAATATGCATTAGATTCTAAGTCTACAGTATTTTTATAAAGTAATGTATTACTATGGTGAATATTAGACACTTGCAAAAAAACCCATATCTGGCATAAATTACCATACCATATTAAGAAATCAATGGCTAAGAAATTAATATTAAATATGGTTCTTATAATCTTAGCTCAACAAAAGATTATTGTTCCTGTTATAAAATAGAAGTGTAAAATGGATGATGAGACATATATTTATATGATTGATTTTGTCCTGTTATTGCTGTGCTTTGATTTCATAGCCATAAGCTTGTCAGCATGCTGTATTAACAATCTGTAGAGTTTAAAGATATGAATGTATTTTTAATATATAGTAAAAAATTGAAATTTACTATATGAAGATTTATAGATGTATCAAGCATGGAAGATAGAAAACATTATTCTTTCACTGGCTGCTAACATTTACTGCGAGGCAAGAGAAATTGAAAGAAGGGAATGCATCGATTCGTAACTTTAACAAGCTCTATGCCCGTGATGGCGAACCTATGGCACGTGTGCTAGAGGTGGCACACAGAGCCCTCTCTGTGGGCACGTGTGCCGTCACATTGCTCTTCTGGTTTCTGAAAAATGGCCCAAAAAACGGCCTGAAAATGGCCCAGAAAATGGTCCAAAAAACAGCCTGGAAACGCCCCAAAAATGGCCTGAAAATGCCCCCCAAAACAGCCTGAAAACATCCTGAAAAAGCCCCCCAAAATAGCCTGTAAATGGCCCGAAAAACAGCCTGAAAAAGGGCCTGAAAACAGCTCAAAAAACAGCCTGAAAACGGTTCAAAAAACAGCCTGAAAATGGCCCGAAAAATGGCCAAAAAAACCAGGCATACATGTACCGGCCAGCTGGTCTTTGGGTTTCCGGTGCTCTGATGCACGCACATGCACACACATGTACACGTGGTCTGGTTTGGGCACTCGGTGCTGAAAAGGTTCGCCATCACTGCTCTATGCCTTTAATAACCTCCTTTTGTTGCTATTATGCCAGTGTCAGAATTCCCTGTGGGACAGGACATTTTATGGTGATACAGTTTTCTTCCAGATAAATAATTGATGGGTATTTAGTTATGAGGAATGGTGATGTCTGTTTCAATAATAGAAATTGAAAGTACTTTATTTTAACAAGAAAATAAGTAAAAGTATATGGAGAAAATTGGAATATGAATACGAAAACCAAGAATTGATATTACAAAAGCGATTGTTGCTAAAAGTAATATTTCAAAAGCAGAAAAAAAAATGAAGAAGGGGAACAAAAGCGCATTTATCATGTTTTTCTTAGAAAAATTAGCTGAACTCTGCCTTGTTTATCAGTATTTTAGTAGTAATTTATCAAATCAAAAATATAAAATGCAAAATTTGCAGTAATCTTTGTATTTCAGTCAACTATAGGTTCAAAAAACGTGAATTTGTGGGATTCAATCATTCCTCAGATGAAGCCGCTCAGTGAAACATGGAAATCTTTATAATTGGCATTATATCTTTGGAAAATATAGCTGATGTGAAAGTGCTAAGTTTGCAATTCATAGCACATTTCTTAATCAAGCTAATAATTAATATTTCATAACTGGAAATAGTTCTTGAAAGCCACTATATTTATTAATAAACCTTTATTAATTTTGTTAATGTGCTCATTGGACAACAGGGGGTTATACAAATTAATTTTATATCCAAGATGCTTCTATATCTACAGAACTTACAGAAAAGAAAAATCTGTTTTCTTTTTCTCCTTTTTATACAGTTATGAGTTCTTAGGAGTTTGAATATTGTTCTAAGAAATGGGATGGTGCAATAGGGATTACCGGTAGGTAATTATAAACAGGCAGGTGCCAAAATTATCCTCAGAGGAAGACAAAGAGTATTTCACAGGTTTTAGATCTATGACGTTGAAGGTACATGAGTCAGAAAATATGCTTGCACAATGGCTGGGAATGGCATTGCTCAAGCACTTTAGGTAAATATAGGTAATCTGTGACTTACAACCATTTGCTTAGTAACTGTTCAAAGTTACAGTGGTGCTGAAAAAAGTTATTTAAGATTGGTCTTCGCACTTATGACCATTGCAAAATCCCTGCGGTCATGCGCTCAAAATTCAGGCACTTGGCAATCAGCATGTATTTATAATGGTTGCATTGTCCTGGGATCAAATGATTGGCATTTGTGACCTCTTCAGCTGGCTTCCAACAAACAAAGTTAGTGTAGGAAACTGGATTCATTTAACAACTATGGATATTTGCTTAACAACTGTGGCAAAATAGGTCATAAAATTCGGTATAACTCACTGAATGACTGACTCACTTAGCAACGGAAGTTCTGATTCTAATTGTGGTTGTTCAGTTGAGGACTTCCTGAATAGTTTTAATCGATTACAGTAATGGGGTATGGTTTGTACAACTAAAGAAAGATGTGTAGATCTTTGATACCTGATGCATGGAGGTGGATTAGGTTAGTTTAAATCAGATTTAAACCCAAGTGACTTGGAGTCAGAGTTTCTCAAGCAATTCCATTTTGCATAAAAACTTTGCATAAAATTGTTTCAGGAACAAATATAATGTACCAAATGTGTAAACTAATTTTTAGATTTGTCCCAGAGATCCACTAACTCTTGCTTAGTGTTGGCAACCTGTGTTATGCAATCCTCGAAACAAGTACTAGTCTCTTCGGTTTTAAAACTAGAGAGTAGAAAAGACTCAGTACATCAAGGGGGGGGATGAAAGAATTTGGGGAATAGAAAATTTCACTGCTAAAATAAATAGGACACAGAATAATTTGTCTGGCTACAAACATGTAAGTACAGTTGATATGGTTAGCAGATGGTATTGCATTGAAACAAAAAAATCACATATATGTTGAAGAACTGTAGGTCAGTGATAAACAAGAGTTTGTAAGATGTGTGGCAACTGATACATAAATGTATGCTTGTAAAGCAGTCAGATAAACTGGCAATTGACTAGGGTCACAAAGTCAGACTGATCATTTTGCTTCACGGTTGATTGATAACAGAATGCAATAACAGAATTGGAAGGAACGTTGGAGGTAGTTTTCACTTTGTTTACCAAG
Organism: Ptyas mucosa; assembly: GCA_012654045.1. Classification (NCBI taxonomy): domain Eukaryota; kingdom Metazoa; phylum Chordata; class Lepidosauria; order Squamata; family Colubridae; genus Ptyas; species Ptyas mucosa. Next base: position 30,794,876 of record WNWU01000016.1, on the reverse strand, counting down.
ATACCAGGGAATCTTTAAAGGCAAGTTTCTCGTTTGTTTAGTGCCAGTATGCTGGCTGGGGAATTCTGGGAGTTGGTCCACCACATCTTAAACTTGCCAAGATTGGAAAATGCTGATTTTGTGCTTCAAGAGACTTGCTCTTGAGATTGTTTTTTATGTAAGCCTGGATTGTGTTTTTGCAAGACCATCTAATGTTATACTGTACGTCATCGGCCCTTTTTGCTGACTGAAACAGAGTTGGAGCAACTATAGTTGCAGAAGCAAAGAACAGCTTTTCTTCTTAGTGCTCTATCTGAAAACTGAAACTTTCTTTCATATGAGTAAATAGTTGCATTCACAGTTTGGGATCGGAACTGTATAGGTAGTCCTCGACTTACAACAGTTGATTTAGTGACTGTTCAAAATTATAACAGCATTGAAAAAAGTGACTTATGATCATTTTTCAGACTTGCACCACTGTACCATTCCCATGATCATGTGATCACAATTTGATGCTTAGCAACTGACTCATATTTATGACGGTTGCAGTATCCTGAGGTCATGCGATCACATTTTGCAACCTTTTGACAAGCAAGATTCACTTACCCACTGTGTTACTAACTTAACAACTGCAGTGATTCAATTAATAACTAGGGCAAGTAAGGTCGTAAAATGGGGCAAAACTCACTGAACAAATGTCTCATTTAGCAATAGAAATTTTGGGCTCAGTTGTGGTCGTAAGTTGAGGACTACCTGTATTTGATTCCAGTTATTTGGACTTCATGCAAAATCTTGCTTCTTTGCTTCTATACAGGCACCATTTGATTCTGTTCCTTAGAGGGTTGATGATGGAGAATCAAAACAAAATGAAACAAAAGGTCAGGATTTGCAGTGGCATATTAGATATCATAAATTTCCTTCAGCTCCTATTCTCTTGTTGCTAGACAAACTAGTTGTTCTTTCTAATGGGAAAATCCTGTACTATCACTGAAAGCAAATGGGAATGAATGGCAAGCCATTAAATGACATCAGCTCCTGGGTGTATCTTATTTCAGTTTGCTATGGCATGTTTACAATAAATGATCTGGCTCTCAAAAAGCCTTAAATGAATGAAATACTTTGTGCATGATGTCGCCCTTTTTGCATCTAGGATATCAGCACATAAATCATTGATTTTCTGAAATGTTTTATATATTATTAAAAATGTATTTTTAAAAATTGTGATCAAACATTTTTGATCCTGCTAATTAAATGAAATAAATACATTGCCAGGAATTGTCTCATTATTTGAAATATTACTTGTCCTTGTTTATAGAGAATTATGGATAGGCAAGGACATCCAAACATATATTTAACTGAATAGGCAATCGGTCATGATCATATATTGATTAGGTTGATGCATATCTTCTAAAATGATGTAACTGTATAATTCCATGGGCATTCTTTTAGATGTTTGCTTCCAAAATAGTTTAATGTGGAAGAACTTGTATTTTTGTAGAAGTTGGGGAATTTTTTTTTTACCTTGACATAATGTGCTAATTATCAATGTTATCAATTTATCTGGTGAATCCATTAAACAGCACCAATATTCAGATTGGTTGCTAAGGTGCAATGCTGAACATTTACTGTTATGTGTTTTCCCACTCCAAAAATAATGTATAAAAATTGGGATCGGGTTCTAGAGGCAGATGTAAGTAAAGATACTAGGTGTAATAACAGAGGGCATAAGAAGACAATCTTGATTAACTTGAAAGCCTTGTAGGCAGGAAACTACTGGAAGGATAGTCTGAATATATTTGGAAGCACCAGATTGAAAAATACCAAGATAGATCATTGAGATTGCAATCTTTTATCTTACTGAGTTTGGAACAAGTGTACAAAAGATTAGGCTGTTAGTAACATGTAGTGTTCCTCACTTCTGCTAATTGTGGAAAGTTCACTGTTATAGTGAACTATTAATGGAAGTACCTACAAGCCTTACAGATACTTCCATATGACATGATATGACATTATAGAAATATATATATGAATGACAGAGCCACGTAGTATATAAAATTACCTTCCACAAAGGACTGATTGATTGCCTATAATCTGTTGGCAATGGCTGTTGAGATGTATCTGAGAGGGTGCATATAAAACATGTTTTCATGCAACGTGTGCTATTATATGAATACAGTAGCTTTCTGCAAGGCCTTTAACACCTGGTTTTATTACTGAACCTTGAGCCCTGGACCTGTGGGTGAGCCCATATCATAGATATGTTGATTGCGTTGGTTGGTTTTTATCTTGGCTGTTGTATAAGTTATTTTTTTATTTTGTTATGTTGTTTTTACCTGGTTTTTATTCATTGTTAGCCTCTCAGAATCATCTGTTTGAGACAGGGGCTGTATAAATCAAGTAAGCAAACCAATTAAACATCCAGAATCACACAGGTGAAATGAGTGAAGTAGAAATTTGATAGAATAAAATAAAATAAAATAAAATAAAAAAGCTGATTATGCATTGGGGCCATTTATTTATTTATTTACTTTATTATTTTTACAAATAACTCAAGGTAGCAAACATATCCAACACACTGTTCTTCTCCTATTTTCTCAACAAAAACAACCTTGTGAGGTGAGTTGGGCTGAGAGAAACTGACTGGCAAAGGGCACCCAGCTGGCTTTCAATGCTAAGGCAGGATTTGAACTCAATGTCTCTTGCCTGGTGCCTTAATTATTAGACCAAACTGGCTCTGGGCAGGCACTGACAATTAATTTAATTCACTCAGACACATTTTTATACCTCTGTAACAGTATAGTGTAATATATAAAACGTGTGTCAAGCTACATAGCATGTATATTGAAAGCTGGCAGCTGACTCATATTCTTCTTGAAATATTAGTTGAATAAAAAGGTTTTATTTGTAACAAGATGAAAACAAAATCAAGATGAGAGAAAGATGTGAGGTATTAGCAGTCTCATGATCTGCTGGGAATGTCAATAGTGTTGGAAAGTAAATTTGAAGCCTTGGGTAGTTTTCCTCTCTGTGGTAAACAGACACAAATATAGAAATGTATAGCTTAATACTGAGATATTGATAAAAGACAATGCACATCAGCTGGAATACAATGGCAAATCTCATTTTGAAGTACAGGCTACTCTATCTTTATGACATTTATAATCAAAAAAGGAATTTATTTGTTACTAAGAATTCTTTTTTTTATATTTGGGAAAAAACAGCTACCTACACTACATTAGCCCTCTCCAGTCTAGAAGCATCCAAGATACGTTGGATCATAACTTCCAGAATTCCCATTTAGCATCGTCAATCAGGAAAGTTAGACTGTACATCCTATATATTTCACTATTAGAGCTGTGCAAGTCCTTCAGAAAAGTGCTTTAGAATATGTAGGAGAGCACAAGATGCAGCTCTTTTTAAATCAATTAACAAGTGTAATTTTTTCCAAACTTTGTGTGGCTGTACTTTGAATGTGTCTACATGCATAGCTACTTCTTTTAAAACAGGATAATATCTTGTAGGAAGTTAGCACCTAGCCCTTTCCTGGAAGAATGAAATATTTTAGGAAATATTAAAAAGGCAGAATATTATGTTTCCCTGGTTGAGAAATGGAGAAACATGTTTTAAAGACAAAGCAACTCCCACCTTCCTGACTCCCTCCCTTTGTTAATGGGCCAGAGGCAGAAACTCAATCTTTCAATCTTTGAAACTCATCTGCAACACAATAGCAAGAGAAACTAATACAATGGGACCCATCTAGGACAGAAACTCACCACATGGCACCTGGGAAGATTACATCAGCCAGCAAGGTTAGCTAAAACCCCCACCCCCTGGGAGTCTGATAACCAATCAGGATACTCTTTCGGGGCCCCAGGAAGTTCAAAGCCAGAGAAAGCATAAAACCTGGGGACTCGCTGTATCTCGACCCTTTTCTGTTCAGGAACTCAAGCCATGTGATCCTGTCCACCATTAAACCATCTTTCCAAGCAGTCTCCATGTTTCCAGTGTCTTTTTCCCCACTTGGAGCTGAACCCAGAAGGATATTTCTTCCTACAACTTGTTTAATCATTTTAATATTTTTTTACAATATTTGTTAATATGGATTAGATTTTGATTATTAAAGAGAAAGATGAAAGGAATTTAGACCAATGCATTATCAGCAATGCATAACTGGAAAGGAGGATTATATATTTATATTGTTAGATATTTCTGTTAATTTTTACTGGATCTTTGTTGATTAATAAGGAGAAGTGAAGATTTAGAGATGAGTTAATAGAAAAATGGGCTGGGATGTGGATTGAAGATATATATGAATTGAAGAGACAGTGATCCATTATTTTATATTGACTATACTTGCTGAGGATGAAGGGGATATTTCTTTTTTAACCATTTTCTTTATGGGTAGGAGATTTTTTTTCTTTCTTCCACACTTTTGAATATTTTTTGTATTTTTTTATTAGGTTCTTGTATTGCTTTTATTTTAATATCAATCGTAATTACTGAAAGCAGAGTAACATGGAGACAACTGGAACAATTTTTCAAAGTTATTGCACCTGCATGAAAAAAGATATGATTGCTTTAATGATTAAAAAACAAAACGGTACATTGAATGCACTCCTGCAAGTTCCAAAGCAGCCATTTTGAAGGATTTGCACAGCCTTAATAATTACCTTTCAGTGGTAATTACAGACTATCTGTTATTTCACAAGATGTCTTTCAGAAGACCGTGCCTGAGAAACTGAGTTTTGGTTGCTACATTTCTGAAGTGCTTGAAGTTGGGGAATATGGGCTTGTTTGTCTGGATTTTTGCTTATTTGTTCTAAAGGCAGTTTGTTGGTCATTCATTGTTTTCAGTCAGACACCAGTCCTTTTTAATCTCTGGTGGATATTATTCTGCTGTGTCAGTATAGAATTCCTTTGTCCAGAAAAGTTTTCTTTGTTCATTTGAATTAAAGTTAGATAAATATTTAGACATATTGATTATATCTGTGCTAGTGAAGAGATGTCCAAGTTGTTTCATAAAACAAGGATGCCAACATGCACAGAAACAGTATATCTGCTTTATATTTAATTGTTTTTCTACTAAGGTATAGATATGTGCTTCCTAACCTACCAAATTTACTCTTAAATAATATTTGAAATGCATTACCATACTTAAAGAAATAAAGTGGTTTTTCAGCAGGGCTCATCTTCCTAGAGTTTTACTTATAATTAAAAATTATCTTGTAAGAACTGTTTGAACATTTAGCAAAATGCAGCAGCCTGCATGATTTTGTGCAGATCTCGGTGTGCACATGTATCACCGCTCCTGCGGGAGCTGCATTGGTTGCCAATTTGCTTCCGGGTACAATTCAAGGTGCTGGTTGTCACATTTAAAGCCCTTCATGGCTTGGAACCATCTGAGGGGCCATCTCTTGCCAGTCACATCTATCTGACCCACTAGAGTGGGGAGGCAAGAAATGTTGTGGCTCCCGTCCCTTAGAGAGATATATCTGGTGGGATCCAGAAGAAGGGCCTTCTCTGTGGTGGCTCCCTCTCTTTGTAACATCATTCCCCCAGAGATTAGTATGGCCCCCACTCTAACACTTTTCTGGAAGGCGTTAACAACCTGGTTCTGCCAATGGGCCTGGGGAATCCAGAGTGGGATGGAGCCCATTAAATGACTAATGTGATATTTTGTTGTCAGGGTAAGGGGTGGGGGGCTATTATATTATTTTATTATTTTCCTTTATTAGTTTTATTTTTTATATATATGGTGTTTTTATACCTCATAAGCCGCCTTGAGTCGCCATGTGTGAATAGGCAATATGTAAATCTTCAAACAAACAAACAAACAAACATTTTCTCAGTGGTTTCAGGTCAATTCAAATATTCAAATCTTTTAAGAATCCAATGTATCATATCACACTGAGTTAGAGGAAAGAATGGAAAGTATAAGGAGGAGTGAAGTGGTTGGGAAGGGAAGTAAAGGAGCTAGCAAGAGGAGAGAACTTTAGATTTCAGCTACTTTTTAAAATATGTCTAAAAAGAAGATATACAACCATATGAATGTAAATAATAATAGAGGCATACTTGCTTACCCACCTGTGTACACGTCTCCCAGAGGGATGGTTGACAAGCAAAATATTCCAACTACTGCAGAGCCACTTTGCTAAAACGGGACTAAGTATCGTGCTGGTAGAAAATTCCATAACATTAAAAAAGTTTTTAAATTACAAATACCTAAATGGACAGCAACTTAATAGTTATGATTATAAGACCAATTTTTATTATTTTTATTCAGACAACAGTATTAACAATCCATTTTGCTGTTCTAATTTAAATGTTCTGATGTGGAAAATAATATGACTTGCTTGTACTGGAAATGTTAGAGAAATAAAAAGAGGAAACTAAAGGTGAAATTCAATATGAATGCCTTTAAGTAGAAAAGCAACTAAAGATCTCTTTAATTACAACCTAGATTGTAGCTTTGCCCAAAACCATGTTTATCTTTAGAAGGTGTTAACTTAGAGCAAGCTTTTGAATAGAATTGTATATGTGCACTTAAGAATTACCTCATGCTCTGAACTCCTGCAACCTTTGAACTATCTTGAGCTGTGAGACGTGTTGCACAAGCAATTAATATGGACAATTTGGGGCTGCTATTTCTCAAGAGTCTTGGATTCCCTATAAAATTTGAAGTACACATATTAAGAACTTGCTCATTTAATTTGATAATTACTTCATGCTGGTGTTCTGGGTAGACATGACAGAGCTGGTTCTTGATTTAGAGGCAATTTGTTCAGGTCACCAAGGGCAGCATTCTTTGCATACTTAAACTTGTAACTTTGGGTCATTCTCTCCCCCTTTTCCCAAAATGAGAATGTGGTTGATTTAAATGCTTGCTCTTTTTGCTGTTGTAAAGCATACCTGAACAATGTTTCAAAGACCAACTGCAATCCCTACTCTGCTTATTTGTGATCACCTGGGGAATAATAGATACTGAATGTTGTGTGCCTGCTTCTTCTCTGCAGAGAGATCTGTGGGACTGAAGAATAAAGTAAGGGAATGTAAAGATTTGTTCCTATTGCTTGGAAGAATTTCAACACCGAAGTGTTAACCATATCTGCTGACAATGAAGGATAATTTTTAGCTTGTTCTGGTAAAAGAGGAGCACAAGGCTTTTAAAGAGCACCAATGTGCATTGTTCTAAAGGAGATGATGCTTTTTCTTCAACAATTTTGAGGATAGGTAACTTGAAGAAAATAATTTAGTGAATTCTTTGACCACTGGGTATGTAGAAGCTCCAACAACAGGCACATGCTTTCTGATGATAAATCTTCAGGATAATAAGGAATATTTGAAGCTCTGTTCCAGTTTATAAGAAGGTTTCTCCAGCAATTTGAAAGAGAACGTTTTATTTTTGCCTATTAACTTTGTGTCTTTTTCACAATTTGTGTCTGGTATGTTCTGTGTTTCTTCTAAGACCGATCCTTCAGCTTCATGAAGCTGGGCAGGCAGCCATAAGGTGAGTAACTTTTCTTGGATTAAGGGATACATTTGCTCTTGGGTGGTTTCCTGAGGATTATACTCAAAAGTAGATGGAGCCAAAATAAAACAGGCAAAGCCAAAAGGGCTGGAGTGAACAAAAGAGCCAGCTGTTGACTGTTCATCAATTAATATATGCAATAATAGAATAGTCTGCTTCTAGCATTGACCTTCCAGAAGTAGAAGTGAAAACTTTACCAAAACAACATTTGTTCATATGTAAACTTGTACCAATGTTCCTCCTTTTTAAAGACAAAAACATCTGTTCTTTAATAATAGTATTATTAATAATGTAATATTTTTTATTTATGACTAAAGGATCTGAACACTATATATTTAAAATGAAATAAATTGGTCTAATACTCTTACAATAATCAATGAGGGCATTTGAAAAAACAACAAGATTTAAAAATAAACTAATCAAATGTTCAGTATTTCTTATCCAGAGGTTTAATGATATTATCCTCAATATTTTTTCATTTGTCAATCTTTTTTCTAACTTCAGCCTTCAATCTTTTCTGACTATTAAAACTGCTTTCAAGCAGTTTGCCCCTAACACTTGAAGTAGTGATTTGCTGCCAAAACCCAATATGAAATTAAATTATGGTAATTTGGGTGAGGGCTGCAAGGAAGTGAACCAATACCTTGGGAGGATACCTCTGGCAAACAGATTGCCCATACATATTTATCTCTGTGGTTGTGCCCAGCATGAGTAAATAGATTTGTCAGGCCCTGGCACCATACTCTTCAGGACAACACATAAAATACTATCTGTGTAAGAAGGATTTCATATAAAAGTTTTAATAATTCTTAAGGCATATGGTTAACTTTTTTCTTTTTTGCAGATGTTTATTTATTTGGGCTTTATATCATTACTTACGATAAAGCTGATTTTATGTTACTTTTCTGTGAAATAGGTAGGAAATTAAGCTTTAAAACAATCTATATTTGTCCCACTTTTCTCAGAAAATAAAGAATTGAGTGATTTCTTTGTAGCAGATTAAATCTACACTGAAAATCTTGAATTCTTTGGTATACCACTCTAAGAAGCAAAGGGAAAACACCTCTTGGCCATGCCTCTGCAACTTACTGAAAGTACATCTCAAGCATTCATAATTTTCTAATCAGTGAGATGAAGTTGGTGGTCGGGAGCAGTTAGTGCAATTATTGAGGAAAATAAAGTACATTTTGAACAAGAGGAATGTATTCTCTCATGCACGAAACAAATACATTAGCCCTTCTAATTGTGAACGGGAGGCATTTAGGCCTTGTCTTCTTTTCCCTCAGCTACTTGTATCTGAGCTTCAGCACAGTCATACTCTTCTGCCTGATTGTTCTGGTCCCCCCATGTTTAGGAATCTGATTCTCAATCGTAGTATCTTAAGATATGTTGAAATTCAGAGATAATTATTTATCAAAATAAACGTTAAATAGAACATATCCGATGGCATTTTTCATTGAAGATCAGTCCATCTTATAATAAAGTTCTATACTTCAACAAATGTTTTGTAGATAATTGTTTTACCATTCATCTGTTGTAATCTGTATATATACCTTCCTCTATGACTTTCTTTCACTGTAACGTTTAATTGGAGAGGCAAGGCTTTATAATTAAGAAAAATAATCTGAAGCCAACGGCATTTATGGTAATTTGGTATGTCCAGAATCATGCCAAAATAATGAAACATGCATTGTACTGTCTTAGGGCTAGCTCCAGCATTTCATGCTTGAGTTGTGAAGTTACACAGAAGTACATAAGGGGAAGAATTTATATTATGACATAGTGGCTCATTTTTATAATTTTCATCATGAATTCCTTCATCTGAAACATGCATCCAAGCACACCTGAAAGTTCTGTTTATATTCAGGCTCTGGTCCTACTTGTACTAGGAAGCAAGCTGTATGAATGCAAGTCATATTTCTGAATAAAGATACCCAAAGTTGTTTATCTATCTTGTCTGTTGATAATATTGCCAAGCCTATCCCACATATTCCTTATAAACTTCACTATTGTCTCACTCAAGTTTAACAACTCATTATAAATTGACCAGGAGCTGATAAAATAAGGTCCTATATTCATAATAAATTCAATTCACATATGAAGTTTAGATTTAAATTAGTTACGCTATATGCCTAATTATATGGTTATGAATCTGAAAACAGCATTTCTGCATATCTTAGTTGGTTGTGAACATAAGGGGAGGTTTTTTTCAGGTGCCCCTGATGTAGCCTATTCCTGCCATATTTCTTGACTGATATTGTTTGAAAGATGGTCTTCAGGGAATACAAGAGGTTGCTAATGTTTCCTAAGCTACTGGTAGAACTTAATAATCAAGCTGCAAGCAGTTGGCTTCTGAATCTGGGCAGGAATGTTGGATACCCAACTTATTTGGTCAAGTGGACAGAAATAAATGCATTAGAAGAATAGGAAGAATTTGGAAAAAGGCCAAAGGAGAGCACAGACCTTCAGAAACGGTTGCAAGGTCAAAGCCACTAGATTTATTTATCTGTTTGTTTCTGTTCATTCAACCAATTTATTAAATGTGTATGCCCTTCCAAACAACATATCTTGAATTGTATCCTAAAGTTGATTGGCAGCCTGGGCAGCTCAAGAAGCAATGGTGTTTCATGGGTGTACTGCAATGGATCTGTACTGTAAAAACTCATGTTTTTGCATTCTATATCACTTCAGTGTAGGTACAATTCTTCATCCAGGAAATAAAATCACACTATGTGGCAGAGTATTGGGTAACATGCACATCAGAGTTTTCTAAAATTCAGTGTGGGGTTGGCCTGTTCTAGATTGAGATATTAGGTTAGAAGGGAAAAAAATTTAATACTGTTCCACCCCACTTCTTCATCATTCTACCTTTCTTTAGCATCTAAAATAGCAAAACCCTCTTCACTTCAAATAAATCCCCACAAAACACAACCTCCCCCCCCATTACCTTCCTCAATGATCTGTATCAGGATTGGCTTCCAAGTAAAAGAAAAATCAGAGCTGTTCGTTCTATATTTTCTGATCTTGAGGGGTTCAAGTACTCAGGCTTGTGAGAGTACCATGTTAAAATCAGAACAAGAAGTCCCATTAGTCTCAAAGGGCTATTTGTTTTTGATTCCTAAAGCAGCATCACACCTGATAGCTTGTGAGGAATGCAAGTCAAAAGGTTTTTGCATTTATCTAGGCTGACTTAACATTATATTTCCTGAGGCAAAAGACTACATGGTACTCTTTTCAAATCCCATCTATCAGAGACAAATATCCTCCACATTATGTGAGTTAAGGGAGTAGCTTAGGGGAACAGGAAGGCTGCAAAACATACTTTTCTCTGTCCTCCAACATTAGCCTCTTCCTGCTTCTTAACATCTTCTGCCTCCGGCAGCTGCCCCATTCTGCCTAATTGTAGGGCTGGCCCTGATATTTATAGCTTTATAATACTGGTTACAGTGCATGAATTACATGTACTGTGAACCAAAAATCATTTATGTTGTTTGAAATAAAATCATCACATGATGACAATTTAATTTTTATGTTCTGGGCTTAGAATTGCAAATCTTTAGTATGAACAGATCTTATCTCATTAATCATCATTATAGAGCTAGTCCTCTTTCATTAGAACATATTTCCATATTTTTATCTGCATTTTTGATGGCAGGTCTTTGATCTGTATTGTTGCTTAATTTCTAAAATAAAATGGGTTTCCCTATTCCTTTCTGAGAAAGAAATTCTGTCTCTCTATTCCAATAGGATGGTTTATTCCATGGTGCAAAGGATATGAACATCTTGGTAGCCCATGTGAACAACTGGAATAGCCCTAGCTGGAAGTATATTAGGACTATTTTCAGATAGTAAGCAATGAGTAAAATGGGATAGTTTCATACAATTTATAAAGAAGAGAGTGGTGACTGAAAATACGAACTGTTGGTGATATTTTTGGTTCTTCTGATTTTTGAGCTATTAAAATTTGAAAGTACTTTGTATGATAATGTAATTACAATGAATTGTGTGCAAAGATGTATTAACAGCTAGCACTGAATTGATCCAAGGGAGCTTCTTGCTCTCTCAGTTTTGTGGCACATTAGTTGCTGATGAAGCCCTAGCAACTATTCAAGCATTCAAGTGCTCAATACCAGTTCAAGTTCCCATATCACATAGATGACACTGCAGTAGTCAGATCTGATTTAACACCAACACTCATAACCAAGATTATGATTGCTTTCCTTAGACAAGATCACAGTTATGAAGAAACAAAAAAACTTCTATGTCTGAAGGCAAGAAGGCAAGAAAGCTCTGTAAAACAACTTCATTTTTCATTATATCAAAAATACTTTTCATGACAAAACTGGATTAAAGTGACAAATTGTGCTCATTATAATGATTAAACAGCAAAGGCAGATGTGCCACTGCTGGGTTTTTGCCATGATCCTAAGAGTCCATTTACTTGTTGCCAAGGAACTGAATGCACACAGCATGGTTCTTTTTTATCATTTTAAAAGCCCAGCTGAGTGATTCTCAATAGAGATTTTAGCTGACAAATTAAAAAGAAATATGTAAAACAGCAGTGAATGCGAATCTGACTTTAAAAAAAAATCTTTTACAAATCCCAAACATTGAGTTTGGGACGGGATGGATTAGTTTCATTTTATTGTGCTGTTATATTTACTTAACTACTTAACTGATCTGTATATATGGATTAAACTACAGTTGTTTTCTAGACAGCCAACTTGAAGTCTGCTACATGTAACCAAGTTTAAGTAAAAGGAACAAGAAAGCAGGGGATAAAAACCTCCTTTTAACAGATTGTCTAACAACATTGTTTAGATTACAGCTAATGATTTCATTCTCATTAATGAGGACCAATGTATCCCCAATTTCTTTCTTTTGGTGAAGCGAGGCAGTCAAGAACCAACTGGTGGTATTCAAAGAGAAATCATCTTAAGAGTCACAAATTTTGCTTTCAACACCTGAAATATTTCTCCAACAAAAGATTTAAAAGAGAGACTTGATTATAGTGATTAATGTTCCTGCAGCTTTTAAAGTGTTTCTGAAGCAATTTATTTTCATTTTTTTAAAGGAAATAGTAGATTAAAGGATGAAAAAAAATTATAATATGGCATTCCAATTAACAATTAGGAGTTTCTAATGTTCTTGTAATGACCATAGTTAATGAGCAATCCTGAAAATACAGACTCCTGCAGCTACCCAAATCATCTCTAGCAGTAGTCCCTTAATTTAATATATATTCTCCTTATCTTATCTACAATCAAAAATAGTGGCACAGCAATTACTGAATTGTATATATAATCCATCCATCCTTTCATATATTTATAAGTTTGAAATATCTAAAATGGGCGGTCATATGAGGAAGCAGAATGGAAGATAGTCACCATGCTTGAAATATTACTTTAAGATATATTTTGACGGTTGTGCGACGATCTGCTTTCAAAGGGGAAATGGAAATTTAAGGTGTGTATGGATGTGCATGGAGCACATGATGACAACATCTTTAAAAATTGCTTCTTCAAGGAGTTGCTGACAGCTCTAGATGTATGGAATTGTTTTTGACAATTTCAAAATGGGCCCAGTATTGCCATAATTACTGTGTATTAAAGGGAACAGTGATAATGACATTAAAAGAAATGTGCATTATTAAAATGGATCAGCAAGAATAATTGATAGCTATTATTGATTTTACCCCATTAGGTAATTTTCAAAGTTCATCAAACCTCTAAATTTGTCACTCTTCTGAGGAGGAAAAAAAAATGAAGAAATCCAAAATTTAGTTCAGCCTAATTTGGGGGGGGGGGGGGGAACAGTCTTGAGAAAGGGAAGGGAAGGTTTGCATTCTTTGAATATTTTCTTAACATCTAAAGAGCCATTGTAACTGAATATGATCTAATGGGGCACAAGGCTTTGGCACCAGAATGAGCACTGAATTTGGGCTGAAGACCATTTAACACAGACAGACAAGTTGGACATATTTTATATCCTGAGATGATTCTGAATAGGGGATTTCTGCCTGAACTTTCTGTCTCTCCCTCTCCTATTTTTACAATTATTAAATGCTCAAATAGCTTTATACCTGCCTGAAGGATGTCAGTTCTTGTCTGAAGGCATGAAGTTTTATAAATACAAAATGGAAAAAGAATGAAGTGGAATTGGATTTTAAGCAGCAACTTTTGTGGTTGATAGTTGTGTCCCATTGCTATATCAGGTCTTCAGGCAAAAGGGTAGAAAACTGAGGTATATAACCTTTGGCAGGCCATCTCCTTGGATCATAGATTTAGAAGCTGCAATTTAGGCCATAAATTTCCACTCCTGTTCAGTGGAGAAATACCAATTAAAACAGGGGTCTCCAACCTTGGCCACTTGAAGATTTGTGGACTTCAACTCCCAGAATTCCTAGGTTGTGGCCTAGATTGGAGACCCCTGAATTAAAGCATCTCTAACAAATTATCTAGTCTCTACTTGAACATATCTAATGAAAAGTAGCCCAATTAATTGCTGGACAATCAGTTTCACTGTTCAGCTGGTCTTACTGTTGGGGATTTCCCCTTCAACTTTCAGCTGGAATCTGCCTTCCCATAGCTTGAATTCATTTGTCCTGCACTCTGGAATGATGACAGGTATGTCAAGACTTTTTTCTGTGTGACACTGCTTCAGGTATTTCAAGAATGCTCTCATATCCCTTTCAGTCTTCTCTCATGGTGAACCATTCCCAGTTCCTTCAATCTCTCTTCATAGGCTTAGTTTCTAATCCTTTGATAATTCTTGCTGCTCTTCTCTGAGCCTGTTGAGGTGACACTGATCTTTCTTAAAGTGTTGTGCCCAGGATAGAACACTCAAGGTCTGTTTGATCAAGCTCCAAGTAAAGTAGAAACTATATTTCCCACGATGTTTGAAATCATATTACTAACTAGCCGTGGTGGTGCAGTGGTTAGAATGCAGTTTTGAAGGCTAATTCTGCTGAATGCCAGCAGTTCGATTCTCACCATCTCAAGGTTGACTCAGCCTTCCATCCTTCCGAGGCCAGTAAAATGAGGACCCAGATAGTTGGGGGCAATATTCTGACTCTATAAAACTGTTAAGAGATGACTTTAAAGCACTATGAATCCATGTATAAATCTAAGTGCTAAGTGCTTATTATACTCAGTCTGCAATCAACTACTCTTCCAAGATCATTTTCAAAGTAATGTTTTCAAGCCATATCTCTCAACTTACGTTCCTGAATTTATCTTAGTTCTTTAATTTAAGTTTTACTTTTGGTTGTGGAGGTTGCTGTTGTACAGATAGCTTACAATGATTACTGTGCTGGCAGGAAATTATGAGTATGGAGGAACTAAGGCAGTTTGTACTGATTCCATGGTACCTACAGGGTATCTATGGCATTTTTTAGAAACCCAGCAGCAAATAAATTCAGTTCAAAAGTTCCCAGCATGAATGGTTTAGACATGAGGAAGAAAAATACACCCTTTTATTTGGAATTTAATTTCTCTCTTTTATGGTATTAATTATACCATCCAACATTGTGTCATCTGCAACTTTAACAAGTATTTTGTTTCTTCATCAAAGTCATTAAAAAAAATTGAATTGAAGAAAGCAGGATTGAATCATGAAGCACATCGCTTAGGACTTCACTGGGTGTTATAGTTCTGCACCCAGAAAGCCATTGGTTATCTGTTTCTTAGAGTTGTGCATTCTTGGTTAATATAAGAATCCAAGTTTTCTTTCCTGTATCATGATAGATTTTTCTCTTTTGTAAGGCAGGGAATGAACCCAATTCCAATTTGAACGAAGAATTAATGTGTTTGCATTGTTTCTGTAAAACAATTCTTTCTTCTGTTTCCATTCTCCATTCTGCTCACTTTCCTTTAGTTCTCATTCTAAGGTCTCCACATTCTGATATATTAGAAACAAGAGACCATGTAAAACAGTGGGCAAAGTTTCAAGATAGTAGAATATAAAATTTTTATGCTCCTCTTTTTTCCTCTACCCTCTTTTATATTTCACCTTTTTTCTTTTACCTCTTCCGTCCTCTGCAGAGATCTCTTTGTAAGCTGTTAGCTTCTAACTCTAAAGATTATTTCAGGTAGGTTGGGGTCTTAATTCCCCCCCCCCCAATACTGCTGGATTCTAGAGATACGGTGCAGTATTTTGTTACAGATCTAAAAACTGTTAGAAATTTGAATCCAACATTGTATAATTCCCAGAAGCAATATGTGTTTTGCTGACATATTGTATGAGTTTTATAATATTAGATAACAGTTTAGAGCAGTGGTCACCAACTGGTGGTCCATGGACCACTGGTGGTCCACAAGAAAAAATATTTGGATTTCTTAATATTGCACTAAATTAGGGGCCCTCAAACTATGGACCCTGGGCCGGATACGTGCAATAAACGTTTGTGCCGCTGCAGAGAGTCTCCCCCTTCAGGGTGTTTTTGTGTGGGTTGGAGGGGGGCAGAAATTCTGACTTGGGGTCTGCTTCAACCTCTTGGTGCGGGGCTTTGGGCAAAGGCTGGAGGGAAGTGCCACTGGTGGCAAGAAACCGGAGGGCCTTGTTCCAGCCGGACTGCATCATGGCCTGGAACTGGCTGACCATCTCAGCCTGCTGAGCCGTCGGATGCCGGTACCTGGCCTTGCATTCCTGCAGGTCTTCCCTCTGCTTGGAAAGCCTAAGCTCGTAGTCCTAAGTAAGGTGCTTCTGCTGAGCCTCCTTCTCAGACAGATCCAATTTGAACTTAGCCAGCTGTTTTGCCAATTCTTTCTCATGGTGGCTGTTTAGCTCCATCAACTGCTTCCTGCCGTGGTCCTAAGGAGCTCAGGTGGGGAGGCAAGGAGTGGCTGGCAGGGGAGGGGTGAGTAGAGGCCAGCGAGGTGCCCCTCAACGTGAGTGATATCGAATCGACCATGCCTACTCAGTCACATGACCACCTAGCCATGCCCACCCAGCCGGTTGTTAGGCAGATCATATTATTGGTCCCTGGAATTTAAAATTATGAATTTAGTGGTCCTTGAGGTCCAAAAGGTTAGGGACCCCTGGTTTAGAGGATTATACTGGAATGGAAAGAGAGTGAGTTCTACAAAACAAAGTGAGCAAAACTATTCCTGCTTATGCTTAATTTTGAAGGTTGCGGGATCTTTGATGTCTGTGGAGGAAAGGGGAAAGCTTTTCTGCTTATCCGCTTGGATTCTGAAAAACAGCCATGACTCTGCTATCTCTTTACTTTTGCAAGTTTCCAGTTGTGTTGAAAAATTTAAGTATACCTTCAGCTATTTTTGAAATCTTTCAGCTAATAGAACCAGTTTAATGTAGCGGTTAAGGCAGCAGCCTAGAAACTGAGAAACTGTGAGTTCAAGTTTTGCTCTGGGCATAAAGCCATTTGGGTGACCTTGGGCCAGTCACTTTCTCTCTGCCTTAGGAAGGAGGCAATGGCAAACCACTTCTGGAATCAAGCAAAAAACAAACATCTGTAGGGATTCATCCGGACAGTCGCCAAGGGCCAACCTGACTTAAAAGGGCACACACAAAAGTCATAACACTTGAGAATATTCCCTTATCAGTTCTAAAGCAGCTAAAAACTCTTTGTTTCTCCCCTTTTTATAATATGATTTTATATGGTGTAGTTAACTCTTTAAAGAAAAAAAATTATTATTTCATTGTTTCTCATAAAACTACTCCTGTGCCTCTTACAGGGCTTTTTCTACAATGGGTTAACTCATGATGCAGACATTAATTAACAGGTGCTTCAGGGTGTGGCAACTCAGCACATCTTCCCAGTGCTCTGCTTCATTTGCATCTATTACAAGTAGATGTCATAATCCCACTTTGTTTTTCACCCTGCCTATCCAGTATTGATACTGCTTTCTTCAGCATAGCATGGGCAGTTTAACTGTTGAATAAGCCCTCCTGTTTTTTACTCCGGAGACACAGTTCCAAAGTCTAGGATAGTTGCCTAATTTTGAAGAGCATGTTGCCTCCTGTTTTATGGGAGCTTGAAAGGATTTTCTTCCATTTAGTTGACGTAAATTTGGATAAGAGATCTGCATGGAAACGAACAATGCTTCATTTTAATGCAATGTGTGGAGTTTGGTATGTACATAAAGAATATTATTTCATTTTCCTCAATAGTATGAAACTGGGGGAACAGGATGTGGTTGGTTTTATGGGAAGTGATTGGAGGAACCTCCTAGCATGAAAGAAAAGTGTAACAAAAGTGGCATTGAAACTTTTAAAAATGGGCAGAAAGAAAACAGATTTGCTGTTTCAGCTGGAGAAAACTAGCAAGCTTCAAAGCACATTTTAGAAGCAGAATTGATTAAAATTGTGATCTATCTTTCCCATAATGGTGTCCCTTTCTTGTTTCATCTATGTGTGACCCTCAATATTTAGACGTATAGAGGGTTAGACTTCAGATTCTCCTAAGGCTGAACTACAAGTTGTAGATCTGGAGCGCCACAGTTGTACGGAACACACACAGAGGGTGATAAGAACAAGCCCATGACCAAGGGCAACTAATGATGGTGAGAACTAGTTTTGTTGCTTCCAAGCCAAGCAGGGAAAAATGTAGTGGGAGCATGACAGTCAAGCTGCATAGAGGTAGGACTAGCCAGGATAAAGGGCTACTCCAGGATTTCCCAGAAAACTTTCTCAAACCTGTGGCTGCTGCTTAAAGACTAAAGAACAATAGAAGGGAGTAGGAATGGCTT
Organism: Ptyas mucosa; assembly: GCA_012654045.1. Taxonomy (NCBI): domain Eukaryota; kingdom Metazoa; phylum Chordata; class Lepidosauria; order Squamata; family Colubridae; genus Ptyas; species Ptyas mucosa. The sequence continues at coordinate 30,776,660 of WNWU01000016.1, read as the reverse complement.
TGTCTCTTAATGCTGCTTACTGCTGCTTTTATGAAGAAGAGAGAATAGAGTTTTGAATGGACTTGCATTGCTATCCCGAAAGTCTCCCTGAAAATAAAAATCCAAATTACATACCTGTTATTGGAAGCAATATATTGAGGAGAGTTGTTCTGAGACTAATGTCTTTTAGCCAAATGTGTCTGTCATGAAATCTGAAGTAGGACATGTTGATAGCCATTTGTTGAAGATTGCAAATATGTGAAATGTGCATTTTTATCAAAAATGTATTTCAGCAGACAAAATCTTCTGCCTCTTCATTCTAAAACAATGTGAATGTTTCTTCTGGACTTTCTCAACTTAACTGGTTATTTGAGAGGATGATCCAGAGTCTGGAAATGCCTGTTTTCAAAATGTAGTGGGCGTGAGTTGACAAGCCACTGTTGTGCCTTCAAGGGCTATTGGCTAAGGTGTCAGTCAGACTCTCTGAATTTTCCTGAACTGGTATGCGATTTGTGATTTTGGAATATGCTTAGACTGTAATATGTCATCTCCATGAGTCACCTCCTTCAGTCAGGCTGAATTTTAAGCATGTCTACTTCATTTACAGCTGATTCTCATTACAAAGGAATTAATTAAAACATAGTTGAAATGCATGACTAAAGAAAAACTCATTTTTTTGCACAAGAAATTTTAGGATCCTTGCTAAATAATATCAAATTCTGTTTATTGTCTATTATTGATTCAAGTCAATACAATACAATACAATATAAGTCAACTTATATTTCTCGATGCATCTGTTTAATTTTTGTGTATTATTCCCGTAAGTTGAATTTTACCATTTTCCTTTGTCATTTAAGTTATTAAAATAATTCAAATGAAAGGAAATCTGTGTAGATATCTTAAGCAGAACATAAATGTAATTCCTGTATAAACTTGCAGTAATTAAATAAAATAATGCAGTATTGTAAATTATGTCAGAGTGCACATGAAGAGAGGCTGACAGCAAAATGGTGTGCCCCACTTAATGTCTTTTAACTTTGCAAAACTATTTAAAACAAAGTTTCAGTAATTTATTTCTAGCTTGCTGCAGTTGAAGAAAAGGCTTCTCCTTTAGAATTACGTACATATATAATTAGTTGCATTTGATATCTGTGTCTGCTAGATATTGCTTTTGATTGAGAATAGAATGCTGACTCAGTGTAGTTTTTAGCAACTTCATTTCGGAATCATTAATAATACTTTCCAGCTGTGTGATTGTCTAAACCAGTGATGGCTAACCTTTTTGCCGTCGTGTGCCAAAAATGGGGGGGGGGGACCCAGGAGGGTCACACACGTGCATGCCCATACCCATAATTCAATGCCCCTGCGCATGCGACCCCACCATGCTCCCACCGCTTTTGGCATGCGATAGCAAGGTGGACCTGGTAGGCCCGTTTTTCACCCTCCGCAGGCTCCAGAAGCTTTCTTGGAGCCTGGGGAGAGCAAAAACAGCCTCCCCCGAGGCCCTCTGGAAGCAGGAAATGGCCCGTTTCCTGACTTCCGGTGGCCCCTGAAGGCTCAAAAATCAGTTGGCCGGCACACACATGCGCGCTGGAGCTCAGCTAGAGCAACACTTGCGTGCCCACTGATATGGCTCCATGTGCCACCTGTGGCACACATGCCATAGGTTCGCCATCACGGGTCTAAACCATCCTTTCCCAACATGGTACCCTTTAGAAGCATTGGGAACACTGCTGTAAATATTGGAAGTGGTCTTGTGGTCCAGAACGGAGATGTGCATTATAAGGTTTTGCTGCCTTTAGTATGATTAGTACCAGTCAGTTATATATTATAATTAAACTTGGAAGACTCTTTTATTTACAGTTGGCTTTCAGGCGTCAGGGTTAAGCATGTATAAGAATTGCAAAGCACCTGCTATGCTTTATCTCCTTTAATAGAATATATTGCACATTCCATATATTTAATTTGTAATAGAAATTTAAGTAGGGATTTATCCACTTTAATTTCTTCAGTGGCAAGATGCCAAGGTAGTCATAGGTGTCCCTTTTCTCTTCCTTAAAGAATACATCTTTATGAGTTCTGTGAGGCGCACATTGCAATGTTAATTTTGCTAATGGTATTCCTCCCAGTAATCACAGGTCTCTTTGCCCATTCCCTAAAGGCACATGAATCTGATAGACCAAGTGGTAGTCTGCATTCAACTAATGTATATGAGAGGGAGAAAATATGATGATTAAAGACTTCTACCTGTGACCGCGTAAGAACATGAGAATGATTGGAAAGAGAGAGAGAGAGGTGTAGGGTACTGTGAAAATGAGTTAATCTTCTAATGTTCATTTTTCAGAACTATCAAATTGCTTTGATTACATTTGATTAAAAATTGAACATGATGCAGAACTGTGCCTTTATGAAACATTTGTGCATCCATTTTTGGATGAATGAAAGATTTAAACCTTGCCTGTTGAAAAGCTGCCCAAGATACAACTTGGTTTTTAATCCAATGAAGCAATATGGCTACTGTGTTAAAATTCTGTATCCGCACTAGGAAATAAGTGATGTTCAGGAATGTATGATACTTTCTTGAAGGCTTAATAATACCTACCGTTTAATTTTATCATTGTTTTGTTTTTTGTTTATTTTAATTTTTTTAATTAAATACTGTAAGTACAATAGCAAAAGTCAATAAAAATTAAAGAAATAAAGAATAAAAAGTCAACAACAACAAAAAAGGAAGAAACATTGCTACCATAACTTACAGCTTCAACATTACAATGGACTAGTGTTTCGGCTTCTCCAGATGTAGTTCTGCTAATGACTACAAATATGACATGAGTGGGGAACCTGTGACCCTGCAGATTTTGCTGGATTATTATTACTATGGGTAACAGTAAAGAATGCTGGGAATTGTAATTGATCAATGATTGGAGAAGCTTGAGTTGCTTCATATCTTCCTTTTCCTTTTTTCCTTTCCCCTTTCTTCCCACCCATCTCATGCACCATATCCTGGTAGGTTTACAAACAGCAATAAAAAAAAATAAAAAACAAAACATAAAACTCTCACAAAAATTTCTGGTGCCTCAAAACCATACTCCTCTACAAACCAATATTCAACTTTGCTGATCTCTAGCTTTGCTTTACCCTACTGCTTCTGGGAATTGGCATTCAGGTCTTTCCAGAAAGCTAGGAGAACAGGGGCTATCTGGTTCTCCAGGGGAAACGGAATTTATTAGATTTGTACTCTGCTGCAATCAACAAGACTCTTGGCAGTTAACGTGAATTATTCATCCATGATAAAATATTTTTCCTATGTTTTTCATTAAAAGCAAATAATCACAAAATATTCAGATAGTCCATCAGGTAGACCAGGCAGGAAACATGATCAGAACCGTTAATGCCACTTTAATGCGATATAATTTATTTGGACTTCAGTAAGACATTTGACAAAGTAGACTATAACCTACTACTTGATAAAATAGAAAAATGTGGGTTAGACAGCATCACCACCAGATGGATTCATAACTAGCTGACCAACTGCACTCTACGTGTAATCCTCAATGGAACTGCATCTACATGGAGGGAGGTATGCAATGGGGTATCCGAGGGCTCTGTTTTAGGCATAATACTCTTCAACATATTCAGCAATGGTTTGGACGAGGGGATAGATGGAGAACTCATCAAATTTGCAGACAACACCAAGCTAGCAGGAATAGCCAACACTCCGGAAGATAGGTTTAAGATACAGAAGGATCTTGACAGACTTGAACATTGGGCGCTATCTAACAAAATGAAATTCAGTGGTGAAAAAAAGTAAGGCTTTACATTTAGACAAGAAAAACAAAATGCACAGGTACAGTATATGTGGTACCTTGCTCAATAGTGGTGACTGTGAGAGGGATCTTGGAGTCCTAGTGGACAATCACTTAAATATGAGCCAGCAGTGTGCTGCAGCTGCCAAAAAAGCCAAAACAGTGCTAGGCTGCATAAACCAGAGAGATAGAATCAAGATCACGTGAAGTGTTAATACCACTTTATAATGCCTTGGTAAGGCCACACTTGGAATACTGCATCCAGTTTTGGTTGCCATGATGTAAAAAAGATGTTGAGACTTTAGAAAGAGTGCAGAGAAGAGCAACAACAATTATTAGGGGACTTGAGGATAAAGCATATAAAGTATGGTTGCTGGAACGGGATATGTTTAGTCTTATGAAAAGAAGGACTGGGGTGACATTATAGCAGTGTTCCAATATCTCAGGGGTTGCCACAAAGAAGAGGGAGTCAAACTATTCTCCAAAGCACCTGAGGGTAGAACAAGAAGCAATGGGTGGAAACTAATCAAGAAGAGAAGCAACTTAGAACTAAGGAGAAATTCCCTGACAGAACAATTAATCAGTGGAACAACTTGCTTCCAGAACAGTGGTGGGTTTCAACTGGTGTTACCACCAGTTTGCTTCGCACATGCACTTTGCGCACGCTTTGCTGAGGCATGGCAATCCGCTCTGCTGCGCCTATCAGCTGGGCTAAAAACGAACGAATATAGGTAGGTATAGGTACAGGGGCGGGCAGGAGGGCCCAACTGACAGCCGGAGAGAACGGGTTCGCTCTCACCTCACCATCTCCACTACCGGCTCGCCCGAACCAGGGAGAACTGGTAGCAATCCACCACTGCTCCAGAAGTTGTAAATATTCCAACACTGGAAATTTTTAAGAAGAGATTACATAACCATTTGTCTGAAGTGATGTAGGGTTTCCTGCCTAAGACTGGACTAGAAGACCTCCAAGGTCCCTTCCGACTCTGTTATTCTGTTCTGTTAATGTAACACTATATTAACAGAAGCTTTGTGAGTCTGAAAGTACAGTTTTCCTGCCGTCTCCTTTACAGCCTGAGAAATCAGGGAAGGTCTGTTCTGAACCTCTTGCTACATCTTGTATGCAGCTATGGCTATGCTGTCCCTTATCTCACCATTCCTTTGGCAACTTCTCTTGCCCTGCTCCTAAGGTTTTTCCCACAAGCTTTACAAATATATTTGTAAATATATTCTGAACAATTGCAACTTCCAAATGATCTAAGGGAGTCATACTGTAGTCATAATAAGTGATGAGGACATGAGTTACTGTCCCAAAGTTCTCTTGTTCCAGACAGGGATTCATTTGGCACATCAGGTAGAGCTGGACCAATGGCCCCCTTGCTCCTGGTCTCTACTTGCCCATCTAGGAGTAATATAAGCCCTTCCCCAACAATTCTATGTAAATGTTAAAAAGCAAAAGGCAAATGACCAAACCATGTGGCATCCCACAAATGAGCAGCTGCTTGGTTGATCTTTCCTCTTGCTACCCTCCCCACTGAATGGAAATTTATTCTGAGAAAGAAGTAGAAGAACTGTAGTTATGATCCCTTTCTTGTTAGCAGTCCAAAAGAATATTATGGTTGATAGTATCTAAGCCTGGGGAGAAATCTGAAAGGACCCATATGGATGCATTGTCCCCATCCAAGTCACAAGAAAAGTTTTCCACAATGATGATCAGTGCCATCTTCACCCCTTATCCAGACTTCCCTAGCTAAAAAGAGTATATAATCACTTGATTTCTTTAAACTGCTGTGTAATTGTACACTGTTCATAACTTTTCAGAAGAAGAGAAGATTCAAAATTGGGCATTTGTTGTCAAATACTGATAGATCCAGAAGTGGGTGATCTGCAACCACTTTCAAGATTTTAAGAACATTACCACCTCCAAAGTGAGGAATGGACCACCTCCTAGATCCAAGTTGTCATGCTTTCCTCTGAAGGAGCCAGGAGGGCCAAGGGCCAAGCACACGGATGGCCAGGGACAAACAACAGTTCACCATTCTTATCCACCAACATAGTTTACAGGCCATAAGGAGTCCCAGACAATCTGGAATGAAATCGTAAAATCTAATCTCTAGATTTTGTCCTCGAAAAAACAAAAATTTAGTGAATTTGAGTGTTCAGCGAAGTCCTGTGATAACTGGCTACAACAACCAGATGGAGATCTAACTGTTGCCTTTTCTCCGAAAGGAAATTGGCCATCTTAAACAGGGCTGACACTGTCAATTCAGCAATACATTTGGGAGGCATTGTTTTACTTTAAAAGTGAAACATTTTGTAAAAGCTAAATTCAAACTGCAGTTATTAAAAAGGACGCGTGTAGAATTTCCCTTCAGGGTGTGTTAAAAACAAGATTGTATATTGGTACAATTGACGCAGTGGGATTTAATTTCTTTTATTTAAAAGAAGTTAAAGTTTAAAATCCTGATGATTGCAAGTTAGAAACAAAAATAATTTCTGCAGCTCTCTCTAGTACCTAATAATTGACTGGAGTTTTACAGTCTACTTTTGGTGGCGCCAGTAGATGGGAGGAAGTTTGGAAGTTACAGAATGGACCATGTCTTTTTCCACTGACTCCCTTTACTGAGAAGCATAACAGGTTTTTAAAGGATACATTTTCTTTAAATATAAAGAAAATGTATCCTTTAACATTCTTAAGATTCTACCTAAAGATTTATTGTGCAGAAGAATAGAGCAACACGCAAACTGTTCCTATGTTACATCTTAGATATTAGATCTGTGTGGTAAAGGCAATACATCTGAGTAAAAATGGCATTTTGATAATGGCCATCAAAAGCTTTTCGATTTTCTGGCAGAAAAAAAATCAGATATATATAATTCCTTTTTCCAAAATGATGCTTGTCTTGGTAAATTTCTCATGGTCTTCCAAGTGTTAAAAAGAGCATAAATTGAAAAGGGTGTGGTAGGAAGGCATTCTTTATTCCACAGTTGGTTGGCAGAGACATTGTGACACCTAATCCAGTTGTGAGTCAGGAACTGCCTTTGCCTGCTCTTTGTATGGACTTTCCTGATCGACCTGTTGCTTCACCATGTGTCAAAGACGCACGGGTGTAGCTTCTCACTTGTGGACCAGGCTTCCCTCTCTATATCTGTTGCATTTTAGCTGTCAACATCTTTGGCAACCCAGCACTCCTGGAGAGCAAAGGCCTAAGAAGGCTGATCTGGCCTTTTATTCAGCTCACTGTGTTTCTTCAGTGATTGTCTAAAGCTGCAGTTGTTTCCAAGCTTCTTTGTCTCTGCTGTGAGGTGGTGTTCGTAGGTATTTAGATTTCAGGGAACTGAAGGAGACCCCCAGCCTGCTTTCCTCTGTATGACAAAATGGGTGAAAAAAAAGGAAAAGCCTTTATTCTAGAGAAAAAGAGGGAGGAGGGGGGAGGAGAGGAAACTTCACAAATACACCCAAATGACCCATTCCCACTTAGCATGGAACTTAACAAGTTACACCCACTTTCTGAGCCAGAAACGGAATGAAAGATTCATGCTTCCTCATTTTTGTTGCTAGAATTGGCTGCTTTCTGAAATGAGAACAGAGAATATGTCTCTGCCACTGAGGAAAGAGGTAAGCAGCTACCAGGAGTTATTCTCCTATTGGGTGTGCTTATAGCCTTATGGAAAAAAGTGGGATTGGGGAAAAATGTATACAAGTGGTTCCTGTGATAATTGGTATGCTATTTACAGAGTATTCCTTGTGTTTTCACATGTCTGATTTTCTCCCATGCCAGAAGCTGAAAGGTGTCCTTTTCTATTTATTTTATACAAATGGGCCTTAGAGAATTCTCATTTTTCCCTATCTTTTCATGATTTATCTATAGGCCTGAAATGTGAGACTTTTTCAAAAAGGAAATTTGATGCAGTGGGAGGGAGTGATTGAGTAAACGTATTCCCAGAGAGGCAGGGAAGACAGTAAGTTTCATGTTACATATTAAAGATGCGCCTTTTCCCTGAGCTGCTTGCCTGTATAATTATAGGTTATCACCTGAGTTACCTTTAAAGCTTACCTTGTGCAGGTTTCCAGTTTCAGTCAAGATTCTGCTGTGAGTACTGAACCTTTGAAAATTGGGAATATGATTCTGCAATATTTATACCGGTACTTGCTTTCTGCACCTTCATGCCTTCAGGAACCTTAGCTTATTCCCATTCAGCAAGGCCCGCAGGATGATTCCAACGATATTTTTCATGGCATCCGAAAGGATTCTTCCCAGGGAAAGCTGCATTTTAGTTACAAGAAGGGCTTGGATTTGTCCCATTTAGATTTGCAAAGTATTCCAAAGCACAGCTGTTTAAAATCATTTTGTGCAATTATGGCAGCTTTTTCTTTACAAACCTTTAACATTAATTTGAAATGTTTCCTTTCAAGTTGAAGTTTCTTTCCTTTAGGAGATAATGAAATGTGAGTAGCCAAGGTTTTTGACTTGTGTTTCTTTTAATTCCTTTTTTTTTAAGTCAACCTTGCTATCTTCACTCTTCATTTTTCTAGTTTTTACCCCCCAATGTTTTTATTTGTAACTGTTCAGATCATTGGAAGCTTGATAGGATATAAATTTAATTATTCATAATAGTTGGATCATGTTCGGTTTAAGGAAAGAAATTACTTGGACACTGCAATAAAGTGTATTGTACAAAGAATGGATTGTAAGTTGATATCAGTATCAAAATGCAATAAACCTGAGTTAAGATAGAATGGTGTAAGCCAGTCTTCTCCAATCTGGTGCTGCTGGCTGAAAATGAAGAAAAAAAAGTTCTTACTTTACGTATTCAGATAGCAACCGGTTGAACTCTTGCTTGTTTCTGACTCAGATTGCGTGATATTATAGCAATAGATAGGCTGCATTTTGAACTTCATGACTGGCCCAACATTTTGTCACTTGGACTGATATCTCAAGGCTACACAAACAAAATACATTTTCTTTAGCTTTATTAAGACACTGGTACTGCTTTGCTTGGGTCATTTCATTACGTTTTCTGAAAATCCAGTGATCAGAACTGTTATTAATTTTGGAAGTGTTACTTTCAAAATTGATTTAAATGATCAAATGAACTCAACATAAAAAGCCTCTCTGAACCAGGCTTTTGTGAATATGTCAATTTTGACCTTAAAAGCAATCGTGATTTCATTTTGAAATATTTTGAAAATTTCTGACATAGTTGCATTCTTAGTGTACAGCAGTGGTGAAATCCACCCGGTTCTATCCGTCTCGCCGAACTGGTAGCGCTGGCGGCGGGAGGCTCCGCCCACTTGCTGGGATGTAATTACGTCCCGGTTTTTAACCATCTGCGCATGCGCAGAAGTGTGTGTGCGCATAGGGCACACGCGCTCCTGCACAGGAGCGCACCCAAATTGGTAGCGAAGGTAAGTGGATTTCACCACTGGTGTACAGTGTTTATTCTTAAAAAGAACATTCTTTACAAATAGCATTGTTTCTTGATTTGTTATTTCTTCCGTGATTAAAGCAAATTTTCTATATTGGTGCCCATCAGTTCCAGGAGGCTTGGGCAGGAAGTTGACAGATTCATACTTTTCTAGCTTTAATCTGCAGAGGGTATAAATGACATCAAAATGCAGGTGAAACTGGGCAATCAAGAGTCCACCTTTTTTACATATATGTAATGAATGTTAAAAAATTCCCAGACTATCAACTGTCTGGTCCTACCTACTATTTTGTGTCATTGACTCCCTCTGTGGATGTCCCTGCTTAGGTTACATTTTTTTTCCTTATGTTTTCAGTGCATGAATGCTGCTGATTTTACGAAGTGCCTTAATATAAGGCTGATACAAAATGTTGACTACTATTTAAATATGCAGTTTTATTTTAAAATATTAAAAATAAAAAATTTCCAGTAGATGTCAGTGTTCGGTATTCCTTTCCCCTCCCCCTCCCCCTCCCCCTCCCCCTCCTCC